>CM053783.1:893106795-893706795 GCA_028749045.1 Cupressus sempervirens
TTGCTTCTTTTTGAGCATCTCTTAGATTTTGCACATTTTGATACTTTAATTGGAATTTAATTTCAGTTTCCATTGTAGAAATAAAAAATGCATAACTAATTATTTTTACTTGCTTGGCATGTTAAGAGGAATCTTTGCAACACATCTATTAAATCTATCAATAAAATATCTTATAAATTCATCCTCCTTTATTCAGATTTGCAAGAAATTTGATAACATCTTACTAACATCAACTACAGGCTTGAATCTTTCGATAAACTTCTTCTTCAAGTCATCCCAACAAGTGATATAACCACCTTGCAAGTTTTGAAACCAATCGACAACATTTTCAATGAGGCTCCTAGAAAACAATATAACAAAGACATCCTCTTCTTGCACACCAAGAATCCCATAGGTGATTGTAACTACCTTGATGTGGTCATCTAGGTCTTATGTTTTATCTCCAAAAAACTTAGGAAGGTATTCCCATGATCTTTTAGGTAAGGTTGAATATTGGGCCAAGGCAAATGGTCCAATCTAAGCCCCTCATGGCTAGCTGCAACCATAGCCATAAAACACACTGGAACTCCAAAATCAAAGATCCAACAAGTTTGTAATGCAGAGTCACCATTCTCTTGCATATAGAGATAATTTCAAAACTGAGGAAACAAATATTAGGCACAAAATCTTTGTTTTTGGATCCCAAGCATAGTCGCCAAAAATTTGTTAGTGAATAGATTGTCCTCCAAGAAAATACATAGAAATATAACTCCAAATGGCCATGTGAGAAGTTTAATCAGCACTAATAGTTGGGTCACTTCACTATTTAAAGAGTGTAAGTACCCTTTGAATTTTATCAGGTACAAATCCCTACATATGACTTATAATAAATTTAGATATGGATGCTTTTAACCAGAAAGCACAAAAGGATTACAAGAATTTACCCATAAACACACAGAAGATGCAGAAACTTAATAACTGAAAAGAAAAGAAAAAGCAAAGAATATCAGATGACACCGAGTTCATTTTCTATAGGCTACATTACATAATGAATACAATTTTGAGAAATTGAAGAAACATAACTTTAAGAGTATCTTGAAATTAGGTATATTTAGGAAATAGTGATACTAAAAGTGTTTAGGGAAAACTAAAAGTTATACCAAGATAACAGTCAATGGAGAGAACTTTGCACAAAATCAAAGCTTTAAACAATTTTCTCTCAAACCTCCCTCCCCTAACATGTATAAAATTACATAGATTTCAATACATATTACATTAGTATCATTATCTAAACACAAATAGGATCTTCCTTTATTACACTTAAAGTCAAAATTCCAATTCTTCCTAACACAAAGTTTAGAATAGAAAATAAAAAATAGCTCTTCTACCATCACAAAATCTATTGTCTCACTCTCCTACTATAGCACCTAGTCTATAGTCTCAGAAAGAAAAAAAACCCCTCCCATACTTGTTGAGGCATATTTATCTTTTCCTATTGTTAGTTTTTGTTTAGTTATGGAAACTACTTCTTGGAAAGGAAAAAGATTAATAATCATTATTTATCTTTTACTTCCCACAAATAACATTTTCTCTTGGATGTTAATCCTTTATATAAATTATACCAAGTTTAATCAAATCATGAGATTATCTCGATTCCATTCTTTACCTTCATATGGGTTTTTGATAATCAAATTAGCTAACAAGTGTCAATCAATGAATATTTTATAATACCACCCCTATCGATGAAACATGACTTTCTTTATGCTTCTTGTAGAGAGATAATTTCGTTCCATGATGATTAGGACTCAATAAGTGCCTCCAAGTCTTTATCATGCACTTGGGAAATAATTTTGTACTTCATGGAAACTTGGAGCTCATAATGCATAGGCTCGATATGTATATTCATTTGAAATATGTTTGGGAGGTGACGAGGGAAACAATGATATTATGTTGAGCATATAAAATTCACTTTCTTCTCCTTCTATAACTATTAACATATGCTAGTGGAGATGCCATTTAATACCCTAACATATATGTCCCTCAAGGTCCATTTTTAGAACATTATGCGCATATCAAATGAGATCCTAGTTCGATGCCTCTCTTCTTAGATTGTCAGTCAAGTCAGACTACCTGTGAAATTCCATCACCATCATAGGATCGATGCTTGTAGTCTCTATCCAGTGGGTCAGCCTTCTTAAATAAATGATCATCATTTCCTTCAATAGCATGATGGGTTTTCACAAAATCCATTCCTTTCAATACATATGCACCACCTTGAAGCTCAAATGATAAGGTATCCAAGTCAAAGTGTACAAATTACATGTCTTTAGAGATCTCTATTTCAATGGTTGTATGTGGGCATGTCTATAATTTTAATTGAGCTTCTCATGTTGGAATTTTATATTTGCCTTGGTTCAAATGCTTGTCTATCCCATATTGAATTAAGTCGACCTTGAATAATTTCTTCCAATTATCATTAGTGCCATGGAAAAAAGAATTTTACCGTCTTGTGATGTCCTAATTGTCAGGCATTTTGTCCAATAGTTTGTGTATATCCTATGTGCTTTCCAAACACTGCTTTCATCAGATTTCCAATCCATATTTTGGGTCAATTTCTATCTTTCTGTAGTTAAAACTTTTGATGTGTTGGTTTGTGGCTTTTATCATAAAGACCCGATAAGGCACGATTTTTGAAAACTATCCAACATTTATTTAAAATCTTCCTTATGCCCATACAAGGTTCGATTGCATCTTCCCATTTTCACTTTGACTCAAAACTTGTGGTAGTTTTGTTGTAAGATTTGTACCTCCCGCCCCCTCCCCCCCCCCACCCCACCCCACCCCCCCCCCCCCCCCCCCCCCTCTCCCCCACCACCACACTAAGATTGCCATGGGATGATTGTAAGCTTTGTGTTTGGTGTCGCAGGACAACTGGATATTGTGAGCATGCTACATTGGTCATAGTAATGTGTATCCACAACTACCAAGTGTTGCTTCGTTGAAGAGGTTGATATTGAATTTAGTTGGAATTCCTATTCGAATGTGTCAGCTTGCAAATTGCATATTTTTTTAATTGATTACCTTCTGTTAGTGTATTCATGAATTTTGACAAATATGCAAGTAATCTTCTATTTCATGTTCCACGTGAATACAAGGGTGGTCTATTGGACAATAACTGTGAGTTCTATTTGTTCTTAGGCATAACCATAGGTCCTCTTCACATGATGACCTCAGTGGAGTCATACTTGGCATCATAGATCATGGACAAGGCAATATTCTTATCAATAATGTATTTTGCCATAAATTGTGCTTCTCCATGGCATCTAAGCTATGAACATATTGACATTTAGTCCAATGATTTGTGGGCTTCCTTGATTCCTTTGAATTTTTATATAAATACAATCCTTGTTTTTGCATAATGGTAAAGTTTATGCCTTCTCAAACTGATATTTCATCAACCGAATCTTTATTTCAATTTTGTGTCATCATTGAATGGGCTTTCAGTCCTACACATTTTCATGATGAATGTCTACCATCTTGCTCTATTTTTCTTAACATTTGATATGTGTAACTCCAACCGTCATCATGCATGACAAACCAATTTGTGACTTTGATGACTTGCAGCATTTTATCTCTTTAGTTTATCATTTTTATAGCAACATCAACTTATTAATGGGTAGATGTGAACCTAATATTCTCCTAGAGGAAACCAACCTGAGTACACTATTAACTATTATTCTCTCTCTTAACTATAGCTGAGCATCTTTTAAATGGGCCTCCAACTATTACTTGGATCTTGTAGTGGAAATATTGAAAATCATCAACATGACACGACATTATTTGAACATGTTTGCACTTGAGACTCTTTTCTAAATTTAGTCAATCTCTTCTTGTTAATCATTAGCAAGTGTTTTGGATTTAACTTCACTCCCTTTAACTCAATGCATGTATCCATAGCTACTTTGGTCTATAATTCAAAATACTTCTATACACCTCACCAGCCGTACAAGGTGGTGATAATGATGATACAGCCGTTTGATAAAATAGTTTACATGCCTACCAAATATCCCATGTTCACAGAAATACATGGAGCATTTCAATTGATTCATGACAATTATATATATATTCTTGCAGTCTTTCTTAAGAGAACACTATCCTTTCAATTTTGATGATGCATAGAGTTGACATTGCATGAATACCCTTGGACTTCTATGTTTTGAAATGTTTTACCTCTAGTACATTTGAAAGTCTAGACTTTTAGAAGACAGTGCAAGAATATTTGATACACAATACCACACCTCTGAATAACACCCATTAGTTTATATTTATATTTTGATCCAATCTAGTTATTGCAATGGGAGGCTTTATGTGTTATAGAGGCTGGCCAGATGCCTTTCTACAGTTAGTTAGAGGTCTCACAATATTGAGCTTTTGAACTAGACTAGATCTTCATAGCTTTAGTTTGCACTTTCTTGAAACCTTTGAACTGACAAAATCTAAACCTAAATTATGAATTGAGACAGAATTCTAAACTTTTTTGAACTAACCAATCTGCATTTCAAACCACTTTGAACAAATTTGAACCAATTTGAACCACTTTGAACCAAGTTTGAAGTACTTTAGAGAGGTTCAAAACCTAAAAATAAAGTTTAAAATCTGGGTCCATATGTGTACTAAGATTGACATAATGAAGCCTTTATCATTGATGTCAATAGGGGGAATTGTACATGAAAAATATCTTCTAATAGTATGTAGCAGATGTCTATGATGCAAGGAGGGAAAGAATAACTAGGGCCAAAGGCTCACTGAACAATCCAAATCAACCATGCAAAGTTAACACAATGAAAGTAAACACACAAAGAAAATACCACCATAGAGAGAGAACATGATTCTTTTATTGATTCATTAAATAATCAAAATACATGCATAGCCATAAGGCCTTCTAGGTTATGGCTAGATACACAATATATTCCAGATCAAAGATCCAACTTCAAATTTGCACTTCAAGACACATATGCAACAAAAAATTTAGTCCTCTAAAATCTCTCCTCAAACCTAAGCCTAAACACCCTATTTATACTTTCAAAAATGGCTGACAGAAGATTCTAGAATATTACAAAATAGAAATGCTAACCCAACATGTTGGAAATATAAGAGTAGTAACTGAGAGGGGAGGGGTGAATCAGTTACTACAAAAATAAATCCCAGATCCCTTTGACGTCAATACAAAATGAAAAGAAATAACTAAATACTATTGAAGCTCGGTAAACAAACAAAGTGTTGTAACTCAGTAGTAAGTGGATTAGCTTAGTAAAAGATTAGCATAAGAACTATTAGATGTTATCTATGATTTCCATTACTTTAACTTAGTTACAAAAACATAAATTAAATAGCATGAACACATTTGAAACCAGTATTTAACATGGAAACCTAATTTGGAAAAAACCACCAATGGCAACTAGTTACTGATTTCTATTCTTCTAAAGTGAGCCCTGTTAGGAGCCAACCCTGTGAAAAGGTTACAAAACACACTATTAGGTGTGACCCTGTTAAAGGATTTAATCACCCTATTAGGAGTGGCCTGGTTAGAGGTCTTGAGAATAATTCAATGGAATTGCCACCTTGTTAAAGGATTTTCAAATAGTTGTTAAGCCAACTCTATTAAGAGATTTAGATTACTACTACAATGGTTAGAGATTAACAATTAAATGACCTAATTTGAATGCAACTTAATTACTAATTCTAGATCTATGTTCTAGCTTGTACTTGATACTTTTTGGTCAAAGATTAATTTTTTGCACCACAAGGATATTTTTCTTATCTTTCAAATTCACTTATTCTTCTTACCAATAGACCTTCAATCACATCGCCATTATTTAAACATTCTCTTGCACTCACTTGCACACTTTGAAATCACAACTTCACATTATACTTATACCTTCCATTTTGTCAAGTTAGCTCAAATGCAACTTAGAATAATCAATATTTATCACCTTACTTAACTGGAATCAATAGATAAATCAATTAAACAGAATACAAAAAAATAGGAAAATCCTTTGCTAGCCAAACCTGCTCAATAGAAACTAATTCTAAAGTGATTTCCTTTGTTAACCAATAGTTGCTTGGTAAACACTACAATCTTACAAAAATCCTTTGGCAACTGAGTGAGCACAGTTAGCACTAGTTCCATTCAACTTTCTTTCTTTACCTGAGTGAGCTCAATTAACACTCACTTTCTAAAACTTTTCCTTCAACACTTGTGTGAACTCGGTAGACATTACCTTCTGAACTAGGCAAACATAGGAATGCTCAATAGACATTGAGAACTATCTTCACTACCCGAGTGAGCTCGACATGCACTAATTGATAATGATTATAAAATTTGTGTAACATCAAAGACAATACACAATTAATCAATTATATCTAGCACAAAAATGGTTTGCACACATCCCAAGGAAAGATCTAATCACAAAGGTCACAAAAAAAACTAATCCCACAAGTTGGTTACCACAAAAAAACCAAAACATAGAAAACTCGTCCAAAATGTTGACACTTTTCATCAATAGGAACACTTGGCACATGAAGGATCACTCAGCACATGAAGGATAGCTCAGCACACACTGTGGAACTCAACACACACTATAGAGTGAGATGGGGTAATAGGCTAACCTGAGTGTTAACATGATGTGGGATAACTTCAACTTGGCTTATACTACAAAATTACTAGCACTCAAAAATTGCTACAACTCAACAATGATTGTAAATCGACAACAACTGGTAGAATGAACACAAATGAGTAGGATAATACATCAACCAAGGATTTTTCTACATTACACAACTAGGGTAGAAAGAAATGATACTTGTAAATCATTGAGATGCCACAACCCAAGTTGAATCTAATTTAGATCAGGAGATCCATGTAACATCTTCAACTGGTTTGTTCTTCCACTTCAGCAAATATACATAGTATTCTTTTCCTCTTGTACTTTTACCAACTCTCTGATCCAATATCTATTCAACCTCTTCAATCTACTTCATAGGATAATCATCAGGTACAAAAACTTCATCATCTAACACTTGGTACTAATATAGATTCACAACATTGAATATAGGAGATGTATTCATTTCATTAGGTAACCCAACTTCATAAGCATTTTCACTATCAAACTTCTTCAAGATCTCAAAAGGTCCAAACTTCTTCATCTCCAACTTACTCTATTTTCCAACTAGAAATCTCCCTTTCTTCAAATGATCCATCACCTCATCACCAACTTAAAAAACATTATAGCATCTAGACTTATTAGCATTCTCCTTGATTATTTTTTTATAACTTTAGCTTCACTTCCTTCTATAAAGACTCCATAAGATTACTAAATTCTTCTCTTTTAACACTTCTCTTCACTAGGAACATACCTTAAATGTGATACTACTCTAGGCTTCATTCTAGTAACAATCTCAAAAGGTATCTTTCCTGTACTTCTATTCATATAATTATTATATGCAAACTCAACTTGTGCCAATACTATCTCGCAATTATGTGGTTCATCTCCAACTAAGCATCTCAACAAGTTACCCAATCTTTTATTCACAACCTTTGTTTGTCAATTATTCTGCAGATGAAATGTAGAACTAAACTTCAACTCACTATCCATCTTCTTCCACAAATTTCTCCAAAAATAACCAACAAACTTACTATCTCTGTTAGAAATAATACTTCTTGGTAATCCATGTAATCTAAAAATATTTGCATAAAAGTTCAATAGCGTGCTCAACATTTGATGTCTTATTACATGGTATAAAATGATCCATTTTGAAAAATCTATCCACAAAAACAAATATAGAATTATACCCCTTTTCTATTTTAGGCAATCCAAGAACAAAATCCATACTACTGTCACTTGAAGGTTTCTCAGGAATAAAAAAATAGGTGTATATAGTCCAATATTTTGACTTACTCCTTTTGGAACTTGACTAACTCCATAGCTACTTACAAATTTCTAAACATCCTTATACATCTGTGGCCAATAATACTTCTCCTTTAGCAAATTCATTGCCTTATCAATTCTAAAATGTCCAACCAAGCCACCACTATGTTTTTCTTTAATCAAATTAAACCTCATAGGACTTCTAGGAATACACAACTAAATACCGTTGAACAAAAAACCTTCTTGAATGAAATATTTATCATACTTACTAATGTGATCTATCAAATTTGGTGCTCTCCACTCTCTCCATGCCTCAAAAAAAATAAGATTAATGCCATACAACTCTTTCATCTCATCAAAACAAAGAACTTCAACCTTCATTTCAGTCAACAAAGAACATCTTTTTCTTAATGCATCAACAATTTTGTTAGTAACTCTACTTTTATGCTTAATCGCAAATGTAAAACTCTACAAATACTCAACCCACTTCATATGTTTCTAATTCAATTTATGTTGTCTTTCCAAGTATTGTAAAGTATTATGATGACTATACAACACAAACTCCTTAGGAGTTAGATAATATCTCAAATTCTTCAATGCTTGAACAATAACATAAAACTCTTGATCATACACATAATACTTCCTTTTAGCATCATTCAACTTCTCACTAAAGAAAGCAATAGATTTACCTTCTTGACTCAATACAATTCCTATTGCACTACAACTTGCATCACATTCAACTTGAAATGCATTATTGAAATCAGGCAACGCTAATACAAGTAACTCAACAACCTTTTGTTTCAATGTCTCAAAATTCTTGTAAGCTTTGTTGGTGTTTTAAAACTACTAAACAACACAAGGTTCAATACCAAGTTGATATTACTCACATAATCTAAGAATTAGCCAATTCCTATTAATAGTCACATGTGCAAAACATTGGACCCAACTTCAAGAAAACCAAGGGTGGTTTCCTACTCTTTAGGCTCAACAAAACTAGGGTGGATATACCCAAGGGATGATTCAAGGTTGGAAGCTACTGTATGAGAACTATTTTAGTTTCATTATGATTTTCATCTCATATCCTCAAATACATGCATAATTATGACATTTAGAATAAACACATCCCATATAGCACATTTGGTCAAAATTCTTCTATAGATTTGTAAGTGTTTCTAGAAATAGTAGCTCACTAAAGCTAAAACATTCTAGGCAAACAAATGTTGACCATCTTATGAAATCTCCAGGAAAGTAAATTAAAGTTGATTGTGATTTTAGATTCGATGCTTCTTCATAGTACACCTATATATAGACTGAATTGATTTTGATCAATGCCCATTCCATTGGGATTCAAAGTCTACTCCAATTTGTAGACCTAATCTCTTTCCCTACAACAAATATTACCAACAATTATTACTAAAATTCATTCTTATAGACATCCTTTCTATTACCATGACAATCCCATCAATTCATCAAAGCATTTTCTTAATTCATTTAATTAATAGCATTAATGAATTAGCATACAACCTAAATGAATTGCATTCAATTGAGAAAGCTTTACTCACACAATCTCAAAATAACTAGGTAATAGCAAAGGAGACAAAATTCAATAGGAACTAATATGGGGATGACTCAAAAATTGTATTAATTTTCCTTGAAAATTGGTATACAATTGTAGTAAACTCAGAATGACCTTAGAAAGAGACATAAAGATCATTCCATATTGATGTATCTTCAAAAAATATGTAGAGAAAGTACATTATAAAGTTTTTCTCAAAGACTGGACAGAAAAAATTCTAAGTGTAATACTAAAATGCATTAGAAATTAGACCCCTGTCTAGCCCTAGAATCTCACTTATATAATGTGAGATGCAACAAGCTTTAGGCATAGAGAACGAATAGGTGTCCTTAAAAGATATTTACATTTTCACAAAAGAAAAAGACAAAACTTTATATAATAGAAGGGTAACATCATATTACTCTCTTGGTAGGCCCCCCTTTTCTATTACATCTTCAAGATATTACAAACTCTATTATAGGTTCCTTTTTCATTCTAATTCATTAGAGTATGTAGACATCAAGCTTGCCAAAGATGAATTCTACTTTAATGCTTGCAACTTTACTTCAATTCATGGCTTTTCGCTGTCACCATCATGAACTATTTAAACAACCTTTATATATGAATCCTCTTGTGCAACATCATCATATGGGATCATGATGCTTTCACCCTGGTTGGTTGCTCCTTTTTTTCCTTACCTGAATGTTCTAGTATATCATCTACTTGGCTTTCTTTCTGGTCAGCAGTTATAACTGGTTGGTTTATTTCCATTGTTGAGAGCGACTACTTTGTTTTGTCTCCTTTATTTCTAGGTGCTAATGGAAGTGAATCAATGATTTATATTTCATCTTCATTTAACTCTTCATCATTAGTTTCAACTTCCTCTAACTATTCATTAGAAATAATATATTCCATCCACTTATCATAAAGTGCGCTATCTTGCCAATCAAATTGGAGAATATCTTGTTGTTTCTTGATTATATATTCACCTTCTTTATCAATAGTAGCCAAATCCTACTTCAAAGAATCAAAGAATAATTGAACCTTTACCATTTCCTCTATAGTTGTGGCCAACCATGCATGCCCTATTTCATTGATAACTTTATTCATTCTTAAACAAAAAAAATTATCAAGTTCCTTAGCCCATTCATCTTTACCTTTCAAATTACTCCTTCTATCTAGGGCATGAGAAATAAGCTAAACTTTTGGATCTTATATTTGTCTAAGTAACCAACTATTATTCTTTGCAAACAAACCCTCCTATCATCAAAATTTGGCAGATCGGTGACAATATCATAAATTCTTTCAATTTGATCATGAGATGATCTTATGATAGAGTAGCATAAGAGTGTTACTTCTTTCCTTCTCTTTTTCTTCCCCCATTTATTCACAATAGGCTTTAAAACCTCCTCATTTGCTTTCAATTCTTCCCATATATTTACCACCCTTGTTAATTGGTTATAAAATAATGGTCTTTCAATCTTATTTGCCATGTATGTAAGAGCCTTTCTCAATTTATCCTCATATTTTATATTTAACTCTACATGCAATGCCCACAGCTTGCTTTTTTCTTCTTCAAAATCTTTTGCTATGTAATATTCTAGCCTTTGGGGTGTATCTAATATTTCTATGAAGGGGGTGGATTTCAAAGGTTCAACTGGGGGGTGAGGGTATGTTATTCTCGGCCTTGTGGACCTCCCCATTAGCTTGTTCTCAAGCTGAATTCTCTTTTTTACCTTCTTATTGTAGGCCTCAAGAATTGTTTCATATTCACTTTGTAGTTCAAACATGGCCTATTCTTCCTTCTTAGTAGTGGCCAAAAGAAATTGGGATGAATCTACATACCAATGTGTTGCCTGCACATGAGAGGTATCAACCACTCTCCTTACAATAATGTTTCCTCTTAGTTCTGATTCATCTGGTTATGATGAAACAACCCTAGATCCCCTTCTCAGTGACCACATGACTAGAGCAACTTGATCTTTTTTGAATGAAGTCCCTATAAACTCCTTTTTATTGGGGTCTTGTAATTCCAATTTATTTGAAATAGAGTTAAAAATCAATGCATCTGCAATATCCCAATTTGGTAACACCAAAATATTGGAAGCCTTTACCACTTGCCTCCCCTCTTCAGGGGTTATGTTTTGGAACTCTTGAATAATTTGTTCATTTATCTAATTTTTTATGGCTTCCTCCTATAATTTAGGATGCTCTGTGCTCAACTTATTGCATCTTTTTTCAAATTTATTCATGTTGTCTCTCCATGCAAATTGGCAAAAAGCCCTAGATTTGACAAAATTATCATCTGATAAGAATTGTTGACTTGCTTTTTCCAATATAAGGTCCAATTCCCTCCTTTATAATCTACAACTGTTAATTAAAAACTTGGTACTAGAGGCTCCTCGGGGTCTCCTTCATTTATTTCTGATTTTGTCACAAAAATTGTCCCTTGTGATTCTATCTATTCAATTTGTTTTTCAGTGAGTTGTTCCTCTTCAATTCTCAAAGGGGTCTATGAGGGTGAGTATTCTTTGACATGAGGATCATCTTCCCTTATTATCTTTCTCCTTTTAAGGGAGGGTTCAAAAGGCCTCTCTTCCATGACATCACTGGTGGACTCAACTATTTGGTTGCCTTTTTCCACAGTGGTCCTTTAATTTTGAATAAGAGTATACCTTAGCCTCTTCTGGACAATTAATTGACCTACCCCTATATTGGGAGTAGAACCCAATCTTCTCATTACTTCCCTAGCCTTATCTATGTAAAATCTAATAAAAAATTGCTTCTTTTCTTTCATTGCCTTGATTATTTTACGAAAAGTATTCATAAGTTTATTTATCTTATCTACATTTGTAACTGCATTGTCCAAAGGACTATAATTTGGATCAAAACAATGAATGAAATCCAAAAATTTTGAGAAGGCTCTCCACTTTTCTTTCCTAGTCTCCTATTCTTGCAAGCAGTACTCATTCCTTATTATATATTCTAAAAAATAGAATTCATACTCAATTTTTTGAAGCTTAATTCTACACCTCAGAGTCATAGAAATGAGGGTGAGAAATAGCCATCTTGTAGGGATCCAAAAATTTGTTCAAAGAGAGCCAACCCCCTTTTGTGATTACAAAGTGATGGGCTACTGTACAAGTCAAGAAAATTGACCCTATTGATCTTTTCAACAAATTTATTTCCTCTACTCCTCCCAACTACCATAAAAATTTAGCTCTTTAAGGGCACCTGGTAAGGTAATATATGAGGACTTCCCTTAAAACCATAAATTGTAAAAATAGTAGAAATAGAGTATGGGATGATATCCCCCCAATTATGTGAAACTTTCAAACCACTAGGGTTATCCATAGGCCTAATGAGACCCATTAGTGCCTTGGGGATTCTGGGATTGTCACTCAATAAGAGGTATCTCAACCTAGAGGCAAAATACCTATCAAATTAGACAAAACAAGCATTCTCTGCATCCATAGTCATATATGTACTCCACAATTGGATTGGTGGTGCTTCTCCATTTTGTTCTCTATTTAACTTCATTTCTTTACCAAAATATGTGGCTCCCTTAAACAAAAACATGTGCATCAACAAAGAATATTGACCAAAATTTTTTTCCACCTTGCTCTTGGTAATCCCAATTAATCTGTTATGAATTTCCTCAACTAAGTAAGAAGCAAAGTAAAAAATGATGTCTACACGAAAAGATGAAATCTGAATAACCATATACATGAAATCCACAGGCATAAACTCTTATTCATCACTCCCAAAAACTCTGCATAGGGTACTATATATCTCTATAGCCCTATAATTTAAATATGCCCTTTTGAAAGGTTCCCTTGAGACTGCTATTATTTCTAGCAGGGTTCCAATTTTACCTATATGTGCCTTCAAAGCACCTTGCCTAATGGCATCTTTCTTGGATTCGTATTCATTTTCTAACCCTTCCAAATCAATGAGCACATGGCAATCAATAAAAAACCCTAAACCAAAAACTTCCCTAATGTCATCTAGGCTAATTGTAATTAGGATCTGGCCATAAGCACTTCTTACTACTTTAATGACTTGGTCGTAGTTCTTTGCCAAAAATTGAGGAAGATCATAGCTTGTGAAAATACTAGGAACTACCAGTTTCCCTAGATCAAAATTTCAAATATTAGCAAGTGGGGCGAAAAGGTTCCTCTCTGAAAATCATTTTTAAAACAAATTTAGACTAGTTTGAGGGGTACTCATCTTGGACCCAATTCCCTTTGTCATACAACCCATTTTCTATTTTCAACCTAGGTTTTAATGTAGTAAGATTTTTAACTTGCACAGTTTCAGTAGTGGAATTGGGAAGCAACTTAAGTAAATCATCATGGACATTCCTATCCAAATAATTCTCCTGACTAGAAAATCCCTTCTTTTGAGGCATTTTGAATCATAACATTTTAGAACTAAGACACTACAAAGATTATAATATGATTACTTACTTGAATATTTACTCATTCCTTCCTATAATTCTATAATGTCTTTGCGAACAATGGAAATTTTCTTCACACTCTGGTCAAGCTCAACACAACCTATTCAACAATGGCTTCTACTCAGGAAAAGCTTGAAATCTTTGTTCGTGTGGGATGAGACTAAGAAAATATTTTGTATTCTACTCTATTTTCTTTGGCACGTGAAGCTTTCATTCCTCATAAATGCACAAAGTGGCACCACCTTCTACATTCAAATTTACACTATTGAGTTTCAAAAAATCCTATGATCCAGGGATGTAGGCAAAAATGATGCATGTTCCACTTGACATGTTGGTAGTTACCTAATGAAATTTTGTCATGTGTGTAGTTCCTTCATTGTTAGCATTTCAGTCTAGACCCATTGATGACTAAGGACACGTGTCATCAAATCACTACCTCGCTATACATAACCTTCGAGCATTTTTCTACAATGAGATAGAGACAACCATTGATTCTACCTTGATCATGTGGAGGACATTTGATAGATCACTTAATAGAAATATGGTGGGTCCCTCATTTTCTACCTCGCTATACATAACCTTCGAGCAAATCTTTATAGTGAGATAGTGTTGGTCATAGATTTGAAGTTGATCTAAGGGTGTGGAAACTACATTAATTTTTGAAGATGCGGTGAGCCCCTTATTTGCTACCTCACTATACATAAAAAGTGCACATCTTTCCATAGCGAGGTAGTGATAATCTTTGATTCTACTTTGATTGAATGATTAGAATCTTTCATATGTTTTATGCATGGGGTGTGGGTCTAGGTTAGTGATGACATGAGAAATCCTTCACAACTAGTATATAAAACCATATTCTAATCCTATTCACATTTCCATGTATCTTGGGTCCCACCATGTGTTCATTTCATAGTAGCTCGCTATATCGTTAATGGTGAGATGCATAATTTTTTTGATATCAAAGTAGCAAGCTCCAGTGGCTTATAAAAGCTTAGTGCCAGAAGAATAAAGGCAAGTCAACTCAAAATTACCCTCATTAATGCTTCTGACATAATAGTCATTACTCACCATGCCACTTGGAAATCTTTATGGTCACCAAGAATTTTGGAGGCCATTGTGTCATATATTTCTTGGCTATTCATTATGTCACTATTGACAGGGTGCTTAGTTTTTCTAATGGCGAAGTAGCAAAGCATTAGAGAAACCATTATTCTGGTGATTTCTTTTGCCCATTTTTTATTGGGTTCCTTTTCCTACTTTGATAGTACTGAAAAAATTCATGTGACTAAATACTCTAGATGCAATAATAAAATTTATCACTACACCTCCATTTTATAGCCTTGTCCTTTAATTTTGTGGTATTCACTACCTTGCTATACATAAAAGGTGTACATCTTTCCATAGTAAGGTAGCAACTATCATGGATCTTACTAGAATCAGATAGTGAGGAACATAAGAGACAAAGGCCACTTGGGGGAATGATAAATTTGAAATGAATACAGAATATTCACAAAAATTTAAAAAGATTTCATGCTCAAATGTTTAAAAGGAATGAGACATAGGGTTTAACAAATGTTTTCAAAGGTGAATAAATCTAGAAGACAAAAAGCTAGAAACCCTACTCACCATTAATGGATTCAATCTGATTTTTTGTACTTGGGTTAGGGAAATTTTATCATACAAAATATCAGACCAATAGGGGCTCTATCTAGGGACATTGAATCATATGGATTCAAATGAGGGCTCAAAAAGTTTGGGAGAAGAAGACCACCCGAACTCCCTACAAACTAACCACTACCAGGAGAACAACCAAACACATGAAGGCTATATATAGGAAACTAAATAAAGGAAAATAATTTACTAATGTAAAAGAAACCCTAAACTACTATTCATCGAAGAAAGAAGTATTTTTTTTTACCTCTTCAAGAACTGCCCATGAACTAGCAGTTCAAGAATGTTGTCTGACAAATCTTTCAGAACATAAGAATCTTCTCCCCAAGTGTTTTCAATCAAATAGGGACCTAACCATATAGGATCAAATTTACCATGTTTTCCTTTATCTTCAATTCTAGCATTCCACATTAGGACTAAATATCCATTTTCAAACTTTTTACTCATTGTCCTTTTATCATATAATGTCTTAACTTGTAGTTGCAACTTTTGATTCCTGAGAGATGCTTCTCTTCTAGTTTTTGCTAACCCTACAATTTCATCCAACCTTTCTTGTATATCATCTGTAATATCTTCATCATACTACTGGATGTAATTGTAGAGTCCTACTAAGTTATTTTGAGGCATCCTAGCTTGAATTTCATATACTAGATCAAATGGGGCTACTCTAATGGCCTTCTTTACAATCACTCTGTCAGCCCATATTGCTAGTTGCAACTTGGAATCCCATGCCTTCTTGTTATCATCCAAGGTCCTCTTAATGACTTTTAACAAGCTTTTATTTGTGGATTCAGCTTGTCCATTTCCTTGTGGATGGTATGGGGAGGATGTTGATCTTGTGATTCTATATTTGTCACAAAAATTTATGATTTCCTCAAACCTAAAGCACATTACATTATCTATTACAATTCTCTAAGGGCAACCAAACTTGGAAATAATATTATTCAGCAAAAAACTATTGAAAAATTTACTAGTTGCATTTCTTGTAGGGATGAATTCTACCCATTTTGTGAAATAATCAGTACCAACTAAACTCTAGGAATAGTAAGTACTAGATTTAGGAGAGATCTCACCTATGAAATCCATACCCCATTGCTGAAAAGGTGCTTGAACCTCAATTGGCTTCAGTGGAGTATTACTTGAGAATTTAATTTTTCTAGAAAACCTTTGATAGGCATCACATTTCTTAACCATGACTTGAGTATCTTTGAAAAGGGATGGCCATTAGAATCCAGCTCTCATCACCTTGTTTACAGTGGTTTTAGCCATATAATGTCCCCCAAATACTCCATCATGCATTTCACTTAGGACTTCTTTAGCCTTTTCTTGATCAACACATTTAAGTATTATTCCTTCAAAATTTCTCCACCACAAGTTGCCTTGAATAATTATGTACCTAATGGCTTGTAATTTAGTGCTCCTCATCTCATTTTCAGTCAAATAAAGTGGAGCTTCCATATGTTGCAGATAGTGGATAACATTTGCATACCAGTCATAATGATCCATGTCATATAAATCAGATTTGAGGTCATCTATCACCATATTTACCTAATTAGCTTCAAAATTAGATTGAACCATGAGTTTAGCTAAACCTTGACCTCTTACCAATTTTTTTATTTGTATCTCAATATTGAACTCTTGGATCCTGTTGATCCACCTACACCTTTTTCCTAATACTTCTTGTTGAGAAAAAATATCCTTTATAGCAACATTGGGCACAAATGCAATGAAAATAGCTCCTATTAAGTAGCATATGAATGCTTTAACATCCTTTACTAAAGCATGTGCCTATTTTTCATTTATCTCATATTTTAGTTCAGCAAGCTACAATGACTTGCTAAAGAAAGCAATGGGTTGTTCATATCCCTCTTCATTCTTTTGCAACAAAACTGTATCTATAGTGTAGAAAGATGAAAAAGAAAATATATGCATTGGCTTAGTGTAGTCAAGGGTCTTTAGGACTGAGGCATTCTTTATAGCAGTCTTAATATCTTGAAATGCCTATGAAGGTTCACCATCCCAGTTGATAATAGCCCCTTTCTTGAGCATTTTAGAAATAGGTCTACTAATCTTAGCAAAATTAACTTGCCCAAAGAAAGATTGAATTCCTCTTACATTCTTTGGCTTAGGGGCCTTATCAATGGCTACTACTCTTTTAGGGTCTATCTTTACCCCATCCTTTGAAACTATATGTCACAATAACTTGGCTTTAGTTACCCCAAATACACACTTGTTAGGGTTTAATGACACTCCATATTCCAATGCTTTAATAAAAATATTTTCCAAATGCCTATAGTGGTCTTCAACCTTTTTGGAATAAGTTGTGAGGTCATCTTGATACACAACCATAAATTTATTTATGTACTCATGGAAGGCCACATCCATGGCTCTTTGAAAATTGGCACGAGCATTAATCAATCCAAAAGCATCCTCACATATACATAAGTTCCCCAAGGAGTTGTGAATGCTATCTTGAATTATTCTTCTTCTTTCACTAGGACTTGTTTGTATCCTTAGAGTCCATCCATCATACCTGCTACAACATAGCTTCCATATTGGGTAACCCATAATTATCTTTTGGGAAGCAATGTTCAAAGTTTTGAAATCTACACAAAGTTTGATATCTTGATTCTTTGTCCTGATAGGTACTAAATTAGAGACCCAAGTGGAATATCTAGTAGGTTTAATTATTCCCCCATCCCTTAAATTCATTAGCTCCTATTGCATTTTAGGTGCCATAGTGGGATTAATTGGTCTTTTTTTTTTCCTAAAGGGGTTTACATTATCCTTCAGAGGTATGACATGCTGAAAAAGATCTTCTCTATAAGCCTTTAAATCATCATATGACCAAGAAAATACATGTCTATATTTTCTCAACGGTTCAATTAGAGGCTTTCTAATTTTAGTTGACAAATTCTAGCCAATGTAAACTTTCTTAGGGGCCTCTTTAGTACTCAAGTTTATCTCTTCCAGCTCTTGAGGTTTACAATCTTTAGCACTAGGTCTTACCCTATCTTGGTTATCAAACATGTTTTCCAAACCACCAATCCTTTAGGTACTTTATTAGTTTTCAGTTGTATAACCTCTTGACCGAAAATTGTCTCCTTCCCATCTATGGTTTGAACCAAATCACTCCAATCCAACTCCTATCCATGTTATTTATCATCATTTAGCAAGAAATTCACAATGTCTTTGTCATCTTTGAGGACTTGACAATGCTCAATGTTATAAGGTATTGATGGCCTATTTTGAACTTCAATTTTTGATATTCCTACAAATGATATCTCCTGGGATTTAATTGCTACATTTGCTAATAAGTGAGCCATATTATTGTGAGTTCTATCTATCCATGATATGCCAAATGCTTCAAAAAATTCAATCTGATCCCACACAACATTTCTATACTATTTCAACCTTCTGTTCTTAGAAGCATATGTTCCCATTACCTCTGAGATAATCAATTCAAAATCACCTATAACATGCAACTTCTTGATACCATGATGGGTAGCCACTTTCAACCCTAACAACAAGGCTTCATACTTAGCTATATTGTTGGTGCATGAGAAAATTAGGGTAAAGGAGTATCTAAAACTATTTTTCTCAAGAGAGACAAAAACTACCCTTGCCCCTGCACCTTCCTTAGAATTGGCACCATCAAAGGACATTGTCCATAACTTTGGTGAATTCATACAACATTCAACTTCATGTTCAATTATAGCAGGCAAATTCTCAACTTCTTGGATAATCAATTCAACTCTAAATGCATTCACACTCTTATCTAATAGGTAAGTAGCATCTTTATCAATTTCTTCACCTAAGATGTGACTAACCCTTGGCTCTCTATCTACTTTAATAGCCTTATCACCTATGTGAAAAGTTGCATAAGTTAAGTCACATTGTAGGCTACCTCCCATAGTAGCACTCCATTGTCTAGAAAGTAACATTCAATAATGTGGAGATATGTCAACTACAAGAATTGACATGGTCAACTCGACCTTAGGACATACAACTAGCTTAAATGGAAAATAATTTATGGTACCTATGACTAGGACTTCCCTAGCATCCATACCTCTATATCTACCTTGTTTAGTGTCTACTTTCAACCCGAAGGCTTCCATCACTTTGAAAGGCATTATGGTGTTAGATGCTCTTGAGTCTATCATGAAATTTTTTAGGGTCTTTCCTTTTATAATTAGACCAAGAAAAAATGGGTCAATATCTTCTATGTATGTTGCTAATGAGTCATCCAAGATCATTTGGTGAATTTGGAACATGATACCACTATCTTCTATTACAAAGGGGGTCTACTAGGTAGCATTTTGTTCTACACTATTATTACTATTTCCTATTCCTCCCAACCATGACAAGGCTTTACTCTTGTGTTCTTCAATTCTAGAGAGTTCAAACAAAATTACCTTAACATTAATTTGTGACAACATGGATATCATATCAATTGGCTCAGCCATAGTGGGTTTCACAATCATACCTAGAGTAGGAACCTTCTAATTAGCAGGGATTACTATTTGCTTGGAATTATTAGATCCTAATCCCTTCTCTTGCACAATTTATTTTGCTATCTCATTAGCTTGGAATTGCACTTTCTTCTTGGGTTCCCACTTATTAATTTTAATATCTTTAACCTTGACTATCTCTACACTAGGCTTCTTGTCTTCATCTTTCATCTTATGTGTGATATCTTTTATGAATATACCAGGAGGCTTTCCAATTTCATTGTTCACTATTTTTTTGCTCAAATTATAATTGCTATGTACTTGGGAGATCATTTCTATAGTGATCCTATTAATTTCCTCTTTAGAAGGCATTCTTAAACTTACATGACCAACTTTAGAAGATGTAACACATACTTGATCTTCATCATAGCCATCATTGTCTGAAAAAAATTGTTAATGATGTAATTGATAAGAAATTTCTTTATTCTCTAGATCACTTTCTATTTCTTCCAAATTATAATCAACAAAATCACTACACATGCTTACCATATTACAACTTACATGATCATGGCTCTTTTCTTCCTCCTCCTCCTTAGTTTGTAAACTATGATAAGAAGAAAATGACTAAGCAACTGCACAATATTTTGTAGAGTGGGGTGATTGACAAATAATACACCATAACACATTATGATTCATATTTACTAAACTTCTTTGCAGAGGGTCTAGTGTAGCCCTATCTTTTACATTTTGAGTCTAGTTAGGGATTAGCTTGCCATCCTTCCATTGGGTGGTATAAGAATAATTTTGCATTCTAGGTTGTCTATTGAAATTGCTATTGTTCATAGGGGATTTCTCAGCAACATTTGGCGTATTAAAACTAGTAGGATTCATATTTTTTAGCAATTCCAACACATGGCCTATTGTAGGTTCTTTTGGCTTCTTTCTTGTAGGAGCTTTATCAATCTCCCTTTTTTTGTTATTCTTGGGATTGAAAAGCTTTGGATCATCTCTCCTACCCAATTTTCTAGATGCCTTCCTATTATTCTCTATATTTACTACAACTTTATAGGCATCCCTTAAATTTTTAGGATCCTTATCCCTCAACTGATAAGACATTTTTCTATCAAAAGCATTAAAATATGTTGTGAGACAAACATCCTCATTTAACCTCATAACCTGAAACAATTTGTACATACCTTTCTAGAATCTTAAAATGAAATCAAATGTGGACTCATTAGGATTCTTCTTAATGTTATTGAATTCATTTAACATGAATTCTGCGTTAGTGTTATCTCCATATTGTTCTTTGAATAACTTTTCTAAATTGCTCCATGAACTAATGCTATCATCAGGTAACCTTCTGAACCAATCCCTTGCATCCTCAGTTAGTGAATGAAAAAACAACTTCATGACCACATCCTCATGTTCAACTTCATAACCATTTAACATTTCTATGAAAACTCTCAAATGGTCTTTACCAGTAACAACATTATTTCTAGAAAACGTAACCACTTTATCTATTAAATCAAAAGATATGGGATGTGGAGCACCAAGAATACTTGCAAATAATATTTGTCTATACTTTTCCATGTATATAGGTTTCTTCTATAAACCATGAGCATTTGAAATGCTTACTATGTTGGCTTGGTTAAGAGGAACACTTTGGGATTATTGGGGTTGAACAATAGGAGCTTGAGTATAAATGGTTGATGATGATGCAAGAGTAGATTGAGGTACTCCCTAAATTGAGATCATTGGATCACTAGCAGGTATAGAAGTTGTAGATGGGGTGGAGAGATTTGGCCATGAAGCTAATGCAAAATTAGATTATATGAACTGGATTTTTCTCCTAGTTTTTGTAGCTTGAGCTTAATTCTACACCTTCTCAAGCTCTTTTGCAAGATCTTCCTTCTCTTTTCTAGCCTTCTCTAGATCTAGATCTAATTTTGACATGGGAGGTTTTATGGGTTTTCCTTGTTGAGCTTGAGGTTCATTTATTTGGACTCTTATAGATTTACCCTTTCCTTTGTCTGTAACTTTCACTATGGGTTCTACAAGATTTAATTGAGCAGGTTTATAATCTTGAACTTTGACAATAACTAGTTCTTGCTTTTGACTTAGGAATTTTCCATGTTCTTGAACTTTAGCTCTCAAACTATCTACATCTCCGAAAACATTAGTATGGAGGGTTGTGGTTTTTTCTTCTAACTTTTTATTCTATTCTTTCAAGGCAGCCATCCTTCTCAATAGAGTATCTCTTTCTATGATAGCATCTAGGGTAGCTTGCTCCTTCTCCTTTCCAAGATGAATGCACTTAGCTCTTTCCTTAGCAACCCATTTATTTAAAAATCCTATCTCTAATTATACTTCTACAGGATCTACAGAAGTAGCTTTCAAGTCAAAAAGGTCATCCAGATCTATAAGATTTGGTTTAGTACATGGGACTATTTTAGGATTAGAAGGATCTTCAAAAGAACTCCCAAGTCCTAACCTATGATGTATTTCAGCTGTGAGATCTGGTCTAGGGGATATATTCCCTATTGGTGACATATCCTTATCCTAATATATTCTTTCATCTATTACTAGTGTAGTAAATATCCCTCCTAGGATTCTTGTGGTTTCTGATTTAGAGCTCAGTGAAGAAGACTCCCTCCCTATCACTAGTTGATACTAGGAATTAACTAATACACTACCTCTAGGTTTCCAGGTGAGAATTGGATCTATCCTTTTCCTATTTAGGTTCTTCCTACCACCTTTAGGTTAGTATACATTGGCACATCAGGATTAGCTCTTGTGTAAGCTCTTGTGTTTTTTTTCTTTTGTCAGTCATTTCACTATATACTAAATAAGCACTAGCTTCAAAACCTTGACTAAGTTGCCACCATTTTCATGGGAAAATAAAGAAATAAAATTATTCCTAACTTCAAGGAAAAGACATGAATAAAAATATATATATCTGACACAGATGGACCAATCACTGAGATTATAAAACTACAACTATTGCTTGTTAGATAAGACACCTAGAGAGGCTAGATACATCAATGTATCTTTGTAGTATTTTGGTTTTTCTTTCTTTATTTTTTAAATTCTCAAGGTTTTTCACTAGAACACCCCTCTTATAACCATGAGAAATACTAAAAGGTTTGACACACATGTACACGACAGGACCAAAGAAACTACAGTACTTTTCATAAATGTGTTGGATAACTCCCTAACAGAGTTGCCATTTTGTTGGTGTTCTAAAACTACTAAACAACACAAGGTTCAATACCAAATTGATATTACTCACACAACCTAAGGATTAGCCAATTTCTATTAATAGTCACATGTGCAAAACACTTCGATTCAACTTCAACAAAACCAAGGGTGGTTTCCTACTCTTTAGGCTCCACAAAACCAAGGTGGGTATACCTAGGGGATGATTCAAGGCTGGAAGCTATTGTATGAGAATTGTTTTAGTTTCATTCTAATTTTCATCTCATATCCTCAAATACATGCATAATTCTGAAATTTAGAATAAATACATCCCATATAGCAGATTTGGTCAAAATTCTTCTATAGATTTGCAAGTGTTTCTAGCAACAATGGCTAACTAAAACTAAAACATTTCAGGAAAACAAGTATTGACCATCTTTTGAAATATTTAAGGAAAGTAAATTAAAGCTGATTGTGATTTTAAATTTGATGCTTCTTCATAGTATACCTATCTACAAACTAAATTGATTTTGATTAGTGCATATTCCATTTGGATTTAGAGTCTACTCCAATTTGTAGATCTAATCTGTTGCCTTACAACAAATATTATCAACAATTCTTACTGAAATTCATTCTTATAGACATCCTTTCTATTACCATGACAATCCCATCAAATTCATCAAAGCATTTGCTTAATTCATTGAATTAATAGTAGTAATGAATTGACATACAACCTAAATGAATTGCATTCAACTAAGCAAGCTTTACTCACACAATCTCAAAATAACCAGGTAACAACAAAGGAGACAAAATTCAATAGGAACTAATATGGGGATGGCTCAAAAATTGTACTAATTTTCCTTGAAAATCGGTATACAATTATAGTACAATTAGAATGACCTTAGCAAGAGACATAAAGATCATTACATATTGATGTATCTTACAAAAATATGTAGAGAAAATACATTATAAAGTTTTGCTCAAAGACTAGACCGAAAACATTCTAAGTGTAATACTAAAATGCATTAGAAATCAGACCCCTCTCTAGCCCTAGCATCTCGCTTATATAATGTGAGATGCAACAAGCTTCAAGTGTAGAGAATTGATAGGTGTCCTTAAAATATATTTACATTTGCACAACAGAAAATAACAAAACTTTATATAACAAAAGGGTAACATCAAATCACTCTCTTGGTAGGCCCTCCTTTTCTATTACATCTTCAGCATATTACAAACTCTATGATAGGCTCCTTTGTCATTATGATTCATCAATTTATGTAGACATTAGGCTTGCCAATGATGAATTCTACTTTAATACTTGCAGCATTAATTCAGTACATGGCTCTTTGTTGTCACCATCATGAACTATTAAAACAACCTTTATCTACAAATCCTCTTGTCCCACATCATTAACTGGGTTTGCGATGCTTTCATCCTAGGTTGGTTGCTCCTTTTTGTCCTAACTTGAATGTTTTGGTGTATCATCTACTTGGCTTTCTTCCTTGTCAGTAGTTGTAATTGGATGGTTTATTTCCATTGTTGAGAGCAACTACCCTAGTTTGTCTCCTACATCTCCAGGTGCTAATGGAAGTGAATCGATGATTTTTATTTCATCTTCATTTGTCTCTTCATCTCTAGTTTCAACTTCCTCTAACTATTCATCAGAAAGAATATTTTCCATCCACTTATCATAAAGTGTGTCATTTGGCCAGTCAAATTAAAGAATATCTTGTTGTTTATTGATGATATATTCACCTTCTTTATCAATAGTAACAAAATCCTACTTCAAAGAATCAAAGAATAATTGAACCTTTACCATTTCTTCTATAGTAGTGGCCCACCATGCATGCCCTATTTCATTGATAACTTTATTCATTCTTAATTAAAACATATCATCAAGTTCCTTAGCCCATTCATCTTTACTTTTCAAATTAATCCTTCTATCTAGGGCATGAGGAAATAAGTTAAACTTTTAACTCTTATATTTGTCTAAGTAGCCAACTATTATTCTTTGTAGACAAACCCTCCTATCATCAAAATTTTTTAGACTAGTGACAATATCATAAATTATTTCAATTTGATCATGAGAGATCTTATGATAGAGTAGCATAAGACTGTCACTTCTTTCCTTCTCTTTTTCTTTCCCCATTTATTCACAATAGGCTTTAAAACCTTCTCATTTTCTTTCAATTCTTCCTAGATATTTACCACCCTTGTTAAGTGGTCATAAAATAATGGCCATTCAGTCTTATCTACCAAGTATGTAAGAGACTTTCTCAATTTATCCTCATATTTTACATTTAACTCTACATGTAGTGCCCATAGCTTGCTTTTTTGTTCTTCAAAATCTTCTGCTATGTAATATTTGGGCCTTTAGGGTGCATCTAGTATTTCTATGAGGGGGGCGGACTTGAAATGTTCAATTGGGGGGTGAGGGTATGTTATTCTCAAACTTTTGGACCTCCCCATTAGCTTGTCCTCAAGCTCAATTCTCTTTTTTACCTCCTTATTGTAGGCCTCAAGAATTGTTTCATATTTAATTTGTAGTTCAATAATGGCCTATTCTTCCTTCTTAATAGTGGCCAAAAGAAATTGGGATGAATCTACATTCAAATGTGTTTTTTGTACATGAGAGGTATCAACCACTCTCCTTACAATGATGTTTCTTGTTAGTCCTGATTCATCTGGCTGTGATGAAATAGCCCTAGATTCCCTTCTCAGTGACCAAATGACTAGAGTAGCTTGATCTTCACTGAATGAAGTCCCTATAAACTCCTTTTTATTGGGGTCTTGTAATTCCAATTTATTTGAAATAGAATTAAAAATCAATGCATTTGCAATATCCCAATTGGGTAATAATAAAATATTGGAAGCCTTTACCATTTGCCTCACCTCTTCAAGGGTTATATTTTGGAACTCTTGAATAATTTGTTCATTTATATAATTTTGTATGGTTTCCTCCTATAATTCAAGATGATCTATCCTCAACTTATTGCATCTTTCTTCAAATTTATTCATGTTGGCTCTCCATGCAAATTGGTAGAAAGCCCTAAATTTAACAAAATTATCATCTGATAAGAATTGTGGACTTGCTTGTTCTAGTATAGGGTCCAATTCCCTCCCTTAGTAATCTACAACTGTTAATTCAAAACTTTGTACTAGAGGCTCTTGGGGGTCTATTTCATTTTTTTCTGATTGTCTCACAAAAATTCCCCCTTCTGATCCCATCTGTTCAATTTTCTCTTTAGTGAGTTGTTCCTCTTCAATTCTCAAGGGGTCTACAAGGGCGAGTATTCCTCAACATGAGTATCCTCTTCCCTTATTATCTTTCTCCTTTTTAGGGAGGTTTCAAAAGGTCTCTCTTCCATGACATCACTGGGGGACTCAACTATTTGCTTGTCTTTGTTCATATTGGTCCTTTTATTTTGAATAAGAGTATACCCTAGCCTCATTTGGATAGTTAATTGACCTAACCCTATATTGGGAGTCAAACCCAAACTTCTCATTACTTCCTTGGCCTTATCCAGGTAAAATCTAATAAAGAATTGCTTATTTTCATTCATTGCCTTGATTATTTTAGGAAAGGTATTCATAATTTTATTTATCTTATCTACATTTGTAACTACATCATCTAAAGGACCATAATCTAGATCAACACAATGAATAAAATCCAAAATTTTAGAGAAGACTCTCCACATTTCTTTCCTTGTCTCCTATTCTTGCAAGGAGTACTCATTCCTTATTATATCTTCTAAAAAATATAATTCATGCTCAATTTTTCCAAGCTCAATTTTGTGCCTTTGAGCCAAATTGTAAAATCCCTCAGAATCACAAAAATGAGGGTGAAAAATAGCCATTTTGTAGGGATCCAAAATTTTGTTCAAAGTGGGAAAACCCCCTTTTGTGATTACAAAATGATGCACTACAATGCAAATGGGGAAAATTGATCTTGTTGATCTTTTCAACAATTTTTTTCCGTCTACTTCTCCCAATTACCACAAAAATTTAGCTACTCCTACCTTCAAGGACACTTGGTAAGGTAATACATGAGGACTTCCCTTAAAATTATAAATTCTAAAAATAGTAGAAATAGAGTATGGATGGTATGCCCCCAATTATGTGAAACTTTCAAACCACTAGGGTTATCCATAGGCCTAATGAGACCCACTAGTGCCTTGGGGATTCTGGGATTATCACTCAATAAGAGGCATCTCAGCTTGGAGGTGAAATACCTGTCAAATTTGACAAAACTACCATTCTCTACATCCCAAGTCATATTTGCCTTCCACAATTGGATTGGTAGTGCTTCTCCATTTTCTTCTCTATTTAACTTTATTTCTTTACCAAAATATGTTGCTCCCTTAAACAAAAACATATGCATCAACAAAGAATAATGACCAAAAGTTTTTTGTACCTTGCTCTTAGCAATCCCAATTAATCTACTATGAATTTCCTCAGCTAAGTAAGAAGCAAAGTCAAAAATGATGTCCACACCAAAAGATGAAATCTGAATAACCATACACATGAAATCTATGGGCATACACTCTTTTTCATCTCTCCCAAAAATTGTGCACAGGGTCCTATATATCTCTATAGCCCTAGAATTGTAATATGCCCTTTTGAAAGGTTCCCTTGAGGTTGTTGTTTTTGCTAGTAGGGTTCTAATTTTACCTATATGTTCCTTCAATGCACCCCTCCTAATGGCATCTTTCTTGGATTTGTATTCTTTTTCTAGCCCTTCCAAATCAATGGAGAAATGGTAATCAGTGAAAGGCCCTAAACCAACAACTTCCCTAATTTCATCTAGGCTGACTATAGTTAGGAACTAGTCATCAGTTCTTCTTACTACTATAATGGTATTGGCATGTTGAGCAAAAAGTTTCCTCTCTGAAAACCATTTTTTAAACAAATCTAGACCATTTTGAGAGGCATCCTAGACCCAATTCCCTTTGTCATACAACCCATCTACTATTTTCAACCTAGGGTTTAACATAGTAAGCTTTTTAACTTGCACAGTTTTAGTAGTGGAATTGGGAAGCAACTCAAGTAAATCATCGTGGACATTCCTATCCAAGTAATGCTTTTGACTAGAAAATTCTTTCTTTGGAGGCATTTTGAATTGTAACTTTGTAGAATTGAGATACTCCAGAGATTATGATATGATTACTTACTTGAATCTTTGCTTGTTCCTTCCTGTAATTCTACAATGTCTTCATGAACAATAGAAATTTTTTTCACACTCTAGTCAAGCTTAGAACAACCTATTTAGCAATGGCTTCTGCTCAGGAAAAGCTTGAAATCTTTGTTCATGTGGGATGAGACTGAGAAATTTTTTTGTATTATACTCTATTTTCTTTCGCACGCAAAGCATTCATTCCTCATAAATGTATAGAGTGGCACCACTTTCTACATTCAAATTTACATTGTTGATTTTCAAAAAATCCTATGATCTAGGGATGTAGGTAAAAATGACTCATGTTCCACTTGACATGTTGGCAATTAACCCAATGAAATTTTTCCATGTGTGTAGTTCCTTCATTGTTGGCATTTTAGTCTAGACTCGCTGATGACTGAGGACACATGTCATCAAATTGCTACCTTGTTATACATAACCTTCGAGCATTTTGCTATAGTGAGATAATGATGACCATTGATTCTACCTTGATTGTGTGGAGAACATTTGATATGTCACTTAAGAGAAATATGGTGGGTCCCTCATTTGCTACCTCACTATACATAACCTTCATGCAACTCCTTATAGGAAGATAGCAATGGTTGTAGATTTGAAGTTGATCTGAGAGAATGGAAATTGCATGAATTTATCAAGATGTGGTGGGTGCCTAATTCACTGCCTCGCTATACATAAAAAGTGCACATCTTTCCATAGCAAGGTAGTGATAATCATTGATTCTATTTTGATCAAAGAATTAGAATCTTTCATATGTTTTATGCATGGGGTGTGGGTCTAGGTTAGTGATGATGTGAGAAATCCTACATAGCTAGTATATAAAACCATATTCTAATCCTAGTCAGATTACTACATAGCTTGGGTGCTACCATCTCTTCATTTCATAGTAGCTTGCTATAGCACTAATGGAAACATACATAATTTTTCTAATAGCGAAGTAGCAAACTCTTGTGGCTTATCAAAGCTCAACATCAGAAAAATAAAGGCAAGTCAAGTCACAATCACCCTCATTAATGCTTCTGACATAACAGTCATTACTCACCATGCCACTTGGAAATATTTATGGTCACCAAGAAGTTTGGAGGCCATCATGTCATATATTTCCTAGTTATTCACTATTTCACTACTACTAGGGTGCTTAGTTTTTTTGATGGCAAAGGAGCGAATCATTAGAGAAACCATTATTTTGCCTTTTTTTTTCTAGGTTACTTTTCCTTCTCAAATAATACTGAAAAAATGAATGTGACTAAATAATTTGGATGCAATACAATTTCCAATCACTGCACCTCCATTTTATAGCCCCATCCTTTAATTTTGTAGTATTACCTACCTTGCTATACATAAAAAGTGCACATCTTTCCATAGCGAGGTAGTGACTACCATAGATCTTACCAAAATCGGATGGTGAGGAACATAAGAGACAAAGGCCACTTGGGGGTGTGGTAAATTTGAAATGAATATGGAATATTCATAAAAAATTAAAAATATTTTGTGCCCAAACATTTAAAAGGAATGAGACATAGGGTTTAACAAATGTTTTCAAAGGTGTACAAATCTAGAAGGAAAAAAACCAAAAACCCTACTCACCATTAATGGATTCAATCTAATTTTTTGTACCTAGGTTAGGATAATTTTATCAGGCAAAATACTAGACCAACAAGCTCCATGTGTCCACTTGAGTTCCTTTTCATCTCCTCTGATTGTCTTAGTCATAGCATTACAAACATCACTAAAATTCTTTTTAAACTTTTTGTAGAAGCTAGCCAAACCATGAAATGATATTACCTCACCCACATTCTTAGGTGTAGGCCATTCCAAAATTTCTTTAACCTTCTTAGGATCTAGTCTCAAACCATTAGCTAAAATCACAAATCCCAAATACACAATCTCCTCTTTTGTAAAAGAACACTTTTTTAGACTAGTCATCAACTTCTCCTCTTTTAATCTCTACAATACTTGTCTAACATGCTCAAGATGTTATTCCTTAGTCTTATTGAATATCAAAATATCATCCAAATAAACAATTATAGACTTACCCAATAATATTTTTAGAACTTCATTCATGAATCCCATGAACGTACTAAGTGCATTAGTCAAACAAAAAGGCATAACAACCATTCATACAAACCATCTTTTCTCTTGAAAGCAGTCTTCCATTCACCACCTTCTTTGATTCTAATCTAATGATAGCCACTCTTCATATCAATCTTGGTAAAACACTTTGCTCCACTTAAACAATCCATAATGTCATCTATCCTTGCCATAGGAAACCTATATTTCATAGTGATCTTATTAATAGCTTTGGAATTAATAAACATTCTCCATTCTCCATTCTTCTTAGGTGCCAATATAGAAGGTACAACACATGGACTCAAACTTTCTTTGATCAAAATTTTCTACAATAAATAATGCACTTGTCTGTTAAGCTCTTCATTCTTTGTAGGTGTCAATCTCTATGGTACTTTGTTTAGAAGACTAGCTCTAGGAATTAGATCTATATAATGACTTATATGTCTTACTGGTGGTAAACCATTGGGAATATCCTCAACAATGATATCCTTATACTCATTCAAAAATTCTATAATTTCTACTATACTCAGTTAATATCACCAATTTTTTCTCTCACTCAGTCATTATAAGCTTCTACTGCTTAGTCATTACTACCAACACTCAGTCCTCTAGGAACTATAGAAAAACAAACTTGATTCTTCTTCACTTTTTTTTCAAATTTCTTTCCATCAACTGTGAAAATTGTCACAGTAGTACACTTAACCTTATTTGGACTTTCAATCAAAGGAAATAATATTTGCTTCTTCCCATTCACCCAAAGAGTATATTGATTCAATATTCCATCATGTTTACCATATCTATCATATTGCCAAGGTCTACCCAAAAGAATATTACAACAATCCATAGACATAATATCACACATCACCTCATCAAAGTAATGTCCAATCTTGAACTTCACAATGTATTTCTCACTTACTAATATCTTGTACTCATCTTTGATCCATGAACCATTATAGGGTTTAGGATGCTTTAGCCTCTACAACTACAACTTTGTAACCAACTCTTTTGATGCCAAATTTCTAGAACTTCCACTATCAATGATCACCTTGCAACATTTTTCAGCCATCTTAATCTAGTCTTGAAAAAAATTCTAAGGACTAGTTCATGATCGCTTCTCTTACTGCATAAGGTTCTTCTAGCCATTAGATTTTCTCCAGCCTCAGGTCTACTCAGTGAACTCTCAATGTCCCCTTGAATGACAACATTTATGTTACCCTATACACTTTTAGAAGATCTACATTCAAAAGACCTATGCCCTTATTTACCACATCTAAAAAAATTAACATGAAATCCACCTCTAGGACAAGAATTACCTCTTCCTCAAAATGAACTACCACCTTTCCACTCGGTCTTGCCTTTTTAACCATTCTTCCATTCAAATTTTCCTTTATCTTGTATATAACTATAAGATCTGCCACCTTCTCCATAGGATCTACCTCTGCCTCTCTAGAATCTACCACTTCTTCCTCTTTGTCTTTGTTCATGCTTCTTTGTCAAGATCTCCTCAGCTATAAGGGCATATTGATATGCTTCTTCCACACTTTCCAATTTCACTAAACTTATCTCATCTTGAATTTTGGATCTCAATCCATTTAGATATCTTGCAATTTTCTTAACATCATCATCCACATGTCTAGATCTAATGTCCAATTCATAGAATTCCTTAGTATACTCTTTCACAGTCATGTCTCTTTGCCTCAAATTTTGCATATTTCTAAACAAGATAACTTGGTAATCAATAGGAAGGAATTTTTTCTTTACTTTTTCTCCTATAGCAAGACTTGAAGGTGTTAGAACTTTACTAGCATATGGAACACATATAGGATTTAAAGTATATCAAATGGATGTTAAATTTGCATTCTTGAATGTAATCTTTAATGAGGAAGTTTACATTGAACAACCAAAATGTTTTTTAGATCCTAGCAAATGAGACATGGTTTGCAAACTACACAAAGATTTATATGGTCTCAAGCAAGCTCCCAAAGCTTGGTATGAAAGACTCCATAATTACTTGATATAGATTGGATTTCAAAGGACTAATGATAACAATAATCTATATGTCAAGGAAGGACTAGATAAGAAAATTGTGTTAGTAGAAATATTTGTTGATGACAATTTATTTATAGGAAATGATGATTTATGCAAAACATTCTCAAAAGAAATGAGCAAAGAATTTGAGATGTCCATGTTTAATGAAATAAAATTCTTTGTTGGATTGCAAATATAATAGAACAAGAATGGTATCTACATCACTCAATCTAAGTATATCAAGGAGATATTGAAGAAATTTGGAATGAAAGATTTAAGACCAATTGGAACACCTATGTCAACTGGACATAAGCATTCCAAAAATGATGATTCCAAAGTAGTAGATAAGACTACTTACAAATCAATGATTGGAAAATTGCATTATGTAGTTCACACAAGGCCTAATATTTCTCTAGCAGTTAGAATAGTGGCAAGATTCCCATTAAATCCCAAAGAAAATTACATGATGGAAATCAAGAGAATAATGAGATATCTAAAAGGTACCAAAGACTATGATTTATGGTACAAACTTGGAGGCAATTTGGACTTAAAATTATTTAATGATGCTAATTAGGTAGGAAGTCTTGAGAATAGAAAATGCACTGGTGGTGGAGCATTCTTTCTTAGTAAAAGACTAGTATCTTGGATGAGCAAGAAGAAAAATTGTACTTCTCAATCTATAGCAACATAATCATTATCAATCAATGTATGCCAAGCTCACTTGGGCAATGAAGATAGTTCTCAGTGTCTACTGATCATTCCTATATTTTCCTAGTTGAGAAGGCAATGTCAAACAAGTTCACTCGGGCATCGAAGGAAAAGTTGCGAAAAGTGAGTGTTAACCAAGTTCACTTGGGTAATGAAGGAAAGTTGGATAAAACTAGTGCTAACTGAGCTCACTCAATTGCCAAAAGATTCTTGTAAGATTTTAGTATTAACCAAGCATCTATTGGTTAGCAAAGGAAATTACTTCAGAATTAGTTTCTACTGAGCAGGGTCAGCTAGCAAAGGATTTTCCTATTTTGTTTTATCAAGTTTAATTGATCTATCTATTGATTCTAGCTAACTAAGGTGATAAATATTGATTATTGTAAGTTGTATTTTAGTCAACTTGACAAAATGGATGGTATAAGTATAAGGTCAAGTTGTGATTTCAACGTGTGCAAGTGCGTGCAAGAGAATGTACAAATTATGGTGATGTGATTGAAGATCTATTGGTAAGTAGAAGAAGTGAATTCGAAGAATAAGTAGAATATCCTTGTGGTACAACAAAGTCATAGTTGATTAGGAAAGATCAAGTACAAACCAGAATAGAGATTTGAAATCAGCAATTAAGTTGCATTCAAATCAAATTATTTTATTGTTACTCTCTAACCATTGTAGCAGTGATCTAAATCTCTTAATAGAGTTGGCTTAACAACTATTTGAAAATCCTCTAACAAGGTGGCAATTCCATTGAATTATTCTCAAGACCTCTAACTAGGCTACTCCTAATAGGGTGATTAAATAATTTAATAGGGTCACACCTAACAATGTGTTTTGTAACCCTTTAATAGGGTTGGCTCCTAACAAGGCTCACTTCAGAAGAGTGAAAATTAGTAACTAGTTGCTATTGATGCTTTTTCTCAAATTGGGTTTCCATGTTATATCTTGGTGTCAACTATGTTCATGCTATTTACTTTATGCATTTTTAACTAAGTTAAAGTAATGGTAATCATAGCTAACATATAATGGTTCTTATGTTAATCTTTTACTGAGCTAATCTAGTTACTACTAGGTTACAATACTCTGTATGTTTATCGAGCTTTAGCAATATTCAGTTATTTGTTTGCATTTTGTACTGACTTCAAAGGGATCTGAAATTTATTTTTGTAGTAAATGATTCACCCCTCCCCTCTCAGTTACTCCTCTTATATTTCCAACAACTACTTCATCATCACTCACATCCTTAGGATGTGCTCCTCTCCTCTAGGATTTTTTTACCCGTTTTGGCATGGATCACTGATCCCTATGAAGGAAACTTAGCCAATTAGATTAAGAGGCAAATAGGGAAGAATATAGATCATTTATTATATTCTAGAAAGAATCTATAGATATCTATTTTATGGTAGATACAAACTCTATTTAAAAATTATATGAAGTGTTGTGAATGCATATGCAAAGGAAATACATTTTGGAGGCTGCAAGCGAAGATTTGAAGTAACAAAGTATAGTGACCAAGTGAAGTAGTGAAGTGATGTAGGAGAATCTTGGATTTTCTCAATGGCTACTTTGGATCTCATGGGAGGAGGCTTGATAGTTACTTTGGAGAGTTCTTGGATTGATATTTAGTTGAAGGAGGAGGTGCTCAATCATCAAAGGAAATTGACATGCACTAGGAGCTTAGAGATTCTTGGTTTTAGTGTTGACCAAGTACTTTATTCATTGAAGGGACTTGGTTAGAAAAAGAGGAAATTGATATATACTAGTGAGCTTGGCTGGTTTGGTTGATGTGTTAACTGTGTGGCTTGGTCAGTGAAGGAGTTCGGTTGATCTTGAGGATTTGTTGATGCTTGGTGGTAGTTTCTGATACTTGATCATGTCTTGGTTTTTTGTGTTGCCTAAGTTTCCTATTAGCCAACATTTTGGAATTTAATTTTGGTTGTAGGTATTTAATAAGTGTTGTAACTAACTTGTGGCTTGCATGGGCATTTAATGTATACATTTATTTTAATTTGTATTGGGATAGTCCAACTTATGTCTTAGTTGGGTATAAGTAAGGGGGTCTTGTGGAGTCTTAAGGTGTTCATTTAGTGCAGTGAGTCATGATGGAGTGTGGGATCTAGCATGTGGAGGATGGAGTAGTTGAGTGAGAAATTTTTTATTAAGTGTGGGGACAGAGTGCCAAATGTGAGGTAGTTTATACCTGAATCTTGGTTGAAGTTTCAAGAGAGCTAGTACCAAGGCTTGGGAAACAAGTATATTTCTTGGTCAACTTAAGAGCATATGTTTAGATCTTCCTTGAAGGTTTCTACCAATGTGGATCTAGAATAACTACTTTTAGGATTGGATCTTAAGGGATCTCACAAAACTATTATTGTAATTGCTATTGTATTTGGCCTTAACTAGGAAGGCCTTACATCTCAACACATTGCATATAATTGATTTCTTTATGAATAAAGAGTTGTGTTTGGTATCAGATCTTATATCTTGTATTGTGTTTCTACTATGTATTTATTTATAGGAATCTAAATTACCTCTAGTAGGGGTACCCTTGGATTCTTACTATGTCAGATGGTATTAGAGCATAGTTGTTTTTGAGCATGTAGACAAATGGTTGAAGTTAAGATAGTTTTCACTAGGACCTTGGGTTGAGAGGAGTTGATCTGAGAAGACCTTGATTTTGTGGTGAATTATTCTTTCTAGCATCCTTGGTTGTAAGGTGGTAGATCAAGGTTGTGACTTACAATTGTAGAGGACTTGCAGATGGAGTGATGGATGTGAAGATTATTTTTAATCTTCTTTGGACATCAAATTGTGGGACACACTTTTCTATTTACTTAGGTAGTATGATGCAAGAGCATATTGGGTTTTCTTGGTGATTACTTTGGAGATCATGGGAGGAGGCTTAGTAGTTACTTTGGAGGATGCTTGGACTAGTACTTGGTTGAAGAAAGAGAAGGTTCTTAGTCATCAAAGACACTTGACATGCACTAGGAACTTGGTGATGCTTGGCTTCAGTTTTAATTGAGTAACTCGATCATTTAAGGGACTCAATAACCAAAGGAGGAATTCAACATATGCTAAGGAGCTCAGTTGGTTTGGTTGCTACATTGATCAAGTGGCTTAGGAATGAAGGAGTTCAATATATCTTGAGGATTTATAGGTGCTCGATGCTAGTTTTTAACACTTGGTCATGTTTTGGTTTTCTATGTTTCTCGAGTTGTTTGTGAGCTAACCTTTTGGCATTTAATTTGAGTTGTAGCTATTTAATGAGTGTTGTAGCTGACTTGTGGCTTGCATGGGAATTTAATGTATAAATTTATTGTAATTTATATTGGGCTACATCAACTTATGGCTTAGCTAGATATAAGTAAGGGTTCCTTGTGGAGTCTTCAGGTATTCCTTTGGTGGAGTGAGTCATGATGGATTGTGGGATCTATCATGTTACATATGAGGTAGCTAATTGAGCAAAATTTTCCTAAGTGTGTGGATAGAGTGTCAAATGTGAGGCAGTTTACACCTAGATCGTGGTTGAAGTTTGAGAATGGCTAGTAGCTAAGGCTTGGGAATAAAGGATTTTTCTTAGTGGGATTGCAAGCACAATTTTAGATCCTCCTTGAAGGTTCCTACAAGTGCAGATCTAGACTAGCTAGTATTAGGATTGGATCTTGAGGGATCTTGTAGAACTGTTATTGTAATTGTGATTATATTTGGCCATAACTAGGAATGCTTTATAGCTGGGCACATTGCATGTAATCAGTTAATTTATGAATAAAGTGTTGTGTTTCATATTAGATCTTGTATCTTATATTGTGTTTTTGTTTTGTGATTATTTACAGGGATCTTGATTAGCTCCATTAGGGGTACCCTTAGATTCTCAGTGCATCACATGGTATCAGAGCACAGTTGTTCCCAAGTGTGAAGAAAGATCATTGAAGTTGAGATAGTTCACGCTAAGACCTTGGGTTGAGAGGAGTTGATCTAAGAAGATTTTGATCTCTTGGTGGATTTTCCTTTCTCAAGTCCTTGGTTGTGTGGTGGAAAATCATGGTTCTTACTTGAAACTATAGATGAATTAAAAATGAATTGAAGGTTTTTGATCTTTCTATGGACATGAAAGTGTGGGAAACACTTTTCTATTTACCTATGGAGTCTGATGTAGGAGCATCTTGGGTTTCCTTGGTGACAAATTTGGAGTTCATGGGAGGAGGCTTGGTAGTTTCTTTGGAGGGTGCCTAGACTAGTGCTTGGTGGAAGGAGGAGGAGGTACTTGGTCATAAAAGGTACTCAACATATACTCAAAGCTTAGTGATCCTTGGTTTTGATGTTGTCCAAGTAGCTCAATCATTAAAGGGACTCACTCACCAAAGGAGGAACTTAGTATGTGCTAGGGAGCTTGACTGGTTGGGTTGTTGTGTTGACCAAATGGCATGGTCAATGAAGGAGTTTGGTTGGTCTTGAAGATTTTTTGATGCTTGGTGCTAGTTTCTGACACTCAGTCATCTCTTGGTTTTCTATGTTGCTCTAGTTGTCTATGAGCCAACCCTTTGGCATTTAATTTGAGTCTTAGGCATTTATTCAGTGTTGCAGATGACTTGTGGCTTGCATGTGAATTTAATATATGTGTTTATTTTAATTTGTATTATGTTATGAAAACTTGTGGCTTACTTGAGTATAAGTAATGGGTCCTTGTGGAGTCCTAATGTATTCATTTGGTAGAGTAAATCATGATGGAGTGTGGGATCTAACATGTGGAAGATGGAGTAGCTAAGAGAGAAAATTTTTCCTAAGTATGTGGATAGAGTGTTGAATGTGAGGTAGTTTACATATAGATCTTGGTTGAAGTTTTAGAAGGGATAGTAGATGAGGGCTGGGAAATAAGGAGATTTCTTGGTGAGTTTGTGGGCATAGGTTTATATCTTCCTTGAAGGTTTATACTAGTATGGATCTGGACTAGCTAGTGTTGGGATTTGATCTTTAGGGATCTTGCAAAACTATTTTTGTAATTACTATTGTATTTGGCCTTAACCAAGAAGGCCTTACAATTGAACACATTGCATATAATTATTTAGTTTATGAATAAAGAGTTGTGTTTGGTATTAGATCTTGTATCTTGTATTGTGTTTCCACTATTTGGTTATTTGTTGGGAGCTAGGAAATATTTGTTGGGGATTCTCCTGCCTTGAACTCTGTCATGAAGAGAAGAGAAAAGATATATTAGATAAGAGATTATATTAGTGTGGGGAAAGAGAAGATCCATAATCAACATATGAGTTCAAACAAAAGTATAAGGTACTTGTACATTCTATCAAGTGAATTAGGGTAAATATCTTAATAGAGTGGTCCTAACAGACCTATGTAAATTTCCTAACAGAGTGCTTATTTTGTTGCAAGTTTGAAATCATTTAATCAAGGTAGACCTAATAGTCTTGTAAAGATCTTAACATGGAAAACAAATCATATGGTAGATCATAAAAAATGATCACATTTGGAGCCCTAATAGGAAAACTTTGTTAATACTGAAGTGAAGATTTGTGGGTGTCATTCCCAAACCAATTTACTTTCACCTTGGAGGGTTTCCAGGTGACCAAAATATTTTGTGTTATGTGTTTTATTATAAGCTTGTGGATGTGATGAATAGTTAAATTTATTTCAGCATTATAAGTTTAAGATTATGTTATTCATGATCTAGATATGATATGGATAAAATTTTAAGTGATCTTGATTCATCCCCCCCCCCCCCTCCCCTCTCAATATCTCACTTTTACAATAAAAATCCAACAATTGGTATTAGACAAGTGTTCTCTTAGAACAATTTTAGCCACTTTAGAGTTGAGATCTTGGAGATGGAGGTTTATAAATTTGGAATGATTATTGAGAATCAGATGATTAACATCTAGATCATACTATAACAACTTGAAGCAACAAGAGAGGAATTGAAGAAGTCCTTAAAAAGAAAAAGAGATGGGTATTTAGAAAAATGATGCACTCTATCAAGAAGTGGATAGTAAAGGAATGCTTGAAAATGGAAATTCTAGAAAAAGTGATGCAACTATAGAAGATTAATTAGAGAAGGACAATATTCTACATGAAAAAGTTATAGGATTGAAGAGAGAACATGAAATCTAATTAGTAAGTCTATGTGAAGTAACTAAACAAAAGAAGAAAGATAAAGAAGACAAAACATAAATGGTTGCTAGACTTGATGAAAGTACATCTAATGTGTAGAAGCTTATAAATAATCAATTGGATATGATGAATCAATTGCTAATTAGAAATTAGGAATTGAATAGAAAGGACTTAGATATTGAAAATTTGAAATCATAGAGTAATCATGTCATGTCTGTAAGAAATGATAATGTTGAGCAAGGAACGAGAAACAATCCAAGTAAGTTAAGTGTGAAACAATGTTACCATAAGATAAGCAAACTCCAAGAACATACACCAAGATGGTTCAACAATGGAGACAAGGATTTATAAGGGGAAAGCAAAGAAAACCCCTTGTGAGTATTATGAATGAAGGCAAATGCCTAGAGAAGAGCGAGAGAGAGTGTTGGAGAAAAAGTAGCTCAATACAATAACATCAAGTGCTAAGAGTGTGTTGAAGAAAGAAGGAGGAGCATCTCTTATATAGAGATGAGAGAGGAGTTGCATTTGTAACTCCCATTTCTATGAATGCCACATTCATAATAGGTGTGTGCAAAGTGTCACAATCCTCTTAAGGAGGATAAACTAAATAAAGAAATAAACAAGAGTTGTCCTTACATGTGGAATAAAGGACAAACAATGACATGTCCTCCACATGTGTACAAGTGGACAAACTACATTTAGGGACCCTTGGAATATCCCAATTAATATATATATCCAAGGAAAGATTAACCTTTCTAAAACCCCCCCTTAATCTTTACTTGGGGAGTTTACTTCAACGGGTTGTAAACCCAATTTTTTACAATGGAACTGAAATCTCTCTTTAGAAAGTGGTTTGGTTAAAATATCAGCCATTTGATCTTCTCCTTTACAATAAAGAAGAATAATTTGATTGTCTTCAACTTGTTCTTGAATGAAGTGATGTTGAAGTGAAATATGTTTGGTGCGTGCATAATAAACTGGATTATTTTCCAAGGCAATAGCACTTTGATTGTCACAATGTATAGGTGTAGGCGATTGTTGAGGTAGATCCAAATCATCAAGAAGTCTTCAAATCCACAAAGCTTCCTTAGCTGCATTGGTACAACCTTTGTATTCAGCTTCAGTTGAGAAGAGGGAAATAGAGTGTTCTTTTTTGCTTTTCCAAGAAATTGGACCTGAACCAACAAAGAAAAAATAACCACAAGTGGATTTCCCATCATTGGGATCTCCACCTAGATCGGAATCAGTATAGCCATGTAAAATAAATTCAGAATTTGCATCATAAAATAATCCCATATTAATAGTTCCTTTAATGTACTGTAAGATGCGTTTAGCAACTTTAAAATGAGTTTGTTGAGGTTTAGACATAAATCGAGAAACTAAACCAACACTATAAGCAATATCAGGTCTAGTAAGAGTTAAATAATTTAAACTTCCTACCAATTGTCTATACAAAGTTTCATCAACAAAAGGAGTATTCATATCATTCATTAATTTAGTTCCTAATTCACATGGAATTGAAACATGGTTAGAGTCATTCATCTTAAATTTTTATAAAAGATCATAAGCATACTTGCTTTGAGAAACAAAGATACCTTTAGGAGCTTGAAAAATTTGCATACCTAAGAAATAATGTAAGATACCTAAGTTTGTCATTTGAAATTTCTGTTTAAGTTGGAATTTAATATCAGAAATCAAAATGTCTGAACTAGAAGTGAGTATTAGATCATCTACATTATCAATAACAATGATAATATCATCATTAGTATGTTTAATATACAAATTAGGATCATTCTTACTTCTAGTAAAACCTTGAGAAACAAAGAAAGAATTAATTTTAGAATACCATTCTCTAGGTGATTGTTTAAGACCATAAATAGATTTGTTCAATTTGCAAACCAGATTTTCACTGCCTTTCTTAACAAATCCAGGAGGTTGAGCCATATAGATTTCTTCATGTAAATCACCATTTAAGAAGGCACTTTTAACATCCATTTGATGAATGGTCCAATTCATTTTAGATGCTAAAGCAAGAACTAATTTGATAGTAGGCATCTTAGCAATAGGAGCAAAAGTTTCATTATAGTCTAATCCTTCAATTTGTGAAAAACCTCTAGCAACTAGTCTAGCCTTGAATTTACTAATTTCATTATTAGTATTCAATTTTGTTTTGTATAACCATTTACATGAAACTATATTCTTTCCATGAGGTAATTTGACTAAGTCCCAAGTTTGATTAGCAAGTAAAGAATCATATTCCTCTTGCATGGCTTTCTGCCAATGAGGTTGAAAGTTAGCTTGATCAAAAGACTTAGGATCGTTAGAATTCATAATAGTAGTCATCAAAGCATAATTACAATAATTAATCCTTCTATGTTTAATTCCACCAGATCTAGAAATATAATCATCAGCTTCATTGATTAGGTTTTGAGCCCATTTAGGTTTACGTTTAGTTGTAATGGAATTATCACTAGAGGAAGAGTCATTAGTAATAAAAGTATCATTAGTATCTACTTGAGTATCATGAGATGTAGGAGCAGAAATAATCGGTGGTACTTGATTTGAAGGATTAAGAGAAAGAGTAGGGTTAAGAGAAGGAGGTTGGTCCTCCACCAGCACAATTTTAGTGCCACTGAATTCTTCATCCTGTGTAGTAGAGCAATCATGAACTCCATTTTCTGCAATACAAACATCTCTAGCAACTTGAACTTTGTTAGTAGTGGAATCATAAATACGATAACCCTTAGTGTTTTCATCATACCCAACAAACATATAAGGAGATGACTTAGCATCTAATTTATGCCTTTTTTGTTTAGGCGTATGAACATAAGCAATAGAACCAAATATTCGTAAATGATGTAAATTCAGTTTCCTACCAGACCAAGCCTCTTCTGGAGTGATAGCCTTGAGAGCTTTGGTAGGAGTCCGATTAAGAATATAAGTTGCACAAAACATGGCTTCAGCCAAAAATTTATAATGCAGATTCTTAGCATGCAACATGCTTCTAGCCATTTCAACAATGGTCCGATGCTTTCTTTCCACCACACCATTTTGTTGTGGTGTATAAGGAATAGTAAGCTCGTGCTTAATTCCACATGATTTCAAATAAGAATGAAAAGCATTATTCACATATTCCTTCCCATTATCAGTTCTAAGAATTTTAAGTTTATACCCAGATTGCCTTTCAACATATAACTGAAATTCAATAAATATATCAAGAACTTGATCCTTGCTATGCAAAAAATAGATCCAAGTTCGTCTAGAAAAATCATCAACAAAGGTAAGTGCATACCGAGAACCTTGGATGGAGGTATTCTCCATGGGGCCCAAAAGATCACTATGGACAAGATGCAACTTATGAGTTGCTCGCCATGATTTTCCACTTGGAAAGGGCTCCCTATGCATCTTACCACTCATACAACCTGTACAGGCAATCTTGGAAGGAATAATGTGAGGCAAGCCATCAACCATATTATGCTTTTGCATGAAAGTAATATAATCAGAATTTAAATGACCAAGTCTTTCATGCCATATATTGAAATCAATAGAAGTATGTAAAGAATATTGTGAACTAGCAAATTCATGGAATTTAAACAAATTGTCATTATCCATTTTAGCATGAGCAATCACTTTGAGAGTTTGAGGATCTATGATATAACATGTATCTTTGTAGGATTCAACTTTATAGTTCTGACATAACTGTGAAACAGAAAGCATATTAGTTTTCAAGTCAGGTACATATAAAACATCATGCAATTTACCATTAGGAATAGTAACATCACCTAGTCCTTCAACTTTACAAGTATGATTATTAGCTAACTGAATAGGAATGTTAGCAATATCAGGTTGTAAAGAATCAAAAATTTCTTTATGAGAAGTGACATGTTGTGATGCACCACTATCAACAATCCATTCTAAAGGTCTACAAAGATTAAAGCTACAAGTAAAAGCATGACGAGGATTAGAACTAGTCGAGTTACCTTTTTTATGGTTTGAGGTTTGATGATTGTTACTATGATTCATAGGTTTTTTATCATTTTTCTTTTTAAAACAGTTATTGACAATGTGACCATCTTTGCCACAATAAGAACAATGAGGTTTGGAATTGGAATGGTTCCTTTGATTATTAGTAATATGAGTATTATTAGGATGATTGGTATTATTGTTATATTTGGCATGAAATTTATTGTTGAAATTATTTGAATTAGTATTAGATTGTTTGTAATTATTATTATTGGAATGAAAATTATTAGTTGAATTTCTAGACACAAATGCATGTTCAGTTGATTTGAGGGTACGAAACTGAATTAGCTTAGCTTCTTCCTGTCTTAATAAAGTTTGAAAAATAACATAAGTTAACAGGAATAGCAAGCTGTGCATGAATATTAGTTATAAACTATTGAAACTGTCTAGGAAGACATTTTTTAAGAATAAGATGAATTAAACGAATGTCCTCTAATTGAACACCTAAAGCCATAATTTGACTTTTAAGAGAGTCAAATTTTAAGAGAAATTCATCCATACTTTTAAAATCTGCATACCTAAGATCTTCGAGTTGATCCTACAACTGTATTTTGCAGTATTCATTGCCACTGTCATACTTGGTTTTCAAGATGGACCATGCATCATGAGCTTTAGAACAGTGAGCAATTAAGACATATAAATCTGGAATAATGGAAATACCAATTAACCCTAAAGCTTCTTCGTTTTTAGCTTTCCAAGTATCTTTTTCGTCTTGAGTAGCCGCTGAACCGGGTTCAAGAGAAGGGTCAGTGGCTATTTCGAAGAGGTGTTTAAAACGAAAAAAAAATGAGATATGAGTTTTCCAAGAATGATAATTAGAATAATTAAGTTTAATTTCTGGGATTAAGGTTGACATGATTAGAAAAAAAATTCTCTTTTTTTTATTAAAAAAAATCCTTAATTTGAAAAGCAAGTTAATTGAAAAAAAAATTTGTTAATTAAGAAAAAAAATTGTTTTTTTTTTTTTTGAATTATGGATTTGAAAGAGAAAAAAAATTAATAAAATTTAAATTTTTATTTGTTTTAAAATTTATAAAATTAAAATTTATATTTGTTTTCAATGGTTTTGTTTTAAGAAATAAAATAAGATTTAAAAAACTGAAAAAAGCGGGCAAAGAATGGGAAATTTAAAAAGGTTTAGAAAGGGGGAGCGGAGCTCAGGTGGTGGTTTTTGTGTGACAAACGGGCGGAGGAGTTGGATAAGGATGCAGGTGTGGCTACGTAGGCGGCGGTTGCTGCGTGCCTTGGACACAGGCCACGCCAAAAGGTTTACGTTGGGTGTTATGGGGGCGGCGGAAGCGGTGGAACGGGTTTTATATTGCGTGCGGCAGTGAGGAGGGCGTTGGCAGAGTTGCAGATCTCGCAGTGAAGAGGGCGTCGGTGGCATTGCAGACTCGCGGCGGAGGCAGGCGACAACGCAGATCTCGCAGTGAAGAGGGCGTCGGCCATGGTGCAGACTAGTGTCGCGCGGCGGTGTCGTGCGATGGCACGGAGGCGTTGCTGGCTTGCAGCGATGTCACATGGTGGCGCAGGGGCACTGCTGGCTCGTAGCGGTGTCGCGCGGTGGCGCGAGGGTGGCGCGCGGCGGCGCGGGGGTGGCGTGCGGGTGGCGCGTCCGCCCAACAAAAGTAATGTAAAAAAAATGAATGTCTATTTTAAAACAACAAAGTTATTTGATTTATAAGTATGAAAATCCTATAAAAAGATGTATGTTGTATGCTTGAAATTTTCAAGAGCATACAATAAATAAATATAGAAGAATATATTAAATTTTTTTAGAAAAATAATTATAACCATTTTTGTTTAAAAGGAGTATAAAAATTAGAGAGTTATTTAAAACTTTACTCATGTAATACTTTTTATTTTGGCGGCATGTCATCCAAAACAAGAAAAAAAAATTGAAATTTACCAAGAAAACCCTTTGGCGGCAAGCCTTCCAAAGAGGGTTAGTAAAAAAAATATGAAACTTTACAAGAAAACCCTTTGGCGGCAAGCCTTCCAAAGAGGGTTAGTAAAAAAATATGAAACCTGCATACACAAGATTTGTTAAAAAGAGCTAAAATCACAACACAAACTTCTTCTCTCAATAATGTCTCCAAATAAGGTGTGCTCCAATGAATGGCAACCTTCACCACAAAACTTAAAACAAGGATTAGATAGCCAAGCTCTGATACCATGTAAGAAATGATAATGTTGAGCAAGGAACGAGAAACAATCCAAGTAAGTTAAGTGTGAAACAATGTTACCATAAGATAAGAAAACTCAAGGAGCATACACCAAGATGGTTCAACAATGGAGACAAGGATTTATAAGGGGAAAGCAAAGAAAACCCCTTGTGAGTATTATGAATGAAGGCAAATGCCTAGAGAAGAGAGATAGAGAGTGTTGGAGCAAAAGTAGCTCAATACAATAACATCAAGTGCTAAGAGTGTGTTGAAGAAAGGAGGAGAATCTCTTATATAGAGATGAGAGAGGAGTTGCATTTGTAACTCCCATTTCTATGAATGCCACATTCATAATAGGTGTGTGTAAAGATAAACTAAATAAAGAAATAAACAAGAGTTGTCCTTACATGTGGAATAAAGGACAAACAATGACATGTCCTCCACATGTGTACAAGTGGACAAACTACATTTAGGGATCCTTGGAATATCCCAATTAATATATATATCCAAGAAAAGATTAACCTTTCTAACAATGTCCCCTTTTCAAATAATTAAAAATAATAATCTTTTCTAAGACAGGCAGGCCCAAAAAGGTGAAGTTTCAGGAAAAAGGGGATAATATTTGGAAGCTAATGGACTAATAAATGAAAATTATTATTAAAATATGTTTTATTAACCCCTCTTGGAAGTGAGTTAGGGTTATGCCCTCTTTTAAGGGGTTTGGAGGCATTTTGGGCTGATTCCAGAACTTGATTTTTGCTCATTTCTTTGTTGTTCTTCAAAGGCTGCCAAACCTATGGAGAAGGAGACCCAAGAATGAGATTTTGTAGGTTTCTAGGAAGGCTAAGGATGATATTTTGAAGCCATTCCATGTGCATGCTCATTCAGAGTTTTCCTTTGTGCTAAACAGTGCAGATTTGTGGGTTTTCGGGTGTGTTTTTTTGTAAGAGTTTGGTGTTTCTAGTTGAGTATTTCATATCAGTTTGGTTTGCTTCTGTACATCAGTCATTAAGATGTTAAAATAGAGCTGAATATATGTATTTGGGTATGATTATACTTCTATGATATATTATTAGTGTTTTTGTGGTGTTTTCGGCTATTTGTGTGTTGTTTTTGGGAGCTCGATGAGCATTGTTTTTGTCCTCCATTTGGGAGCTATTGTGTAAATTTTATACAGATCTAGAAATGTCATTTTTTAGGCTGTTATTCTGCTGAAATTTCTATAAAGATGTCCACTTTTACATTTATTAATAATATGTGAAGCTGTGAAGTTTTTGGCACTATTTTCGGCATACCCAATTTGGGGTTTAGTGAGAAATTGGTAGATCTTTGAAATATTGGTTGTTTGATCTTAAAGATCTAATTAGAGGCTTGAAATATCATATAAAATCAGAAAAGAGACATTTCAAATCAACTATGTAATAAGTTAAGATTTGAGAAGGAACTAATGGAGAGGATGAACAAATCTAGTAAAGCCATAAGATACTTTGAAGAACTAATGAGATCACCAAGAACAACTAATAATACATCTAGATTAGGATATTCCAAGAATTCCTCATCCACTAAAGAAGATGAATCATCAAAAAGGGGAGAACAAAGAAAATCATAAGGAAAAACTACATGCTACCATTGTGGAAAATTGGGACACACAACAAACATTTGTAGAAGAAAGATTTCTAAGCCAAATCCTAAGCCCAAGTTTATGGAAAATGTTTTAATTAGAAGAAACAAGGATACCAAATGTACATGAATGTAGGAAATAGGTTATAAATCATCTATTGCAGCTAGATTTGAAGGGCATTGCTACAACTCTCAAGAATATGGACATAGATTACAATAATGTAGATCTATGGAAAAATCTAACTAGACACCCAAAAGGCAAGGGCATGCACCTAAGAAAGGTAATTCTCATAATTAGGATTATAAAACATGGTATAATTCTCATTATTATGGATAATATGGTCATATTCCATAAAATTTCATTAGGACACGTTTTAGAGGCATTTACAAGAAATGGTTGAATGAAAGCTTAGTTTGTTTAGTTGTCACAAGACTAGACCTATGAGCTAAAGCTACAAAACTCAAGAACCAACACCAAATAATGAAAAAATCAAGGTAAAACACAAAGTGGATGTATAAAAAATAAAGAAGGAGATGAATGAAATTTGAAAGAAAAAGGTAGAAGCTAGAAGAAGTAGAACGAGTGAAGCTAAGATTACCCAATCCAATGGAGAAGGTGATCACTCTACATCAAATTGATTAAGAAAGGTATGTAAGGAAATGTGTGTTCAAATGTCATATGATACATCAATTGCTAACAAAAAGCATGCCAAAGTATATATCTATATAAGATAAGATATATTGACGAAATTCTTATGACAACCGCACTAATGTGTTGGCCGAGTTAAATAGTACTAACTGATTTTTGTTGGGGAGACCAAGTTAACAAAGGATGTAGTAACAACTGAGATAAATGAATTCCACCTAATAAAGTATAGAATATTTATGAGTTCCCTAATTTGGAAAAATAAAGGTATATAGTGCAAACTTGAATGTATTTTATACACCTTGCATTCAGATTTTGAGAGCATGAGTGATTTGAGAAAATTATTAAGAAATTATAAAGGAAATTATGAGAAACTTTATTGGTGAAGTTTGATCAAATTCTGATTAAATTAGAAGTGACAAGTTACTAAGAAAGAAAATTTCAAACCCTAAACACAAAAATGACATGTGGATCATCGTCAACAATAAAGAATCAAGTCAAAGAGGTTAGTAATGTTAAATTGGTGAAGAATGACACTTTTCCTCCAACTAAATACTGAGCTATTCTAGGTATTTTTATGAAAGGATATTCAATGATTGTGTTATCATTTATACCACCTAGGGTTTATTATACACAATGTATAGAGTTGTTATATGTGCAAGATCAATAAAGTTAGAGACAAGGAGATTTGAACAAAATATTAGAAATTGTGAGATGAACTTTTGAATGATGAATTCAAGATTGTGGAGAAGAAATAATTAACACATACTCTATATTTTTGACAAATCTCAAAATCTAATAGATTAAAGTGGTATTGTGCAAAATCCATGATATGGAGTTATGGCTAGAGAATGGGCTAGTGAAAATCACAAAGAAGATTATACATGTAGTTATAGGGTATCCCACATTTGAGAATGATCAGACCATGAGATGTCGGAGAAAATATACTATTGAGTAAAACATTAAAGCCAAGTGCAATGGTCATGGATGGCAATTTCAAGCATCACTAATCCATTGATAGATTTTTTTGTACATGTGATTGCACACAATTTTTATTAGTTGAGGTGAATTAATAGTGTGTCATGTATGGAATTAGACCAATCTTGGAAAATTATGATGAAATATCATGAGCATGATCTTTTTGAGATCATATAGTTACAACTAGAAGAGAATCTTCTATAAGTTAGGAAAGTGAAGAACTCACTATGTAAGTCTGGATTACTGATAATGTATATCTTCTTTTATGTTCAAAATTATTTTCCTACTATTGGAAATGTTGTTTGGGAGCAAGGAAAATTTTTCACTAGACATATAAGTAAATATATTGCAAATTTAGGAGACAATTTTGAGAATACATTGGATGGATATTTTGATGAGTTCAAATAGAAGATGAGGAGAAGAAAAAGGATTCCTATATCTTTAGTACAAAAGGATTACAATGATGTGTATTTTTTAGCAGACACTAACAACACATATGTTCAAGCAGTTAAGTCTAGGGTAGCCTAGCTTAAACCATTTGCCTATGACATTTATATTGGTGATGTAAGTGTAACAATCACTACATTTTTTGGTAAGGTTATTGATACAAAGGCCAAGCCCTTTGGAAAATATGAGGAAGAAAAGGTAAGGATAACAATAGATGTTAAGATTACTTAATTTGACAAAAAAAGGAAGAAGATGATAAAAGACCTATAAGAGAAACTAGGCACGTAGGATGAAGGTAAAGGACCTATAATGATTACACAAGACCTTGGAGAAGACAAAGAGAGTGATGAAAAAAATAAAAAGGAAGAGGAGAAAAGTGCAAAGAAGAAGGGTAAAGCCCTAGCACTTGTCTCACCAAAAGAAAAGAAGGCCGAGAAAGACCTAATTATAGAGCTTAAGGTGAAAAAATCTATAAGAAAATCTATAACTAAACCCCTCTCTCCTCCTAAACCAATCAGACTAAGGAAAAGAGCTACTAAAGCAGCAAGTGCTAAGCCACCATTCAGAAAAAGAGTAACAAAAATTACAAAACCTTGTGAAGGTTCAAGTGGTACAATAAATAGAAAGAGAAAATTCTTAGCCACTAAAGGTCAACCTACATAGAGAAGAAGAAAATTTATTGCACAAAAAGATGATGATGAGGAAGATGCAAAAAAGAAAGAATCTGATGAACCAAGTCACTATTGAGCAAGTAACAATAGACCAAGCCTAAATCAATTGATGAGGTATGTGACAATATAAGGGATTCTGTAGGGTTATCTGGTTTCAAGATTATAAATTTGGTACATTAAGTGTAGAAGATAAGATCAATGTAGAAGAATCCATGTTAGATATGATGGTTAAGTTTAAGACTGCACCTATAGAGGTATTTAATACTATTCCCTATGATATGTATAATAGAATTGATGCAAAGTGGAAACATGCAATAAAGATTGAAAGGCTAATTAGTGAAGGAGCACTTGTAAATATAATATCTAAGTTAACTAATAAGAAAATCAATTTATTTTTGGAAAAGTATAGAAATAATTTTTTTCCAAAGTATAGATCATTTTTGGTCTTGCAATGTAAAATTGAGGATGTTGTAAAACAAAGTGAATTATAATGGAAGAGTGTTTTAAGTTGAATACTGGAAAGGTGGCTAACAAATATGGTAAAGGTAAGTGTACTAGAGAAGCTTGGTTGGTCACTAAACATGATGTATATAATGAACTGGATACACTTGAAGAAGATATTAGAAAAAAAATCAAAGAGAGTGAAAAAGATACTATAACTGATGTAGGGGACTCCCCTTAATACCATAAACTCATAATAGAAAAAAAGAAACAACAAAAAAAAATATGAACTTCTTATTATTGTCATAAATTTAGAATTATAGAATTCTCAATTACAATATGCTAACCCAAATAGGTACCTTCATTACAATAATCTACAAGACAGTGCTGCTAACTATCACCCAGAGCTATCCTAGGTAATTTTTGGTCCTTTCTTAAATAGACAATTTTATGCCACCTGGGAAGGTTTTTGATGCTTAAACTTAATACTAGGGCTGACATACCCTAACAATAAACATATAGTTGGCCAAATACATCATTGACAAATTATTTTAAAAATTTCGGTAGTCGAACTTTCAAAGACCATAACTCACAAATTGTTGCTCTGATTGGCTATTACAAACACTTTTCAAAGATGCCAACTCCTAATCTATAGGCCTAGAATAGTGCTAGCACCCTTCTATCAAGTTTTTGGACCTCATATAAGTACTCTAAGGCCTCCAATAGTGAGCCTGAAGATTTTTCTACAAAATTTTCCACCAAAAATCTACAATAACTCTCTGATTGAGTAATAAGATTTTTATGGTATGCTTACAACTCTAAAATGAACCTTCTTGTAGAAAATGAAAACATTCTAAGCTCTAATGACAAACATACTAAAAATAGTAAGTTCCCATAAATAGTAGCCACCCTGTCTACTAGTGCTTATTAAAATAGAAAAGGCTGAAAATAAAATATTTTTGGGTGATGTAAGATTTCTATTACACCTAGGATGCTCCTTCATCGAACACCTGAGGTAATTTGAGAAGTGACCCTATCACGTCTAAGGTGTTTAAAGGAAAACCAAGATGGTTGATCTCCTTCTTTGCTAGCTGATATGAATCCTCAACTGGTCTCCCTTTTGATTTGACTAGATATTCCTCATAAGTTTTGTTTGTAGTACCTTTTCCAATATGACTATCTAGTATCTCCTCAATCTCTTTGGTAGTCAAGCAAGTTGGTAGAATGCTCCACTATGCTTCTGCAACTTCATCTCCATCACCTCCTCCATAATACTCTATCAAATCCAAAAATATTAAATACTAGTGAAATAATCAATTTAGTAGGCAACTCCACTTCATACACATTTCCAGAATCATGCCTCTTCACTATCGTGCATAGTACAAACTTCTCCATCTTTAGCCTATCATATGTACCTACTAGAAAATACTCCTTTCTCAAATGAACCATGACTTCATCTCCAATCTAAAATCCCTTATATATCCTTTTCACATTCACCTTAGCCATATACTATGTATTTATCTTTATGATGTGCTTCCTCATCTCCTCCTGAATATTCTTGAAATGTTCAGCAAATTTTTTTGCTTCAGCACTACTTATCTCTCCCTTATCCAACTTCCACAATTTAGAAACATTTCTAGGACTACTCCCATATACAATCTAGAATGGTAATTTACCAATACTTCTATTGATAGAATTATTATATGCAAATTATGTCTATAGTAAAATCATATCCCATCCTTTTGGTTTATCTCCAACCAAGCATCTTAGTAAGTTTCCCAAACTGCAATTCACAACTTTTGTCTATCCATCAGTTTGTGGATGATGTGATGAACTGAACTTCAAATTTGTCATCAAATTCTTCCATAATGTATGCTAGGAATACCCAACAAATTTTTTATCTCTATCTAAAACTATACTCTTTGGAAAACCATGCAATCTCACCACTTCTCTGAAAAATAACTCTAGTACATAAACAACATCACTAGTCTTCTTGCAAGGAATAAAATGTGCCATCTTTGAAAACATGTCAACCACCACAAAAATTGAATCATCCCCACATTGTGTCCTTGGTAATCTAAGAACAAAATCTGTCCTAACATCTTCCCATGGTTTCTCTGGTACAAGTAATGGCTGCTACAACCTTGCATTTTGCTTCATTGATTTCGGCATCTGACATACTCATAAACTTTGTGCAAACTTTGTCACATCTTGTTGTAACTATGGCCAGTAATAATTTTTAGCAACTAAAGCTATAGTTCTATCACTGCCAAAATTTACAACCAATCCGAGCCACTATGCTTCTCCATGATGAGGTTCTTTCTCATTGAACTTCTTGGAATGCACAACTAGCTTCCTTTGAACTACATATTATCTTGGATTATAAAATCCAATCACTTTGTCTTGTCAAGCGTAATAGGTTCTATACAAGCCTTCCATGTTTTACCAAAATCAATATCATCTAGATACAATGTACTAAGTTCCTTGAACCCAACCACCTCTATCTGCATTTCTATTAGCAAAAGTTGTCTTCTACTAAGAGCATCTACAACTTTGTTAGACTACCCACTTTTTTGTTTCAAAAAATATATATGTATAACTCTACAAAAACTCGACCCACTTTAAATTTCTCTAGTTCAATTTTCCTTGACTATTCAAATATTGTAAAGCTTGATGATCAGTATACAAAAAAAATTCCTTAGGAAGAAGATAATGTCTCCACTTCTTCAATGCTTGAACTATGGCATAAAATTATTGATCATAAATAAAATAATTTCTTTTTGCATCATTCAACTTCTTAGAAATAAGCAATAGGTGTACCTTCTTGGTTAAAAAAAGCTCATATCATAGTACCACTAGCATCATAGTCTACTAAAAACACCTTGTTAAAATCAAGAAGTGCTAAAATAGGTTGTTTAGTAACTTTTTTTTTCAATAGATTGAAATTATTATCTACTCCTACTATCCACTTAAACTCTTTCGTATCTCCTCTCATTGTTTTAGTCAAGGGTCCACAAATACTACTAAAACTTCTTATGAACTTTCTGTAAAATGTAGCCAGTCCATGAAAAGATCTTACCTCTCTCACACTTAGAGTAGGCCATTCAAGGATAGGCTTCACTTTCTTTGGTCCATTTCCAAACCTTTTCCTGAGACTACAAATCCTAGGTACATTAACTCTTTCTTTACAAAACTACACTTCTTCAAGTTTATTAACAACTTTTCTTCCCTCAACTTTTCAAATACCTTGCCAATATGAATCACATGCTCCTCCAATGTCTTACTAAAGATCAATATATCATCTAGGTAAACAATGAAAAACTTACCTAGAAACTCCTTCAGTACCTCATTCATGAGCCTCATGAAAGTGCTTGGTGCATTGATTAGCCCAAAAGGCATTACCAACCACTCATATAGTCCTTCCATTGTCTTGAAATAAGTCTTCCACTCATCACCTTCTCTAATATGAATCTAATGGTACCCACTCTTCATATCTATCTTTGTGAAATACTAAGTTCTACTCAGACAATCCATAATATCATCCATCCTAGGTAAAGGAAATCAATACTTGATAGTGATCTTGTTGATAGCATGAGAATCTGTGCACATCCTCCATTCTCCATTCCTTTTTGGTGCTAACACTGCTGGTACAACACATGGACTCAGGCTCTCTTGAATCAACCCCTTCTACACCAACTTATGAACTTTCTTTTTTAACTCTTCACTTTCTACTAGTGTCATCCTATGCACTTCCTTGTTTTAAAAACAAGCTCTTAGAACCAAATCCATCTAGTGACTAATCTTCCTCATTTGGGGCAATTCATTAGGTACATTATCTGATACAATATCAAAAAACTCTTCCAACATATTTGCAACTTCTGTAGGTACCTACTCTACTTCTTCTTTACTATCTTTAGGAATTATAGAAAAACACATATGCTCATGTTTCATACCTTTAAGAAACTCTTTTCCATTAACAAAAAAAATTATGGTAGCGCTACATACCTTTTCTTCTTTATCCTTCAATGATCTCCACTTATGTTTCATTCCATCCTTAGAGTGTAGGTATTTGCTCACCCATCATGTACAACATGCCTATCAAACTGCCATGGCCTACCCAACAACATATGACATATGTCCATAGGAATGATATCACATAGTACCTCATCCTGTTAGCTCCCAATCTTGAACTTTACTAATCACTTATCATTGACCATAACCTTGTGGTCATCTTGCACCCAAGCAATATAGTATGGACACAGGTGTTTCTATCACTTCATCTTCGACTTGGTGACCATTGTTTTAGACACTAGATTGTCAATATTGCCACCATCAATGATCACATCACAACACTTATCTTCACATCTGCACCTTTTTTGAAACAAACTCCCTCTTTGATCAAGTTCATTCTCACCACTCAGTAGGACTCTTCTGTTAACTAGGATTTCTCATCTTTCAACATCTTTAGAATGTGAGGATCTGACATCATCATCAACATGTGCAACTCTTGCTTGACCTTTTGTTCTTTCATCTATCCTTCCTTGGTGTTGGGTACATTCAAATGCTCTATGCCTTTCTTCCCCATAGAGAAAACATTTTCCATGGAAGCCTCCTCTTCCAGTTTCTTGCCCTCTACCTCTTCCTCTCTGATCTCTATTGTTCTTACTATGGAAATGATTGAAATTGTTTCCCATTTGGTTCTGGTTGCTACTTCTAGACTCATCCTTGTTCTTTTGATCATCATTATGGTCTCCATATGATCATCCACCATATCTTCCACCATGACCTCTTCCACTATTCTTATTGTCAAACTTCTTGCTTAGTTTCTCCTCAACTCTTATGGAAAACTAGTATGCCTCCTTGATACTATCCATTCAAACTAGACTTAGCTCATCCTAAGATAATAGGCAACTTTCTCCTTATTAGCTTTTGCATGGCTACTTCTAATGAGAACTCAGTATAACTCCTCAGTATACTCTTGAATGGATTTTCTTGCTTGGTTCATTCCTTGCATCTTCTTCAATACATCAAGTTCATAATCCATAAGAATGAATTGTCGCTTCACTTTAGTTATCATCTAATCCCATCTGGTGATTTTTTCCTTTCCCTTTCTATTTCATTCCAATTGAACTTCTTGCTACCAAATCTTTCCATGTCTCTTTAGTTTTGCCTTTGCAAACTTCACCCTATTCAGATCCTCAATATATTCATACTCAAAGTACTCCTCTAGTTCATTGATCCAATTGATCATATCTTCTAGGTTAAGATTTCCTAAAAATGTGGGAACCTCAAACTTAGGTCTTTTTCCAATCTTGGAGATGGCCCTAAAAAGCCTCTCTTCCTATGGGTTTAGAATTGCCTTTTCTTTGGCATTTTCTTCTACTTCATCCTCATCCTCAATTTCATCTCTTATGGGAAGATTCATTCCTCTCCACATTTGTTCTTCCAATGCGTACATGTGTCTTTGGAGGGCTCAAAAAACCTTAGATGTAACACCTAAAACTCTTCCACCATGCTCTCTTTGTGGAGGCATTTATGAAATTCTTCTAAAACCCTAGTGTAAACTACCTCACAATCGGCGATCTATCTACATGCTCAGCCCAAACCACAGTCCTGGTGCAAACTGCCTCATAGTCGATGATCTTTCCACATGCTCAAGAACTCTAGCTCTGATACCACTTGTTGCAGGAGATTCTCCTTAATACCATAAACTCATAACAGAAACAAAGAAATAATAGCAAAAATATTAACTTCTTATTATTGCTACAAGTGCAAAATTCTGAATTACAATATGCTAACCCAAATGGGTGCCTTCATTACAGTAATCTGTAAGATAGTGCTACGAACTATCACCTAGAGTTGTCCTAGACAACCTTTGGGTCTTTCTTAAATAGGCAATTTTATGCCACTTGGGAAGGTTCTAGATGCTAAAATTAACACCTAGGGCTGACAGACCCTAACAATACACATGGAGTCAGCCAAATACATCTTTGACAAATTATTTTAGAAATTTTGGTAGCCCAAATTTTGAAGGCCATAACTCATGAATTGTTGCTCTGATTGGCTATTATAACCACTTCTCAAAAATGCCAACTCTTGATCTATAGGCTTGGAACTATTCTATTGTCATTCCATCAAGTTTTTAGACCTCATCTAGGAAATCTAAGGTCTCCAATAGTGAGCCTGAATATTTTTTTGCAAATTTTTCCACTAAAAATCTGCAATAACTTCTCTAATTGAGCAATGGGATTTTTATGGTATGCTTACAACTCTAAAATGAACCTTCCTGTATAAAATGAGAACATTCTAAGTTCCTATGAAAAGATTACTAAAAATAGTAAGTTCACATAAATAGTAGCCACCCTATCTACTAGTGCTTATTAAAATTGGAAAAGGCTGAAAATAAAATATTTATGGGTGATGCAAGATTTCCCATACACCCAGGATGCTCTTGCATCAATAACAATAGAGGATGTTCATACTAATGAACAAGACACATGCATGTTGAGCTCTCAAGAGTAGGATAATTTATCCCCTATTCATTCAACCACATCTAACTATCTAGTATTACAACAAATAAAGGACTATCGTAAGATAGGATAGACACTAGTTGTAATTGTTGACCCTACTACACAGATCCAATTACCATCTCAGACATAGATAGGTGCCAAGGATCCAATGAAGGAAAATGAATCCATTAAGACATTAGAAGAAAAGAAAGAGAAAGACATGAGTCTAAGGTATATTTAAATTCTACTATAGGTCAGCAAGGACCACAAGTTTTAGGTCCTCTATCATAAGGAAACAAGGAGATAGAGTCAAAATAAAAGAAGGAAGAAAATAAGAGTGATGTATCACATAGAAAGCTAAGTGTGAGAGCTAACACTCCACCCACAACAATGTTAGATTCCACACCTTCACAATAGGCACAAGACCATACAATAAAAAAATGTGCACAATGCTATTGTTGATTCCTCTGACATTGATTCCTAGGATAAACTGAGTGGTGAAACCCCTTCACCCACTCTAGCCTTAGTTGTGCCAAACATCAACACACCCAAAAAGAACAAAGGGAAGAAGAAGAAAAAAAAGTTCTCTAGATAAATTTGTTACCTTGGATGAAGGGATTGAATTACCAAACTAGGATTTGAAGAATATGTCAGTTGAGCAGACAATTATCTTGCAAGATATCATGGCAAGCAAGAATAGGCAAGAAATAATGAGGAGAGAGAAACAACAGAGGCAAGTGTTGCATGATATAATAGATATATTTGTTGATGTCAATGATAGTCATCATCTTGATGAACATGATCCTATATCTCTCAATTGGTGCAAATTATTTAAGAAGTAAACACTAAGCATATAGAGACAAATAAAAAGTTTATGGCCTAGAAGTTTGAGCATAAGGTACTTGAAAAGGTCTTTAGTGTTATTGTATTGAGGAAGGTTGAATTGTTGGCACTTGTACATAATCTCAAAGAACTTGTGAAGAAAACATAATATCTATACAATAACCTTTGTGATGTGTTGAGATTCATAAATGAATTTCAACATAGTATTAAGAAGATTTAGGGTGATTTAAATTCTCTAGGTAACTTTGTCTCTCAATCTATTGGATCTAATTCAATGCATTACAAAAAGCTATTGTTAACATGGGATAATGTTCTTTCCAATATCATACAAATTCACAAGCCATTTATTGATAAGTATGGTTTGATTTCATCCTCCCAACCCCAATAATGGACACAAGTGACAAAATAAAGTGGAATAGAAGAAGATTTGAAAGAAGAAACAAAAAATGATATCATTCAGAGAATAGATGAGTAGTTGAGGAAAAATCAAATATATCACAATGCTACATCAAACTATTTGGGTCATGTTAAATATTTACTATATACATGAGTATGTTGTAAATATTTTGGTAGTCCTCTATGGACCAAATCAGAGACATAGGGGAAGTTCTATCATTTTTTGTATTGTACTATATCAATGTAATCATGACAAGGTGTTTTCATCACTAATGTCAAAGGGGGAGATCATTGATCTTTTTTCTTTTTTCTATTAGTGTAAAAACCTTAGTTATATAAAAATCAAAGTTTTTCAATCATAACTGTGATTGAGATATAGGCTAAGTTATGTATTTTTTAGACTTGTAAATAATCTTGTTTATATCAAGCTCTATAGGAGTCGAGCAAGTCTATGGATTTTGAGTATTCCTATGGAAGCCAAGTATAGTTAAAATTGAATAAAGAAGAGTAAATATGTGTTGAGTCATAAAGAAGGAACCAAGCTAGTTAAGGTACAGTGTCATCAAGAAGAATACTTATGACTGACCATCATAAACTGTATGTCCCAAGTAACACTATTTGAACAAGAATGTTTGCAATGACACTGAATTTGAGTTAAACCATTTTAGGCCAACATGTAAATGAAATTTAATGATTGTAGAGTTTATTATAGATCCTTTTACACTGTTTGGCATGGATCAATAATCCCTTTGAAGGAAAGCTAGCCAATTAAATTGATAAGGAAAATGGAAGTATCCAGCTCATTGATTATATTCTAGTAGACTGATTATTATGGAAGATCCAAACCCTATTTAAAAGTGATGCAAACTTTTTTAAATGCATATCTGAAGGAAGTGTATTTTGGAGGTTGCAAGTGAGGTTTTGAGCTAATAAAGTATAGCGAATGAGTAAAGCAGTGAAGAGAAGAGAAAATATATATATTAGATAAGAGAAAAAGTTAAAGAGTTGAAAGAGAAGATCTACAATCAGCATTGTGAGTGAAAACTTAAGGATCAGGTGCTCATACATTTTAGCAAGTGAATCAGGGAAAATCTCTTAATAGAGTTGTCTTAACATGCTAAGTAAATCTCCTAATAGAGTTCTTACCTGATCATAAGTTTTAAATCCTTTAATCAAGGAAGACCTAACATTATTGTAAAGATCTTAACAAGGAAGACTCCTCAAGGGTAGATCTTCAAAAGTGATCACATTTGTAGCCCTAATAGGAATACTTTGTTATTGCACTAGTCAATATTTGTGGGTGTCATCCACACCGTAGTTTTACCTTCACCTTGGAGGGTTTCTAGGTACCCAGAATATTTTGTGTTATGTGTTTTATTTTAAGCTTATGGATGTGATGAACAGTTAGATTTATTTCAAAATTTCAAGTTTAACACTATGTTATTCATGATCTAGATATGAGATGGATTAAGTGGTGAATACAATTAAGTTAAAGGATAAAAGTTAAGTGATTTTGATTCAAACCCCTATCAGTATTTCACTTTTGCAATAAACTTCCAACACATGACAATGTTTTATAAATACAAAAATATGTAATATATTTTAATATCTTAATGAGTTCCTATTATCATTAATTGGGAAAGCCCCAAGGTTAACTCAATGAATTATTTTGAGGATACGATATATAGGAATGTCAATTTCCTTCCAATGAAATGAGTAAGGAAGTGCAAATTCAAGTGTGTACATGAAAAGTTGTTAAATGCATGTAAGAAATCCAAGGGATTATTAGATGCAAAGTTGGTGATTTGTTACTGAGATCTGAAAAAGATTTGGTCTAGTCAAGATGAAAAGAACTTCAAGTTATTCATGCTACAATCTAGAGTTTTTGATGCACCAAAATATCAAACTATCAATTCCCTATACAACCACTAGACTTATAGAATGCATGAGGTAGTGGAGCCATGTCACAAATCTCAAAGGGGAACATTGATGGCTTGTCCAAAAATGCCCCCTCAACATTACCCAAGGAGATTTGAACCTATAACCAAGATCTAATACCACTTGTTACAAGCTAGAGTTTTTGTTGCACAAAAAGATCAACTTGTCAATGTATAATACAACCACTAGTAGACTTATAGAACACAAGAGGTGGTTAAGCCATGTCATGAATCCCAATGCAGAACATTGGTAGTTAGTTCAAAAATTCATTTCTATTATTTTATAAGGAATAATAAAAAGATAAATAGGCCAATGAGTTTGGTCGTCTTGCCCTTAAAACTATTTGGACAGTGAGTCATTTTGCCTTCTACAACTACTAATAGGATTGGCACAACTCCTAGTTGGGTTGAAATCTCATAGCAAGGATTCTTAGTCTCCTAACAGGGATTGATATGTACTAAATGTCTTTCATTGGCTTCTAACATAGTCAATCCTCTTACAATGAAATTTTATATTAGTACATCATTTTGTGGGTACCATCCCCACTAGGGTTTTCCCTTTGATCAAGGCTTTCCATAGTTAGCATATCTAGTGTTATTGTGTATGTGTATCTTCTAATGGTTTCTAGTTATATTGTTCTCATGGTTAAGGATTAATAAGTTTTATAAATTTATTAATAGTTGGATAAATGATTCACCCCTCCCCCCCTTTAGTGATCTTGGTGGACTTTACTTTCTAACAGGTTTGGGTAAGATAAGTTAATTGAATTTAGAAACATTTGGGTAAATTTTAAATCTATCCTTTGTAAGCCTTGTGTGGTGATCTCTTAGGATATTTCTACTTTGTACAATGATGGCAAGCTTATCAATGATCATAATAGTATCAGTTAATTTTTATTGGAGTTGGGATTCATGCCAATATTCCCTTTTCTTTATTTCTCTATTGATTTTTTTGGGTTATTGCAAATGGATTCTCTATTTTTTGAGAAGTTTTATTTTTCTCTATTCTCCTATTATCATTGTTAGTTAGTCATTTGGCCTTTGGGATTGGGTTTTGAAGATTGGGATTTGGATTTCTGCTAGAATGAGGATCATTGAACCAGATAGTTATACCACCAATTCAATCACCAACATACCCTTAACCTCTTCCTTCTTTCCCTCACCTAAAGACCATCGAATTCCTACGCCTTCCTCCTCTTCCTCATATAGTTAACCTAGAGGCCCATGCCTATAAAGTAGATGGATTGTGCATTGAACACAATAAGATGAAAGCTATTTGAAAATGGCTCCTCTTCTAATATGAGGAAAATTAACAAGCACAAAACCTAGTGGAGGTTGACTATATCAAAATACTCAAGCAAAGGAAAGAGAGAGAAATTTTGTTGTAGGTTGAGAAGGATTTTAGTGAAAATTTACATAGTTGGGAAATACTGGAAGAATAGGTCATTGATCTCAAAGCTTAGGCTCCCTTAGAAGAAGAAAAGAATGCAATTCTCTTTTCCTTCACCTTAATGAAAGAGTCCCATTTTTAATTATGTGAAAAATGTTGGATTCTGGTACTAAACATGAAAAAACTGAGGATAAAATTTAAAAGCTATTGGGAAAATATAAGCTAAGTTGGAGAAAATAAAGTAGAAGAGGAAATGAAGTGAGGAAATCAAATTGAAAGAAGAGACTCTCAAATTAGTGGCTAAATATGATGTGATTGTCTTGGCCTCCCAAGAAGGCCCCATTTCTAGAGAAATCACTAAAGGAATTGGCCATGTAGTGGTCTTACTTGTGGCTTGTTTAGGTCCTTTGTATTTTTGGGTGGTTTTGGTCTCTAGGTTGTATTATTGAGAGGTAGTGTTTGATGGTTTAGTTTGCTTGTTGACTTAGTTACTTTTCGCTCATGGTTTTGTGTACTAGTTGGGTATCACTTCTTGTGAACACCCTTTTTGGGTCAAAAATAGTTATACCTTATATAAATACATTATATATATATATATATATATATATATATATATATATATATATATATATATATATATATATATATATATATATATGTATATGTATGTATGTATGTATGTATGTATGTATGTATGTATGTATGTATGTATATGTATATGTATATGTATATGTATATGTATATGTATATGTATATGTATGTATGTATACATAAAAATGTACATATGCATATATAAATATATATTAAAAATATATATACAAGATTTGCAACTCTTTTAACAGTTTAATAATTCATAGTGCATTAACCATATTTACCCTCTCATATTCAATTGCATGTATAACTTATATAATCAAACTATGATAACATATAAATCTCATCTATCAATCACATGCATAAAAAATAATCACATGACATAAATATTTGGTTACCCAAAAACCCTCCAAGGTGAAGGTAAAACTAGGGTGGGCATTACACCTACAAATCTTCACTAGTATAGTAATAAAGTTAACCTATTAGGGTTACAATCTTTGACCATATTCAATGATCTACCCTATGAGGGGTATGCCTTGTCAAAAGAATTTGAGACTATTAGGTCTCACAGTGTTAAAAGAGATCCACTTACAAAAAAGTAAGGAATTTGTTAGGAGATTTACAAAGATCTATTATGATCCATCTGTTAAGAGATTTACCATGTCTCAATCTATTAAAACTAATTCAATATCATATCCTCAATCTTCTCTTGATAAGCTATTTTTAGATCTTTTCTCTATAATCTGATCTAATCTCTTATATGATGCAGCTTTGCTATCTTCCAGTTCTCTAACTAGGTCTCTTCCTCTAATATGAAACAATTGACCTCTTTGGCTTTTCTACAATGCTCACACCATCACACTCAATCTTCTCTATGATCTCACAAATATCTTGTTTACTCCTTCTCATCACCATACATATTTTATCTCTTTTTCAATTGGTTAAGTTCTTCTCTATTTAAAGATTTCATATAGAGTTTTCTAGATGCTTCCTTAATTTTCCTCTTTATCTAATTAATTCATCACAAAACATCTAGGATTTTTGATCTACATCATAAAATGCGTAATGATCTCTGTAACAATCCCTACAAGAATTAAATATCTTTGTCCATGTTGGCCTTAGATGACTTACTTTAGAGTATGTATCATTACAATTTTGAATATAAAATTTGCATTGCACGACACTTACTATCTCTAATACTTGACATTCACTATATATGCCATTGACACCCAATTTTTACAATGCTTGGAAACATCTATGTAACTCAACATCAATATGCTCACACTAGTTAGTAACATTAGGATTCAGAGGGACTTTCTCTGGACTGGAACTAATGACCACAAGAGATACCACCTAGTAGCCTGGGACTAGGTTTGCTTGCCCAAAAGCCAGGGAGGTCTTGGAATCAGGAAAATTTCTCACCTCAATCAATGCATCTTAGCTAAACTCTCTTGGCACATCTTTCAAGGCACAAGGGTTTGGAGGGACATCTTAGTTGAGAAGTATCTGGGAGGCCTGTCTCTCTCCTCCATTTTCTAGGGGGCCGAGCTGTCGTTGGGTTCTAACATTTGGAATGGTATCTTGAAGGCACTTCCCCTTACTAAATCCAGCGCCAAATGGAAAGCTAGAATGGGAGACAAAATCCTTTTTTGGTAGGACAGCTGGCTTTTTCAGGAACCTCTCAATAACCATCCTTCATTCAGTAGGTGGGCTGATCAGGCAATAGGCAAATATGGTATGTTGGTTAGGAACTACAGAAATGGGAATGAATGGCATAATCTGGTAGAGCTTTGGCAGGATCTTGAGCCTTTGATGGCCTCTTTGAATGCTATCAACATCAACCAAATAGGTGATGCCTTAGTTTGGGGAGACTCTTCTGGAGGCCATTATACTATAGCCTTAGGCTATATTTCCCTTATGGGCACAAGGGAGAAACCTATTTGGGCCAAGGCTTGGACCCCTAGATTAATGCCCAAAATCAACATTTTCTTTTGGCTCCTCTTGCAAGGAAAAATCCTTGCCTTGTATAATTTAGCCAAGAGAGGCCAAATTATTCCTAGCAAATGATGCCTCTATAAGCATGACCTGGAAACGGTTAATCACATTTTCATTCACTGCCCCTTCTCCTCTAGAGTGTGGAGTCTTCTGACTTCCAATATGAACTTCTACTGGTGCTCGCCAGCCAGTATCCAAGAATTCTTCATACAGTGGAGTAGCAACCACAAAGGCTTGGACTCCCAAATTTTGAGTTCCTAGATTATCCCACACTTTTGCTGGGGAATCTGGAAGGAGCGCAACAACAGGATATTCAAAGACAGAGAAGCTCTTGAGGGTATTATAGTAGAGAAAATTGATGGCCTCATGAAAGAGAATTATTCTACAACTAGAGATGGAAACATAAAGGATGGAGGGAAAATTAAGACTAGGAAAGAAGATAGGATCAAAAGAAGACAGCAGGCTACTTGGTCCTTCCCCACCAAAAATTGGCATAAAGCCAATTTCGATGGGGTAGCTAAGGGGAACCATGGTCTCATCGGATGTGGTGGAATCATAAGAACCAGCTTGGGAGGGGGCATTGCTGCTATCTCCTCCCCTATTGGTCACCAAACCAACCATTTGGCTAAAGCCAGTGCGGCCAGACTCACTGTTAAGCTAGCCCTAGACTCAAGGATCGAACAATTGTGGCTTAAAGGAGACTCCCTAAATATAATAAATTATATTTTAGGAGTAACCAAACCATCATGGACCATTGAAAGCATAATTCAGGACCTAAAAATGGACTTAAGAAAATTTAAAAATTACCACGTCAGCCATGTCTACCGTGAAGCTAATGTGGTTGCTGATTGGTTCGCAAATGTAGCAGTCACATTCAATTTGGTGATGACATGGGGAAACAATAATCATTTTCCAGTGGCAGCTATTGAGCTCATCCGAAAGGAGCAAATTCAAGGTACCAACTCAAAATCTTTTTTATGATGATGAGACATGCTAAATCATGTTTTAAAAAGGGAATCATTTGGAGTTATGCGGAACCCCCACCATTTCATAATAACATGTACAGATTACACGAGCAGAAGAAAACCAAAGTTAAACCCAATAACACGTGCATTAAAGCTCTCATCCTTAGCAATTTTTTCATCTTTGAGCTCTGCAATTCTATTAAGGGTTTAGGGTTAGAGAGGCATAATATCACAATGGTTGGAGAAAGGATTAGAAGAGAGCCATGCGGAGAAATGGAGAGCTGGAAAGAAAAAGGGAAGGTTTGGAAAAAACTCTAGAAGGGCGGCATAACCAGCTTCATGGAGAGGCTCCATGGTTTTGACATGGGGGTTACCAAGATTATGGTTAAAACCTGGCACAACGAAAAGGTCAAAATTGATGGTGTCTCCCACCAAATCATAGAGGATCTCATTGTGGAGGTGACAGGCTTCTCCCAGGAAGGCATGAGCTTCTTCAGGGATAAGAAGATGTCCGCCAATGCTGTCAATGCTTTTGTCAAGAACGATAAGGAGAAAATCAAACTGGTAAAGATTGACAACTACTATGACATTGAATCCATCAAGAAGATCTGGGGACATGTTCTAAGGATCATCATAGAGTATGTCACTTTGGAGCCCAGGTTTGATAGAGTCAGGACCCATCATTTTGTTCTGCTTAATCATTTTAGACATAATGTGAAAATCTCCTTTCCTTTCTATATTTATACTTCTATGACTAAGAATATAGAGAGTTACAAGAAATGTCCTGTCAAGAACCCCTCCCTTCATGAAGGTCTTCTGCTCCTCATTTTTGAGGTTTTTAAAACCCAGACAAGAGTCAAGTCCATTGGGGTTTCGGGTGGCTCCTTGGAGGACACTGCCAGCTCAGACTTAGGGGAAGTGTGTGTTGTGAAATCTGTCAAGTCCAAAACCTGATGCAGGAGCATCCAGAGGTATAAGGGCAATCCTGTGTCACCCAAAAAAAATGTACTTAGATTTAGTTTCTGTTTCATGTCTTTACATTTTTGGATACCCATTTGGGTCAAATAAAGGTTCCAACTCTCACAGTTCCACTATCAGTGTGTTTGAAAATCTTGAAAAAATAGGAGCATACAATTTGACCATCATTTTGGTGACCTAGAAGGTGTGAATTGGCCAGATGAATTAAATCATTATTTAGAGCATTCCAAAAAAAGAATCAGGTCAATAGGCCCCATGGTTTGAAAGTTATTGCAGTTTTTCAAGTTTTGGAGACCTCTTAAGAATGCTTCAAAGTCAGGTTTGGAGCATTAAATGACCTTGAAAAGGGTCAAAAAATGGGGGATGAGCAAAGCTGGTCCATATGGCTATAGAGCACTTTGAGAGCTTTCCGAAAATGTAAACGGTTCGTCAATCAGAGCTACGGTTCAAAAGTTATGCCTCCCGAAAGTTCGGTTACCATTTCTGGATTCTTCTAGATTTGCACCAACTTCTAACATAGCTTTCGGAACCTTCTATTTGGTCGGTGGATGCCTACTAGAAATTTCTAGAATGTACTCCTAGTCCTTAACCCTCTAGGGTCTATTTAAGGAGATTTTTGGCATTGTAAAAGGCAGTTCAGAGTGGAGTTTGAGAGGAGGTACCATAAGGAGAATTTATCTCCAGATTTATGCTATTGTAAGCCCTTAGGGCATGTTTTGAAGTTTATTTTCTCTGTATTATTTGTAATAGCTTATTTTTTTTAGTTAATATAATTTTCCCTTTTTGTTGTGTCCATTTTGTTCTTGGGTTGTGTCCCCATCAAGTGGTATCAGAGCGGGTTTTCTTGAGTGTGTAGAAAGAGCGCCGACTATGAGGCAGTTTGCACCAGGACTATGTGGTTGTGGGTTCGAGTTAGAAGATGCCTCCACAAAGAGAGTGTGGTAGAAGGGCCAAAGCTATTAATCCTGAGGAGATTAGAGCCCTCCAAATATAGGTACAAGCATTGCAAGAAGAGCTCCGTAGAGGAGCAAATGTTGCCGCAGGTGACAAAAGTGAGGATGACAATGAAGAAGAAGTAATAGCACCAGAAGGGGAACTTGACGGGGAATTTTTGAATCTTGTAGAGGAAAGGCTTTTTAGGACCATTACTAAGTTTGGGAAAAGACCTACAATTGAAGTGGGTGTATTTTCAGGAAATCTAAAACCAGATGAGTTGATCGATTGGATCAATGAACTGGAAGAATACTTTGAGTATGAGGATATCAGGGACCTAGATAGGGTTAAGTTTACAAAGGCCAAACTGAAAGGCCATGCCAAAATTTGGTGGCAAGAGGTTCAATTGGAAAGAAATAGAAGAGGAAAGGAGAAGATCACAAGATGGGATCGCATAGTGGACAAATTGAAGAAGTAGTTCATTCCAGTGGACTATGAGCTTGATATATTTAAGAAGATGCATGGGTTAAAGAAAGCGGGAAGATCAGTCCAAGAATATACAGAGGAATTTTATTGACTCTTGATTAGAGTGGGACATGCAGAAGAAAATAAGGAGAAGGTTGCTCGTTATATCAGTGGGTTGAGACCTAGCATCCAGGAGGAATAAGTCTAGTAAGAATGACTAGCGTTGAAGAGGCATACCAGTTTGTGCTATGAGTTGAAGAGAAGTTGAATAAAAGGTTTGAAGGAAGACAAAGAGGGCACAGTCAAGGAGGAAGGGGAAGCGGTAGATCATTTGGAGGCTGAAATGAAACCCAAAAGAAAAATGAAGATGTGGGTACTAGCAGAAACCAGAGGAATGAGGGTTTCAACCGCTCCCATGATCAAGACTTTGGAAATCAAAGAGGAAGAGGTAGAGGACGTGGACAAGGAAGAGGAGGATTCTATGGAATCTATTTCCATTGCAATGAAGAAGGTCATCGTGCCTTTGAATTCCCTCAACGACAAGGAAGGACAGATAGAAGAGCTGAGGGGAAAGCTAGGGTTGCTCATGTGGATGAGGATGCACAATCATCACATTCAGAGGATGCAGAAAGAGGAGAGACCTTGGTAAATGAAAGAGTCCTACTAACTGGTGAAAATGAACAAGGAAAATGAAGGTGTTTGCTCTGTACCAGATGCAAGTGTGAGGATAAATGTTGTGACGTGATCATTGATGGTGGTAGCACTGATAACTTGGTATCAGAAGAGATGGTCTCTAAGCTGAAGCTTAAGAGGGAGAAACATCCACAACCCTATCAGATTGCTTGGGTAAAAGATGATCATAAGGTCCTGGTAAGTGAACAATGTTTAGTAAAATTCAAAATTGGAAGTTACCATGATGAAGTTCTCTGTGATGTTATTTCAATGGATGTTTTCCATCTATTGTTGGGTAGACCATGGCAATTTGATAGACATGCAGTGCATGATGGACATGCAAACACAAACTCTCTCACAAAGGATGGAGTCCGCCATAAATTGAAGCCCATGAAAAAGGAAGATGAAAAGTTATGTAGTAGTGCTAGGATTTGTCTTGTTGATGGAAGGACGTTTTTAGATGGCATGAAACATCAGCATATGTGCTATGCTTTGATTCCTATGAAAGATAAAGAAGGTAGTAGTGAAGTACCATTTGAAGTTTCAGATTTACTAGGGGAGTTTGGAGATATTATCTTTGATAATGTTCCAGATGGATTGGCACCAGTAAGGAAAATTAGTCATTAGATAGATCTAATTCCAGGAGCTAGTTTTCCTAACAAGGCTGCTCACAGGATGACTCCTACTGAAACAGAGGAGCTAATTAGACAGGTTTAGGAGTTGTTGAGGAAGGGCTTGATTCGAGAGAGCCTAATTCCATGTGCAGTACCTGCAGTACTCGCACCAAAGAAGGATGGAGAGTGGAGTATGAAGAGTGGTTATCACCAGATACAGATTCGAGAAGGAGATGAGTGGAAAACAGCCTTCAAGACCAAGGAGGGTCTTTATGAGTGGTTAGTCATGCCCTTTGGATTTACGAATGCCCCAAGGACCTTCATGCGGCTCATGAATGAGGTACTTAAGAAGTTCTTGGAAAAATTCGTTATTGTCTATTTGGATGATATTTTAATTTTCAGCAAGACTTTGGAAGAACATTTATTGCATATTCATAGTGTCCTTGAAAGGCTAAGGGAAGAGAAACTGTTAATTAATCTGAAGAAGTGTAACTTTTCAAAAAGGGAGTTAGTCTATTTGGGGTTTGTTATATCACCTGAAGGTCTCAAAATGGATCAAGAGAAGGTAAAATCCATCTTGGAATGGCCTACTCCAAGGTCTGCTACTGAGGTAAGATCATTTCATGGTCTGGTTAGTTTTTACAGGAAGTTTATTAAGAATTTCAGTGGCATATGTGCACCCCTAACTGATACAATAAGAGGGGATAGAAAAGAGTTCAAATGGACTACAGTAGCTGCGAGAAGTTTTGAATTACTAAAGAAGAAGGTAACAGAACAACCTGTGTTGGTACTTCCAAATTTTAGAAAAGTGTTCTAGGTGGATTGTGATGCTAGTGGTAGTGCTATTGGGGCTGTATTAAGCCAAGACGGTAAGCCTATTGCATATTTTAGTGAAAAATTGAATGATGCAAAGAAGAAGTATTATGTTTATGATCAAGAGTTCTATGCAATAGTTTAGGCCTTAAAGAAATGGAGGCATTATTTATTTCCAAAGGAATTTGTTTTGTATACTGATCATCGGGCATTATAGTACCTAAATAGCCAAGGTAAATTGAATCAGAGGCATATGAAGTGGGTAGAATTCTTGCAGAGTTATACATTTGTGATGAAGCATAGAAGTGAAAAATCTAACAGGGTTGCAGATGCACTAAGTAGGAAACAGTCACTGATTATAGTAATGCAGGTTGAAGTAGTTGGGTTTGATGAACTCAAGAATTTGTACCCTAAGGATCCTGATTTTGCTAAAGCATGGAAAGCTTGTAAAGAACTTGTTGCTGTAGATAGAACCAAGTGGTTAGACTATTTGATTTAGGATGGCATGTAGTTAAAAGGTAGTAAATTGTGCATTCCAAGGAGTTCCATGAGGGAAAATCTGATTAAGGAGAAACATAGTGGAGGGATGGCAGGACATTTTGGTCAAGATAACACCATTGCCATTCTTAGAGAACATTATTTTTGGCCTCAAATTTCACAGGATGTGAAGAAGTTTGTACAGAGTTGCCAGGTTTGTCAAGTTGCCAAGGGGTTTAGTCACAATACTAGCCTATATCAGCCATTGCCTGTTCCATCAAGGCCATGGGAGCACATAAGTATGGATTTTGGTCTTGGATTGCCAAGGACAAAAAGGGGTAATGACTCATTATTTGTGGTGGTTGATAGGTTCTCCAAAATGGCACATTTCATTCCATGCCACAAAACTCATGATGCTGTCCATATTGTAGACTTGTTTTTCAAAGAGGTGGTAAGGCTACATGGTCTTCCAAGGAGTATAGTTTCTGACAGAGATACTAAATTTGTGGGGTATTTCTGGAGGACATTGTGGAAAAGGTTGAGAACAGACTTAAAATTTAGTTCCACGCATCACCCACAAACTGACGGCCAAACAGAAGTGGTAAACAAAAGTCTGGGCAATTTGCTGAGATGTTTAGTTGGGGATAAGCCCAAGGGATGGGATTTGATTCTACCGTAGGCAGAGTTTTCTTATAATAAATCTATAAATAGGAGTACTAGAAAATCACCATTCCAAATTGTATATGGGATTAGCCCAAGGACTACACCAGAGCTAAGGAAGATAGAACAAGGGGAGAGGACAAGTGCTAAAGTTGAGGAATTTGCTGAACATATCAAGCGTCTACATGAGGAGGTTCAAGCATACATTACTAAGATGAATCAAGAATATAAAGCTAGGGCTGATCAAAGGAGAAGACATAAGGAATTCCAAGTAGGGGATCTAGTCATGGTGCACTTACAAAAAGAAAGATTTCCAGCCGGTACTTACAACAAGCTGAAAATAAAGAAATTTGGCCCCTACAAAATTTTGAAGAAACATGACTCAGGAAATGCATATGAGGTGGAGCTGCTAGATGGTATTCACATTTCTTCCGTCTTCAACATTGCATATTTAACATAGTATCATGATGATGGTGCAGATGAGGAGCTGGTTTTAGAGCTATGTCCAATTCCTGCTTCTAAGAAGGAGGAGATAGAAGACATTCTAGATCATCGTGTGGGTAGGAGTACCAAAAATAGGCAGTATGAAGAGTATTTGGTCAAATGGAAATGATGGCCGATTGAGGACTCAACTTGGATTTCAGCAGCTGAGGTTTCCCATTTGGGATTTCCTCTACCATCCATAAAGTGACAGGGTCACTTTTCAATCTACCCTGGGTGTCTGATGCAGGAGCAGCCAGAGGTATAAGGGCAATCCTGTGTCACCCAAAAAAAATGTACTTAGACTTAGTTTCTGTTTCATGTCTTTACATTTTTGGATACCCATTTGGGTCAAATAAAGGTTCCAACTCTCATAGTTCCACTATCAGTGTGTTTAAAAATCCTAAAAAAATAGGAGCATGCAATTTGGCCATCATTTTGGTGACCTAGAAGGTGTGAATTGGCCAGATGAATGTAATCATGATTTAGAGCATTCCAAAAAAAGAATAAGGTCAATAGGCCCCACAGTTTGAAAGTTATTGCAGTTTTTCAAGTTTTGGAGACCTCCTAAGAATGCTTCAAAGTCAGGTTTGGGGCATTAAATGACCTCAAAAAGGTCAAAAAATGGGGTATGAGAAAAGCTGGTCCATATGGCTATAGAATGCTTCGAGAGCTTTTTGAAAATGTAAACAGTTCATCAATCGGAGCTATGGTTCAAAAGTTATGCCTCTTGGAAGTTCAGTTACTGTTTCTGGATTCTTCTAGATTTGCACCGACTTCTAACGCAGCTTTTGGAACCTTCTATTTGGTCGGTGGATGCCTACTAGCACTTTCTAGAATGTACTCCTAGTCCTTAACCCTTTGAGGTCTATTTAAGGAGATTTCTGGCATTGTAAAAGGCAGTTCGGAGTGGAGTTTGAGAGGAGGTACCATAAAGAGAATTTATCTCTAGATTTATGCTATTGTAAGCCCTTAGGGCATGTTTTGAAGTTTATTTTCCTGTACTATTTGTACTAGCTTATTTTCTCAGTTAATATAATTTCCCTTTTCTGATGGTTCCATTCTGTTCTTGGGTTGTGTCCCCATCAAAACCCCAAAAGCCAATCCATCTCCCTGCTTCCCTAGCAGGAAAAGCCCCAGGTGCCCTCCCCCTAACCCCCCTTCTCTTCATCCTAAGGAGTCTAGTGATGAGTCAGATACGCAATTGGAGGAGGCAAATTCAGTGGCAGAGAAGGAAAGTGAGTTGGAAGATGAAAAGGAGAAAGATAATGACAAGAAGGAGGTGACCCCCTTGGTAACCCAAGATAACCCCAAGAAAAGAAAATTGGACCAGACCCCAACCCATGATCATCTCAATGACCACGCTGATTTTCCCCCAGTCCTACTATGCCCACCTCCCTCCTGGAGGTTCGCATTTCGCCCCCAGAAGAGATGATAGAAATCATGGTTGAAAAGGGGGGGGAGGCCATTAGGAAAAATAAGAGAAGAGCTTGGAGCGATCTCAATGTGGATAGGGTTAGTATGGGCATTGTTAGAGAACCTACTAAAATCCAAGTGTTGGGGGATCTTGACAGTAGCACCCACTATGACGAGCTCCTTGACCCAACTCTTATGGTTCTCTCTGACAATGTTTGTGAAATGGGTTTCAACTTTCTCAACAATGCAAAGAATAGCCTGATTGACAATTTTTGCTCCATTAAGTGGTTTTTTTAATAAATTGAGACTCTGAAGGATAGGTCCAACTAGACCAACAACAGGGGGAATGTCAAGGATCATGAGGCTAGAGGTAGTAAAGACTAGGTGGGTAGCCAAGAAAAAGAAAAAAGCTAAGACCCCAGAGACAATTAGGAGGATAGAATCACCTGGCTCGAGCAGAAGGTCCAAGGGCTAGATTCCATCCACCAGATTGTGACTAAACAGATTGTGGATACCCTCCATACCTTGAATGAAAACATTGTTAATCTGAGGGACTATCTGACCAATGTCAATCTTGTGGGGAATGTGGAGTAGAGTACAAAGCACAGAACCAGTCAGGAAAGTAAGGGGGACCAGATGCATTTCCTCCCCATGATCCAGGAGGAAGAGACCAACTAGAAGGAAAGTGACACTGTAGAAACCCTGCAAGCAATGGAAAAGAAGGGACACTAGTCTGCCAGCCAGGCTCTGTTCCTGGCCTTTGTTTCTCAGGCTTCAGGCCTTTTTGTTTCTGGCCTTTTAAGGTAGCTTTTTTCTGTCTTTTCTGCTTTAAGCTGTTTTCTACTGTAAAACTTGTTTTCCTAATCAAAAACATTACACTCAACTTATACTAAAAATACTTAGTGACCTAATACTTTCTTGACTCTTATAGAGCTTAGTATATAAATGTTTATATACATTTCTATCTCATGACTTGGCCTATATAGAGTGGCTCGATTACAATGATGACTATCTAACTCTACCTAGTATATGACTAAGTGCTTGACACTAATAGACAAAATTAGTTAGAGATATCAAGAATCTCCCCCTCTAACATTAGTGGAAAAAACACTTTGTCATGATTACATTGTTACAATGATAATATGAGTACTCCCCCTAAGCCTATGACTTAGTTCGAATAGAACTTAAAAAACTTTGAGTTATGCTGAATAAATAATAAATAGGAAACAATGTATACATATGATTCTAAGTAGTCTATTGTTTCAGTGTCATACCCTGTTTGCCTTATGAACTTTGATTTTTAAATTTGACTCATCCTTTCCAATCTGAAAAGATTGTAATCATTATTACTCATCATTACATTCTCTACATCCTCCCTTTTTATTGCATTTCCTTTTTCTAATTCCTTTCATTGTCTCCGTTCAAAATATGTAATTATTATTACATTCCTTCTTTTTTTTGTCACTTATATCTACTACTAGGGTTAAATGAGTGGAATCAAACCTTATTTTTCAATAAATGATTTGTGAACTTTGTTGATCATAGCAAGTGAATGATCCCAAGTGGTTCATGGTGATTCCAAAATGTGATTTTGCAACTACAATCTAGCTAGAGCATCAATCAAACTCTCAAAAACTGAAAGATTATGACCTTCATTAATAAGATCTTCTCTTGATTTCATTTCTAGTTGCATAACCTTTGAATGAGGTATCAACATGGGTTAGATGGAGATCAAATTTGATCTCATTTTGCATGGAGCATTAAATAAATTATTATAATCGATTTTTGTGGATTCAACTAACTATGAAATGATGCTACTTGTTCTCTGCATATTAGCCTAAATCTACTGGATGTTTTCTTGAAGATCACTAGAGAATTTTGGAACATCACACAAAATGTTGTACTTTCTATATAAGTTCTGATATATTGTATAGACGTTCTTGTAATTGAACTTTTTTCTTGACAATGGTTGTTGAGACTTTGTCCACAACCTTATTCTCAAATTTATTAGCTGACCAATCCATCAATTTTTTCATTTGTTTCAATATTACCAATAGTTATTTGTTCAACAATAGTTACAAGAAGGGAAATGATTAGGGCTTGTCCATCAAAAATTTGTATATCAAATATCTCATCAAAAACATCTTTAACATCATGTATTACCTACCTTTATTGATGTTCCCTTCTCATCTCTTCTTGCTTCTTCTTCTTAGCCAAAATCTCTTGCAACAAAATTGTTTGTTCAAGAGTGAGATTTTCAACATCCAATTGTGGCATCTCAATAACTTTGTCTAGAGTAACTTCAATATCTAGAGAGCTATCATTTATTTCTTTCCTTGTGCATGGTGAAAGAGTGGTTCTACTCAACACTATTTTAGGAGAGGGTGTGAGGGTGTCACCACTCGGTCTTTCTTCTATATTAGTGCTAGAGACAACAATGGTAGTACTCAATACAATTGTATTTTTCTCCTTATTATCCTCAATGTGAGGTTTTGACATAGTTAATCCTTCATGAAATTTGGTAGAAATATCTAAACTTATGTCGCTATTAGTTTCTTCTACCTCTTACTCCTCCTTATTTTCATCTGAGGGCTTCTCTTGAGTATCAGGGGCATTGAAATGAATAGTGACATGCTTCCTTGCAAACTCAACACACCTAAACTCATTTCATCACTTTCATCATCTTGAATAGTTAGTATCTCAATGTTCTTCTCTTGTGTCACCTCTTTAGTTATGAGACCAAAAATACTTTTCCAAAGTAACTCATTCTTCTAAATTACAACTTTAGTCTTATTTTGCAAAATCATAAAAATTCTTAACTTAGGAATAAATTTGTTCCTATATTTCTCTAAAAAAATTTCCTTCTATTCTTGTGATTTATCAAGCATGGCTTTGGCTAATGTTCCATATCTAATGTCTTTCGCTACCCGTTGTCAACTTTTGTGAAGTCTATTATACAAATCTATTGGAATTTTGTTCTTTAATTCAGAAGTAGCTAACTTCTAATTTTCCATCATATATATCATGGCTTCTTCAATTTAATATTTTTAATCGTCATTTAATGTATCATATTTACATATCCAAAACTAGATAAATCTATAGAACCTTGTATGTTAGTACATACCTCATCAATATAGTGATGGAGGAGATAGGGGTAACACCATAGGATTTTCAACTTTGTTTTCTTGAGCCTTGATAGTTTGATCCTTCATACTGGGTGGTGAGACAACAACTAGGGCTTTACCCTTGACTCCTTTTTCTTCTTCCTCTTCTTCATCACTACCATAATTTTCTTCATCTTCTCCATGATCTAGAGGATATTTTAACTTAAATTTGAAGTATCTCCAATAATCAGTACCATGTTGAAGTCCTCACAATTATGACTCCAATGCAACTTAAATGGGAAAAATTGGAGTTTAGATGACAAAGTTATGACTAGTCAAAGTTTGGACAAATTGGGACCAAAGGCCATAAAAAGGTGAATAAAATAATCATCTCAAAAGTGGTCAACAATGGATTTCAAATGAAAGAGCTTTTCAAAAGCTTGCCAATGGTGTTTGTTTTGTCAAAAATGGAGATCAAATGCAAAAGTTATGACATTTTGAAGTTCAGATAAAAACGTGGATTATGATGATGTCAACATGACATCATAAAATATTAAAGAGAGGGAAAAATTCAAATTATTATTTAATTCAAATTAAAGGAATCAGATGATGGGAGTTAAACTCCCAACCATTGCCCTCCTAAAAATAATGCCAATGAATCGACTATTTATGATACATTTGATATTAGAGGAAGAGTTGTTATATACCCATGACAAATCCACCCAAACTTAATTAAATAAGGGTATTTGTTAAAAAAAAAACCCTTAATTTTGGTGTGAGATCATAAAAAGAAAATGCTAAAGGGGTAAATTCGAATATATGTAATAAAAATGGGGGATTATGTTGGTTGATTGTTTTACCCCATTTTTGGCTAAATTTTATGTATAAAAAGAGGCATTATTCCTTTGAAAAATCATCCAAGTGATGAGATGAAGATTATAAAAAATTGGGAATTCAGTCATTTGAATTGAGGCATTCTAGAGGGATTATTTTTGGAACCAGAAGGATAGCTATGTGCTGGGGAGGAGAGAGAAAATTCTAGAGGACATTTTGTCAGTCTCGTAAATTGGAGTAGAGTAATGCTAATGTACTTGAAGGGGTTGATATTGTAACACATTGTAATTTAGTTTTGCAGTTAATCAAATTGATCCACTAGTTGGAGTAGGACTCAGAGATGTAGTCCAAATAGGGTGAGCTTGGAGATCAAATTGTGTTGTGCCTCTTATCTCTCATTTCTTTTTTGTTAGTTGATTATGTGTTGTTCTTTTCTGTATTTTCAATTATGTTAATTTTCTTCAGTAAAAGACTTAAAATAAATTTACATAATTCATTAGAATTCCTCTGTATCAGTCCTAGATTCTTCTTCTTTGTAATTTTAATGGTTTTAAATACATAACCACACATTTACTACTTAGATCGAGAAAGTATATCTGATTTTTGGGATGAAGTCATAAAACTTATAGATCCTAAATGAGATTACTCCAAGGCCTTGTGTAATTTTCAAAGGTTCCTTATTCTTTTCTTGTGTTTGTACTTTTCCCTCTAGGTCTTGAATCAATTTCTTCCTTTTCTTTTTGTTAGAAGCTCTTTTGATATTTGTAGTGATTCTTGCCTTGGCTTCTTCATATTTTCCAAAAGGTTTAGCTTTAGTATCAACCTTTTCTTTTAATAATGCAACAATATTTGCATTCATAATCCCACTATCAATTTCATAGTCAAATGTTGTTAGCCATGTCTTCCTTGGCTTTACTATTTGCACAAATGTGTTATCTGCATCCATTAAGAAACATTCATCATTTTAATGTTTCAATAATAACTCTTTTGGTATTCTCATTTCCATCCTCGTTCTTTGTTTGAATTCTTCAAAATATGTATCCATGACATTTTCAAAATTCTCTCCTAATTGAGCTATGTACTCATTGATTTGTCTTGTCACTAGTTTCCCTTGTTCCCAAACAATATTTCCAATACCAGGAAAATAATTATGAATAATAAATAAAATACACATAACAAGTGATCCAAGTTTACATGTTGAGTTCTTTGTTTTCCTGATAGATATTTGATTTTTTGCTAATTGTAGTTTATGCAACTTGGCAAGATCATATTCATGATCCTTCAAAACTATCTTCCATGCTTGATCTACTACCATACATGATATACTATTCAATCTTCTAGATTGATAGAATTTGTAAGAAACAACTCTCACTACAAATTCAATCAATGGATTAGAAATGTTTGATATGGACAACCCTTGTCCATTCCACTTCACTCCTATGTTAGGTTCAACTTCCTCATGACTCAAAATTTTCATAGTATTCTTCTTAGCTAGAGAATGGGATAACTAGTAACCTTGTGAATCATTTTATTGGTTATCTCAATTGGTCCATTATGTAGCCAAAAATTTAGATCATGGATCCTCCTCAACACCACCTTGATCTATTTCTTGGAAATTCTAGGGCACAAATTAACCCTTTCCTATCAATAGTTTTGAATTCCTCCTTTAGAAATCCATCATATAATTTATCATAATCCTCTCGAATCTCATAATCACCAACTTGTCCAATATTACACATGTAGCAACTCCACACATCACATACCATTATTAACTTAGGTGGTATCAAGGATAATGGACACATTGAGACACCTTTCATAGTGATCTCAGGAATAGCACACAATTTATGCAGATGACAAGTGCCACTCCTCACCAATTGAATGTTACTAACCTATGCTCCTTGAATCTTTCTTATAAGAATTTTCCTTAGGGAAAAATTCACCTAACACCAAGAAAGCACAATAACTAGCAAAAATGGACCAATAGAGTATGATCAAAATAATAATATGGTATTCAATTCATTATAATTGATTGATGAAAGTACACTAGAGGTTCCTGTATATAAAGGCCTCTAAGATACATCTAGAATGACTAGGAGTTAGTAACATGATAATTCTTACAATTAGGCACATGTCCATTAGGAGTGGATTATCCTCCATTAAGCATAGGAGTTAGTGCAATGATGAGAATATAAGCTTACAAAGGTATAGCATGTACATTTATGTTGTAAACACCATGTACTAAATTGAGTATGTGAACAACTATATTGTCTACATGACAACTCAATTGATTATGAAAACTTCAAAGTTGTAGACACCATGTGTTAAAATAGAGTTTCTTGCTCCTATGTTGTCAAAAAGACAACTCATATGAGTACACAAACTCCTAGGTGTGTAACATAATAAATAATAAAATCATGCATTTATCCTAAGTAAAGTGTAAATAATATTTTTTTACACTAACATACCATGTAAGAGTTTACTATAGCTTTGATACCATGTAAGAATTTGGAATAGCTCTGATACCATGTAAGAATTTGGTATAGATTTGATACAGTACAAGAATTTGGTATAGCTCTGATACCATGTAAGAATTTTCCTTCAAAAAATATTTACCCAAGATGGACAAGCACAATAACTAGCACAAATAGACCAATAGAGTATGATCAGAATAACAATATGAAATTCAATTCATTGTAATTGGCTAATGAAAGTACACTAGAGGTGTTTGTATCTAAAGGCCTCTAAGATGCATCTAGAATATCTAGGAGTTAGCAACATGATAAGTCTTACAACTAGGCACATATCCACCAGACATGGATTATCCTCCATTAAGAATAGGAGTTAGTGCAATGATGAGAGGATAAGACTAAAAAGGCGTATCATGTACATTTATGTTGTAGACAACATGTGTTAAATTGATAGTGCTAGCAACTGTGTTGTCTACATGACAACTTAGTTGATTATGCAAACTCCAATATTGTAGACACCATGCGCTAAAATAGAGTTTTTTACTCCCGTGTTGTCAATAAGACAACTCATATGAGTATGCAAACCCCTAGGTGTCCAAGCTAATAAATAATAAAATAATGCATTTATCCTAAGTAAACTTAAGTAAAGTGTAAATAATAATTATTTACACTAAAATTTCCTGCCAATGATGAAGATGTTCTTTATTTCTTAGGGTTCAAAAACTTCTTCACCACTCAAATATACACTTGATCAAGCTTCTATCTTAGATATGTTCACAATCACTTTGAGATCTTTTTTTCCAAGTTTCTCAAATCACATTGTGTTCTCAAATTATATATGGATGGTATGAAATAATATCTTCAAATATTTATATATACTTCCTTTTTTCTTGACATAGGGTCTCCATTAATGTTGTCTACTTAGGTATGTGGAAGCCAACTATCTTAGTTGCCATTGTGATTTTGAACTATTAGAAATAGGGATTACTGAGAGGGGGTTGAATTAGTAATCTATAAACTTTAGTTGCCAATTGGATATTATTTCTTAATTTAAACCATACATAACAAAGTAATAAAGTAATGTTGAAAAGTAAGAGTAATCATGTACAAAGATAACTCATAACATCATATTTTGGTAACTAGGGAGACCTTGGCTAAGTGAAAACCATGGTGGGGATGATACTCACTAGATAATATATTGATATATAAGTTCTTTGTTAGAGGATGAACCCTATTAGGAGTCAATGAGAAAATTCAGTATAGAGAGTTCCTATTAGGAGGCTGATGTAGCACTAATTTGGGTGAGATAATCCAAAAACCAAAAAAAAAATACACAGTGGAAAATGAACAAGAGGAACATGATTCAAATCTAGAGTGATAATATTTCATATATTTGAATCAAGAAGTTTATATCCAATATGTTTAACTATACAAACTTTTGGGTTGCAACCATTACAAAGAAGAAAACATAATTCAAAGAAGGATAGATCTTCAAACTCAAATGTAGACTTATTTCTTCATGTTACTCCATGTTAAGAACCCTTAACTAAAATGACTTCTTTAAGCATCTCTACATCTTCATGATTGAACAATAATCCAACATCAAATCATAATGCCTAAGTCTCTACCCAAGACCCCTTTAAATACTTGCACAACCACAAGTCGGCCTATTACAAATGCTGAGATCTAATTGAAAATATGATTGTTGAGAGAGATTATTGAAAGAGGGAGATTATTAAAGAAGACTATGTTTTCCAATCATTGTTTTATCACTAATGTCAAACCTTCCATTTGTTGGTATGGCAATTGCTTATAAGATTCAAATACTATCACTTAGTTGATTGGTGAAGAGGATTTGATCAAAAGATAGAACAATAGCACCTAGAGGAAAGGTTGAGTTATGATTATGTAATGAACTACAATAATTAGTTAAGACAATGATAACATAATGTATTGATAATATACTTAAGGATACAAAGGTTGATTACACTTGAAATTTTATAAGAACAAGTTACATAAAGTTTGTCTACCAAGCTTGACCAAGTAAATAGTTGGTGCCAAGAGAAGTTAGTACAAGCCAAGCAAAAAAATTAGTTGGAGTTGAGTAAAAGTTCATTCTAGTGAATGTCGAGCAAAATAGTTGATTTTGACTAAAGTTTAGTTGATTCTAAGCACTAGTAAACTTTAGTTCATGCAATATGTGTCGAGCATAAGAAGGTTGATAATGTTGAGCTATTGCATTATTTAAAAGATCATAGATTCAATGAATCTGAGCTAACGAGTTTTTTTTCTTGGATTTTGTGAGCCAAGTGAAAGAGAAGGTTGATGATCCAGTGGCACAAAATTTGAGGTAAACCACTTTTAGGTGAATTCAAAGTAGATTCTAGGAAAAATTTCTAGAAGAGATATGAGATATGGGGTAGATACATTGTACCTTACCTAATCCATCCGAACCCAAAATTGGATGATGGAGAATGAGTAAAAAATATATCTTAATTTCTTATTTATAGGGATGGCTGGTCATGAAGCAAGATTTTTATGTGCGAGAACCAATAGGGGAGACAAGGAGTCAAGGGTTTTGCTTCATCAAGTGACCTAATAGAAGAATTTGCAATGGCATGTTAAGAAAGAAGGCTTAAGAAGATGAATGCTTGAAGGGTGAACAAGCTATTAGAGCTAAAAAGTATAAAGGTCAAGAAAAATTGAGGACTATATGGAGATCTATAATTTGTAAGTGAAGTTGTAAGTTGTATTAGATCAAATCCTTACTATTACTATCTAACAACTGTATTAGTCTAGGGTAAATCCTTTAATTGGGTGCCATTTCAAGTAAATGGCCTAAAGTACTCTAACAAGGCTCACTCCTATCAGGGTGATTGAAATCCTTTAATTGGGTCACATTTAATAGAGTGTATTGTAACCTTTAACAGGGTTGGCCTTTCACAAGCTATCACTTTAGAAGAGTGAAAAGAGTAGCATGTTACTGGTGGTTTTTCTTGAACTGGATTTCCACGTAAATCATTGTGTTAAGTGTATTGATGAATCTATTATGTTCCATGCTTTACATTTCTACAAGTTGATTTGATGGTAACCTACAAGTTTTAGTGATTGCATAATCTTATGGATGCATGCATGAGTATAAATGTTTTATGGGTTCATTAAGTTGTGAAAAGTTTTATTTATACATCTAGACCTTGGATAATTAATTCACACCCCCCTTAGTTATTCTAAAGTATTCCAACAAAAAATTACCAAATAAATAAACCCTTACATTAAATGCATAACCAAGCCACAAGTCAACTCTCAACAAATATTAAATAGTTATAAAAAATTGAATACACAACAGGTTGGTTTAAGTTGGAAATAGACTTAGAAAACTAATACTGGTGCTTGACACATATCAGAAAACTTGGCACCCATAGGAACACTTAGCACATGAAGGAACACTTGGCACACATTGCAACTCGACAAACCCTACAACCGACCAACTTGGCACTTGAAGGATCACTCAAGTGAAATAGGTAGAATAAATGGGATAACATGGTAACCATTATGTTAACATGATGTGGGATAACTTCAACTTGGCAATGACTAAAAATTTATTGGCACTCAGTAATTGATGTAACTCTACAAAAACTAATAGAATTAGTGTCATAATGCGATGGGTAGGATGTCCCTACATTAGATTACCAGGATAAATAGAAAAGACCTTAGATGCTCCTACATCAAACTCCCTAGGTAAATAGAAAAATGTGTCCCACATTTTTCTTTTGAAAGAAAATTATGTACTCAACTTCATCTTCACAAAAGATTTCCACTCCATTAAAGAAAAGTGATCAAATCTTAAAATGAACCATCTATGCTTCCTCCATTCCAAAATTAGAATCTTATCCAATTAATCAACATAAAAACTCAACTCAAAATCATAATGCTCCATTTGCAACTTTTCATAAGCATCATCCATAATTTCATCCTCATACATGGAAACTAGATCAGGAACAACATATGTAGTTAGATCCATAATAGCAGCAACATACAAGTCCATAATAGAAAGAACATATATATTCATTCATCTGGCAACATATAGATCAACAACATCATGAAAATCCACATTAGTAACAACATTAATATCCTTCAACATCTCAGTAGCAACATATAGGTTTAGATCCATATTAGAAATAATATAATCATGTAAATCCACATGAATAACACCTATGAAACCCTCAACCATATTACCAACAAGTAAACCAATCTTCTTACCACAAGAAACATCCAGATTAACATCATTCATAACAAAATGAACATATAATTGTTGATATATGATTGAAAAGATCATTTGAGTTAGAACATTGTTTTAAGAAGTGTTTTTAATCATTGTGTTGTCACTAATGTCAAACCTACTATATGTTGGTAAGAAAATTGGTTATATGTTTTAAGCATTATCACTTAGTTGATTGATAAAGAGGATTTAATCAACAAGATGTAACAAAAGTACCTAGAGGAAAGGTTGACTTATGATTATGTATTGAAGTGCAAGAATTAGTTAAGATAGTGATAACATAATGTATTGATGATCTACTTGGGGTTACAAAATGTTTGGCTACATTTAGAAAGTTCAGATAAAAAAGGTTGAACAAAATTCATTTGCTAAGCTTGACTAAGTTGATAGAAGGTGCCAAGTAAAGTTAGTGCAAGCTAAGAAAAAAGTCAGTTGGAGCCGAGTGAAAGTATTTTCTAGTGGATGCTGAGTGATTTTTAGTATGTGCCAAGCACTAGTAAAATCTAGTTGATGATGAGTGATTTTACAATAGATGCTTAGTAACACAGTATGTGTTGAGCATTAGTAAATAGATAATTTAGAGTTGCTTCATTATGACAAGATTGAAGATTCACCAAATAAAAGTCAATAAGTTTTTTTTTTGGAACTTGTGAATTAGGAGGAAGATAAGATTGATGAGCTAGAGGTAGAAAATCTCATGTAAACCATTTTGGAGGAAAATTCAAATGGATTCTAGGAGAAGTTTCTAGAGAAGACAAGATATGGGGTAAATACATTGTATCCTACCTAATCCATTGAAAATCCTAACTTTTGAGATGGATATTGAGTGAGAAAAAGAGTTCTAATTCCCTATATCTAGGGATGCTTGGTCATGAAGCAAAGGTTGAGAGGTCAAAAAGTTTTTCAATGCAAAAATTAGACAAGGTGAAGGAAGAAGGGTTTTCTTCATCAAGTGACACAAGAGGAGAAGTCTACAATGGAAAACAAGGAAAGAAGGCTTAATGAAGATGAATGCTTGAAGGGTGGACAAGCTATCAGAACTACAAATATAGCAAGCCAAGAAAAGATGAGGACTAAATAGTGATCTATAATTTGCTAGTAAAGTTGTAAGTTGTATTAGATCAAACTCTACTATTACTCTCTAACAATTATATCAAATTAAGGTAAATCCTTTGGTGAAAGGTTGAATTAACAATCATTGGAAAATCCTTTAACAGGGTGATTGAAATCCATTAACTGGGTCACATTTAACAGTGTATGTTGTAAACTTTAATAGGGTCGGCCTTTAACAGGGAATCACTTCACAAAAGTGAGAAAGGAGTAGCATGTTACTAGTGGTTTTTCTCGAATTGGGTTTCCACATTAAATCATTGTGTCATGTGTACTGATGCATGTTTTGTGTTTTATGCTTTAAAATTTTCTGCATGTTAGCTTAACAGTAACATATTAGTTTTGGTTTACACACAATGAATGCATGCATGGTTAAGAAAGTTGTATAGGTTCATTGAATTGTAAAAGTTTTATTTGGACATCTAGACCTTGAATAATTGATTCCCCCCAATTATTCTAAAGAATTCCACCAATTGTAATTAGAGAGTAGTTGCGTAAGAGGATTAGTTTCAAGGTACTAAAAGCGTAAAGATCAAGATGTCAAAGAGAGAGGTACCCAAGCTAAATAGAGATAACTTTCTTGCATGGAAATGTTTGATGAAGCTACACCTTAGATTACTTGGAGACTATGCACAAACTTGCATTATGGCAAAACATGTTAATTCAACAAGAGCTCTAACTACTAAAGATTTGAAGAAAAAGAAAGAGCACAATTAGGAAATGTTGGAGATTGCCTTTGCCTTGAACTATGTTGAGTTTGATGATATCAAAGACCTTTAAAGTGAAAAGAAGATGTGGGATTACTTGAACACTATCTATGGAGGAGACACGGAAGTATCGAATCATCTTTCAAAGCCAAATTGTTACTAAAGGATTCTAAGGAGGTAAAGCCAAATAAGAAGAAAAGAAAGATAAAGTATGCATCCAGTGATAGCAGTACAAATGAGGAAGACATTGAACAATTAGAAGCATCATTGGCAAGAAGATTCCACAAAGGAAAAAGGTAAATTCAAAGGTAACCTGCACCTATCATTTGGTTTAATTTCAATGAAGTTGGTCATATTGTAGCTAGATGTCCACAAAATAAGAACACTAGAGAAGGGAACAAGTACAAAAATAGAAGAAAAGATGATGGAAGAGACTATAGAGATAAAGGAAAGAAGTCATGCTACATTGTTGATGAAAAAAATTCTGATGAAAATGAGGATGAAGTGGTATATGTTACAATGAAGAAGAATTAGATGAGGACGAGGCTACTGCACTTATGACTTGTGTGAATAAGAATGACAAATGGATCATTGACAATAGATGCTCACATCACATGACTAGAGACAAACGTAAGTTCATTACCTTAACTTTTTATGATGGAAATACTATAAGATTTGGCAATGATGCACCATGTTCAATAAAAGGAAAAGGGTCTATTGAGCTTACATATAAGATCTCATGTGACAATGCTTATTATGTTGAAGGGTTGAATTATAATTTGTTAAATGTGTCACAATTGAAAAATTTGGGGTGCAAATTTGAGTTTGAAAACAAATTAGCCAAGATATATAATACAAATGGAAATCTGATTGGAAAAGGTGATCAAACTAGGAGTAATATGTTCTATTTGTATATAGAAGATGCTACTTTCCTTATTGCAAAATTTTATGATGTATGGCTTTGGCACAAAATATTATGTCATGTTAACTTTGATAATTTGATTAGTATAAGTAACATGAAAAGAGTCAGAGGTTTCCCTAAGTTCAAGAAACCAAAAAACTAATGTGCAAACAATGTCAGCTAGGCAAGATGACAAAGTGAAGCTTTAAAAGTAAATCGTATACCTCTAAGGAAACACTTGAAATTATTTATACTGACTTCTATGGACCTTTGATGATTACTCTAGAATGATGACTACCATGTTTTTAAAATAGAAATAAGATTCTTTTCAAATGTTTAAATGGTAAGAGCTGAGAAAGAAATAGGTAAGAGCTTGAAATTCTTGAGATCAGACAAAGGAGGTGAATTCACTTTACATGAATTTGAAATGTTTTGCAATGATAGAGGAATTAAAAGACAAACATCAGCACCAAGGACTTACCCACAAAATGGAATTGCTGAAAGAAGAAATAGATTTGTAATGGACTATGCTAGAACACTAATGATGGAGAAAAATGTTGCCTTAAAATACTGGAGAGAAGTTGTAAGTACTGTAGTATACACTCTAAACTATGTGCAAGTAAAGAAAGGTACTCACTCAACACCTTTTGAACTATGGTATGGTCATCCAACTAATGTGAAATATTTTAAGGTATTTGAAAGAAAATTCTATATTCTCAAAGATTTTAGGAGTGGAAAGTTTGATGCAAAGAGTGAAGAAGGTTTATTCCTGGGTTACTCCAAAAGAAGTAAAGCTTACAAGTGTTTAATTACTAACACTACCAAAATTGTGGAAAGTGAAAATGTGAATTTTGATGAATTAAAGAAGCACATGAGGCTAAACCTACAAAAGAACTAGAAAATTACAAGACATTTGCATACTACTATGAAGGAATTCCTACTGAAGAAGATTTCACAAATCATGCAACAAATCAATAGAAAGTTTCAACAACTCTCGAGTCACATCCTATAAATGTCGAGTTGCATTTAGATGCCAAGTTGCAAAATAAGGAGAATGCACAATCTAACTTTGAGATTAGTGCACATGAAAGAGATGCTAAAATACCTAACAGAGATGCACACAACGATATTGAAGCTAAGAGATCAAATGCAACCATAATAATTGAGCCTAGACTATCCAAATATGTTAAAAGACACCATCCTATAGATAAAATCATTGGAGACAAACATGCAAGGTTAATGATGTGGTGCCTCTCATGTTTGTATTTTGTACCTTGTCTATTTTTTATTCGAGAGATACTTGTTACTCTTTTATATGTTCTTTGAGATGACCTAAGGGTCAGATGTTATACTATGCTTTAATACTATAGATGCTTTACTTCTATACTATTCATTTTATCATATTTTTGTTGGAGTTGATGAAAGGCAAATCTGAAGATGCCCAAGATCACCTACATGCTAAAACCTATCAAAGAGAAGCCAAGGAGAGGAAGAGCATGGAGTAAGGGAAAAACCCTGAACAGACATGAGAGACCACAAAATATTGAAACACAAGACAAAATGTATTTACAATATGCAAGAAGTGATGTGATATACAATGAGGGAGCTCAAATATAAAGAGCTCCAATACTCTTCTAGAACAAGCTAGAAGATGCTAGGATATAAGTGTGATAATTAAGCATACATCCACTTGAGGTGGAAAGTCCTCGAACAATGTAAGAGGATAAGTATGACTTAGGACAGAAAAACTCCCATATTGTCAACAACTTATAACTAACTCCTAGACTACAATTAATAAATGAATGCATTTACCTAAGTAATCTTAAGTAAATAGAATAAATAATTAGTAAATTAATTATTTACTCTAACAACCCCCTTAGTGCAACTTAGGGAAATCCCTTAAGCTCACAAAACTAAGATGAAATGCAGAATGGGTCTCGGTAACAAGGCCATTTTAGGTACCCAAGTACAATGCAAAGAAAATGCAACCTCTATGAAATGGTTAAAGAGATAAAACCACATGGGAAAAACCCTCCCCCAAAAAGAGGTAAAAAACCTAGTGAAGAACTAAAGTCTCCAACTAGGGAAATGTCCCCTAAAATAGGAACAAGGAGTAATCATGAAGAAGCATCACTAAAGCATGAAGAAGTTGCAAATATTCCAAACTACTGATTTGAAGAATCTCCATGGAAGAAGAAGGCACAAATCGAGCATGTCTATATGGTAGATAATCCATCTCATCAAAATGCATAGGTAGCCAGCCACTGCAATCACCTTGTACATAGGATCAACCACTGAATACATAGTTCACACTAGCAAACCATCGAACCAAGGATGCATTAGAACAACAGCATAACCCCCCCTTAATGCAGATGGGGTGTGAGGAAAGGAAACTAAGAAGGTGGGCCAAAGTCTCCTGCAGATGAACCAAGAACAACAAGAGAGGGAAAGCGATACAAACACCTATAAAGACATGGTCAAACTGACGCTACATGGGGCTAATGTCATGGAAGGAACACTCACTTGACAAAGGGAGAATGCCTAAAAGAACAATCAACTATCCCCCCCATGGTGCTTTATGAAAATAGTGCAAGTACAACTGACTCAAAACAACGTTCATGATCCCCAGAATGCAAAAGTGGCACTTTATCTTAGTGCGATACAAAAAAGTTCTTCAAAATGATAGCTACAATGATCAAATCAAAAAACAAGCTGATACAAAACAAAGTACATCTCAAAACAAAGGAAACCATGCCAAGAAAATGGTCCTCAGGCCTAAAATAGTCAAGATATCCACCATATAGCAAAAATTCCAAAACTATGATAGAAAGAGCATGGACCAAAATCTAAGAAAAAGGACCACATTTCTAAAAAGGTGATAGAACTAGCTTTCCAAAAATATAAAGTTTTCAAAAACTGACATGGGATGCAAAAGATATGCTTGCCAGAGTCAAAAAAGGACTTTGGACTTTGGCTGAAAAAATAAGCAAGAAAACTACATCAAAACTTAAAAATACTTGCGCTAATATCTCCATCTCAAAACTATCTTTTTAGCACTTCTTTCAGATTGGAAAAATACCTCTGTATGCTCAATTTATGGCCAAAAAATTGAGAGTAGGTGCAAATGACCCTGAAGGAGAGGTGCAAGAAGGTCTGCTTATGCAAGGATAATGTCATGCTAATGTCAACAATTTTTTGGATTAAATTTGACGGCCTACGGCCTGTCACTAGTGGCAGTCAGGCTAGAGTGGCCCAGCAGCTGCTTAGCTCTGATACCATGTTGGAGTTGATGAAAGGCAACTTTGAAGATGTCAAAGATTACCTAATAAGTGAAAACCTGTCAAAGAGAAGGCAAGGAGAGGAAGAGCATGGAGCAAGGGAAAAACCCTAAATAGACATGAGAGACCACAAAATATTGAAACACAAGAGAAAATGTATTTACAATATGCAAGAAGTGATGTGATATACAATGAGGGAGCCCGAATATAAAGAGCTTCAAAAATCTTCTAGAACAAGCTAGAAGATGCTAGGAGATAAGTGTGACAACTAAGCATACATTGACTTGAGGTGGAAAGTCCTCAAACAATGTGAGAGGATAAGTACGACTTAGGAGAGAAAAAACTCTCGTATTATCAACAACTTATAACTAACTCGTAGACTACAATTAATAAATGAATGCATTTACCAAAGTAAGCTTAAGTAAATAGAATAAATAATTAGTAAATTAATTATTTACTCTAACACCCTCCCTTAAGTGCACCTTAGGGAAATCACTTGAGCTCACAAAACTAAGATGAAATATAAAATGGGTCCTTGCAACAAGGCCATTTTAGGTACCCAAGTACAATGCAAAGAAAATGCAACCTTTGTAAAATGGGGAAAGAGAGAAAACCACATGGGAAAAACCCTCCCCCAAAAAGAGGTAAAAAACCTAGTGAAGAACTGAAGAAGTTTCCAACTAGGGAAATGTACCCTAAAATAGGAACAAGGAGTGATCACGAAGAAGCATCACTAAATCATGAAGAATCTGCAAATCTACCAAACTATTGATCTGAAGAATCTCCATGGAAGAAGAAGGCACGAACGGAGTATGTCTATATGGTAGATGATCCATCTCATCAAAATGCATAGGCAGCTAGCCACTGCAATCGCTTTGTACATAAGATCAACCACTGAATACATAGTTCACACTAATGAACCATCAAACAAAGGATGCATTAGATCAACAAGATAACCCCCCCTTAATGTAGATGAGGTGTGATGACAGGCAACTAAGAAAGTGGGCCAAAGTCTCCTACAGATGAACCAAGAATGACGAGAGAGGGAAAGAGGTACAAACACCTATAAAGACATGGTTAAACTGATGCTACATGGGGCTAATGTCATGGAAGGGACACTCACTTGACAAAGGGAGAATGCCAAAAAAAACAAACAACTATCCCCCCATGGTGCTTTATGAAAATAGTGCAAGTACAACTGACTCAAAACAATGTTCGTGATCCCCAGAATGCAAAAGTGGCACTTTATCTCAGTGCGATACAAAAAAGTGCTTCAAAATGATAGCTACAATGATCAAAACTAAAATGAGCTGATACAAAACAAAGTACAGCTCAAAACAAAGGAAAACATGCCAGGAAAATGATCCTCGAGCCTAAAACACTTAAGATATCCACCATATAGAAAAAATTCCAAAACTATGATAGAAAGAACATGGACCAAATTCTAAGAAAAAGGACCACATTTCTGAAAAGGTGACAGAACTAGCTTTCCAAAAATATAAAGTTTTCAAAAAACTGACATGGGACGCAAAAGATATGCTTGCCAGAGTCAAAAAAGGACTTTAGAATTTGACTGAAAAAATAGTCAAGAAAACTAAATCAAAACTTAAAAATACTTGCACCAATATCTTCATCTCAAAACTAGCTTTTCGATGCTTCTTTTGGATCCGAAAAATACCTCCGTATGCTAAAGTTATGGCCAAAAAATTGAGAGTAGGTGCAAAATGACCTTGAAAAAGAGGTGCACGAAGGTTTTTTGATGCAAGGATGATGTCAGCAATTTGCTAGATTAAATTTGACGGCCTGCAACTTGTTACCGGTGGCAGCTGGGCCAAAGCAGCACAACATCTACTTAGCTCTAATACCATGTTTGAGTTGATGAAAATGAACTCTGAAGATGCCTAAGATCACTTGCATGTGAAAACTTGTCAAAGAGAAGCCAAGGAGAGGAAGAGCATGGAGCAAGGGAAAAACCCTAAACAGACATGAGAGACCACAAAATATTGAAACACAAGAGAAAATGTATTTACAATATACAAGAATTGATGTGATATACAATGAGGGAGCCCAAATATAAAGAGCTCCAAGAATCTTCTAGAACAAGTTAGAAGATGCTAGGAGATAAGTGTGACAACTAAGAATACATCCACTTGAGGTGGAAAGTCCTCGAACAATGTAAGAGGATAAATATGACTTAGGAGAGAACAAACTCTCGTATTGTCAACAACTTATAGGTAACTCCTCGACTAAAATTAATAAGTGAATGAATTTACCTAAGTAAGCTTAAGTAAATAGAATAAATAATTAGTAAATTAATTATTTACTAACACCCCCCCTTAAGTGCAACTTAGGGAAATCTCTTAAGCTCACAAAACTAAGATGAAATACAGAATGGGTCCTGGCAACAAGGCCATTTTAGGTACCCAAGTATAATGCAAAGAAAATGCAACCTCTGTAAAATGGGAAAAGAGAGAAATCCACATGGGAAAAACACTCCCCCCAAAAAGAGGTAGAAAACCTAGTGAAGAACTGAAGAAGTCTCCAACTAGGGAAATGTCTCCTAAAATAGGAACAAGGAGTGATGATGAAGAAGCATCACTGAAGCATTAAGAAGTTGCAAATCTTCCAAAATATTGATTTGAAGAATCTCCATGGAAGAAGAAGGCATAAACCGAGCATGTCTATATGGTAGATGATCCATCTCACCAAAATGCATAAGTAGCTAGCCATTGCAATCGCTTTGTACATAGGATCAACCACTAAATACATAGTTCACACTAACAAACCATCAAACCAAGGATGCATTAGAACAACAACATAACCTCCCTTAATGCAGATGAGGTGTGATGACAGGAAACTAAGAAGGTGGGCCAAAGTCTCCTATAGATGAACCAAGAATGACAAGAGAGAGAAAGAGGTACAAACACCTATAAAGACATGGTCAAACTGATGCTACATGGGGCTAATGTCATTGAAGAGACACTCACTTAACAAAGGGAGAATGCCTAAAACAACAAACAACTATCCCCTCGTGGTGCTTTATAAAAATAGTGCAAGTACAACTAACTCAAAACAATGTTCATGATCCCTAGAATGCAAAACAGGCACTTTATCTCAGTGTGATATAAAAAAGTGCTTCAAAATAATAGCTACAATGATCAAAACTAAGACAAGCTGATACAAAACAAAGTACAACTCAAAACAAAGGAAACCATGCTAGGAAAATGATCCTCAGGCCTAAAACACTTAAGATATCCACCATATAGCAAAAATGTCAAAACTATGATAAAAAGAGCATGGACCAAAATCTAAGAAAAAGGACTACATTTCTAAAAAGGTGACAGAACTAGCTTTCCAAAAATATAAAGTTTTCAAAAAACTAACATGGGACGCAAAAGATATGCTTGCCGAAGTCAAAAAAGGACTTCAAACTTTGACTAATTAATAGGCAAGAAAATTGCATCAAAAACTAAAAATACCTACACCAATGTCTCCGTCTCAAAACTAGCTTTCTAGCACTTCTTTTGGATCAGAAAAATACCTTTGTATGCTCAAGTTATGGCCAAAAAATTGAGAGTAGGTGCAAAATCACCCTGAAGGAGAGGCAAAGAAGGTCTGCTAATGTAAGGATGATGTCATGCTGATGTCAATAGTTTGTTGGATTAAATTTGATGGCCTACGGCCCGTCACCGGTGGTAGTCAAGCCAGAGTGGCCTAGCGACTGCTTAGCTCTGATACCATGTTGGAGTTGATGAAAGCCAACTTTGAAGATGCCCAAGATCACGTGCATGTGAAAAATTGTCAAAGAGAAGCTAAGGAGAGGAAGAGAATAGAGCAAGGGAAAAAACCTAAACAGACATGAGAGACCACAAAATATTGAAACACAAGACAAAATGTATTTACAATATGCAAGAAGTGATGTGATATACAATGAGGGAGCCCGAATATAAAGAGCTCCAAGAATCTTCTAGAACAAGCTAGAAGATGCTAGGAGATAAGTGTGACAACTAAGCATACATCCACTTGAGTTGGAAAGTCCTCGAACAATGTAAGAGGATAAGTATGACCTAGGAGAGAACAAACTCCTGTATTGTCAACAACTTATAACTAACTCCTAGACTACAATTAATAAATGAATGCATTTACCTAAGTAAGCTTAAGTAAATAGAATAAATAATTAGTAAATTAATTATTTACTCTAACAATTTTCATGTTGATGCTATTTTGAAATGACAGTAGATTTATGAGGATATCTTGTTATATGTTTTATTGGACATATTTGTAAATCATGTTATGAGATGAATTTTATGCTATGGTTATTTACTTCATTCTTGTATCTTTATGCTTTTTGCGAATGTGATTGATGTAAATGGATTAAATAGGTATTTCAATACATGTTTCTTCAGCTATGATATTATATGCAATTGCACTTGATTGTGTATTTTAGTGTGTAGGAATTACATCCCTAGTAGTGGCACATGGAGTTACTAATTCAGCTTTTCATATTTACCAATATCATCCCTGTATGGTCAATGTATCCTTATTTTAATTGTTTTAATTAAAACCTTTTGGTGATTAGTAGATCTAAACTCATTTGCATTATGTGATTAGACTAGTGAGCGTGTTTGGGCATTTAGAAGTTCACATTTGTTGTGGAAGTGTTAAGTTATTTTCTATGATTTTGGGTTTTTGGGTTTTAAATCTTTTTGGATTTAATTTTTTGTAGCTTTACCTTAGGTGAATTTCCATTATAGATAATAACCTATTTTCATTTGGATCGATTCAGAGTTCAGCTACTATAGTTGGCTATTTTTCATAATCGACTATTCACTTCTCACATTTCAAAATTAGAATTTGGAGAGAAAATTTGGAAATCCTCTATTGAAGGATTCTTGTTTTGTTTGTTCTGGGAGCTGTGAGCATGGGATCTTCACGAGGTTGGTCTCGTTGGATTCAACTTGGGGAGTTTATGCTTTATCATCAGTTTCAATAATTTTAACAAATTATTTTTTTTATTTTGTGGGTTTCAGTTTCAACCCCTTTTGCTGTCAAGTAGGGCCTTCTTGTTTTACTATTTTTGCTTTATTTTTGCTTCCATTTCTTCTAGCATTATGTTAGGAGGCTAAGAGATAGTACTCCCCTTCATTTTTTTATGCTAGTTCTACTCGGTTGGTCGGGTATGAACGTTTTTCCTATTTTTGAAATGGGGGTTTGGTTTTTTGAGTTGTTATGCTGGCCATTTTTGCATACAATGTCCAATTTCATTTATTTTTAGATTTTTGGAGTTTTTGAACCCAAAGGCTAAATGGGTTTTAATTTTGGAATTTTTTCAAAGTTTGGGATTTTTGCCCCATTTTGCAAACCACCCTATTTTCTCAAGTTTTCTAAGCACAATGTAGTTCATGGACCTGGATTATCTGTTTGGATATCCATCAGACCACGTTTACACTTTATGTTGCATTGGGATGTGTGTTTTGTGTATCCTCCTGAGTCTATTTTGTTTGAGTGACTTTATGTTTGTGTTCTCATCTAGTCCTTGTGTTGATCTTCATGATGGTGGTGCACCACACATGAGTACGTACATGTACAATTGTTGGGTGACTTGCACGGCCTGATCTTCCATGGTACTTCTAAAAGTTATGATCATTGGGGTTGATTTGGGAGTTTGCATGCCTATGGGCACTCATTGTTAGATGAGCATGGGTAGGGTAGGGTAGCATATGGAGGGGGCTTCTATCTCACAATCTTGTGGTCATGATGCCATAGGTATGGTAGAGGGAGTTTTAATTAAGTGATAACTAAGAAAACTTTGGGTGGTAATAAAATTAAAGATAATAAAATGTATGTATGGGAGCCTTTCTGTTGAGTGATGTTGTATCTACATGATCTGAGCTTAGGATTATTGATGCCAACCAACTCTCCATGATGTCAATCCCTACATAGTGTTAGAGTAAATAATTAATTAATTAATTATTATTTATTCTATTACTTAAGCTTACTCAGGCAAATGCATTTATTTAATACTTAGTATTTAATGCATGTAGTGGTTAGTTGTTGACAACATGGGAGACTGTTCCCTTCTAGCATGTTCCTCCTTTTGTGGATATGTGTTGAGTTGTCATCCTTATCTTCTACCACCTTAGAGCTTGTTCTACAAGCTTCCATGAGCTCTTTTTAAGTGGGCTCTCTCATTGTATTTTCATAAGGCATTGTGCATATTGTAAATACATTTTCTTCTTGTGTTTGCACATATTGTCTCTCATGTCCGTTTAGAATTTTTCCCTTGCTCCATGCTCTGATACCATGTTGGAGTTAAGGAAAGCCAACTTTGAAGATATCCAAGATCACCTTCATGAAAGAACTTATCAAAGAGAAGCCAAGGAGAGAGCACTTGCATCATCAGCCTTGCTTGCACTCTCCTTCTAGGTCCTTTTTGACCTACCTTTGGTTTTTTGGCCATAACTTGAGCATACAGAGGTATTTCTCTAATCTGAAAGAAGCACTAGAAAGCTAGTTCCGAGATAGAGACATTGGTGTAGGTATTTTTAAGTTTTGATGCCTTTTTATTTCCTTTTTTTCAGTTGAAGTCCAAAGTTCTATTTTTGACTTTGACAAGCATATCTTTTGCGTCCCATGCCTATTTTTTGAAAACTTTATATTTTTGGAAAGTTGGTTCTATCACCTTTTCAGAAATGTGGTCCTTTTCTTGAGTTTTTGGCCCATGTTGTTTCTATCATAGTTTTGGCATTTTTTCTATATGGTGGATATTTTGAGTGTTTTAGGCTCGAGGATCATTTTCCTGGCATGGTTTCCTTTGTTTTGAGTTGTACTTTGTTTTGTTGCAGCTTGTTTTTAGTTTTGATCATTGTAGTTATCATTTTGAAGCACTTTTTTGTATCGCACTAAGATAAACTGTCACTTTTGTATTCTAAGAATCATGAATGTTGTTTTGAGTCAGTTGTACATGCACTATTTTCATAAAGCACCATGGGGGGGTTAGTTGTTTGCTATTTTAGGCATTCTCCCTTTGTCAAGTGAGTGTCCCTTCCACGACATTAGCCCAATGTAGAGTCAGTTTGGCTGTGTCTTTATAGGTATCTGTACCTCTTTCCCTCTCTCATCATTTTTGGTTCATTTGTAGAAGACATTGACCCACCTTCTCAGTTGCCTGTCATCACACCCCGTCTACATTAAGGGGGGGTTATGCTTTTGTTGTAATGCATCCTTGGTTCAATGGTTCGATAGTGTGAACTATGTATTTAGTGGTTGATCCTATATACAAGGTGATTGCAATGGTTGGCTACTTATGCATTTCGGTGAGATGTATCATCTATGTTAGTGTAGTTTTTTATTTTTCCTATTTTGCTAGGTTTTTCTTACACTTTTAATAATCTCGCTTAGGTTAATAAAGCATGTCTTATTAGGTGAATGGTTGTGAGGTGTCACCTTCCTACATGTGAGCATCCATTAGCTATCTTGGGAAGATACTTTGCTATCTTTAGTCTGATAGATGGTTGCTCCTCATTGGTTGGTGTTGCCACCTCCTCCCTCTTCCTAGCCTATATAAGCATGCTACTTGGCTTGTATTTGTATCTCTTATTTTTGCATCCTCTTAATGCTATTTTGCTTCCAGAATTTGCATTACTCTCTTGGAGACTAACTCTATGATGCTATTTTGATTTTGTATCATTTGCATTCATAGTTTAGATATTTACTCTTTGCACTAGTTTTCTGGGTTATTAATCTTTTTAGATTCTAACATGGTATTAGAGCTTTTCTATGTGCAAGAGTAGATTTTAGTTTCTTTTTTTTGAGAGATTCGGGGGGAGGGGGGGCAAATAAAATTTATTTTAGTTTTTTGAAAAATGAAGTATGCTCTTCTCTTGCATCTTTGGATGATCCTGAGAATCAGAAAAGTTTTGACAAAAATGATTTTTCTCTGGGGTTTCAATCTCAAATCTGACAACCAACTTGCATATTTGGAGTTTTCAATCAGTTTTGCAGGTTCCAGCATACCATTGATGGACTTAAGAAGTTGATCCAGCATTTGTATGTCATATTTTGATTGCTGGGGTCATTTTTAAAAAAAATTTGGAGCCATTTTTTACTGTTAAAGGCATCCAATTTACACTACAATAGCATCTTTTGTACATCAAAAAGAAAAATGCTTTTTGAGTTTTGTTTGCAGCCTCAAAAAACCATCTGGGTATCTTTTAGATTTTGTATGCAAGCTGTATATTTTGCAAAATCGAGCATGCAAAGCTACAGCCATACCCCTCTCCGTTGGCAGTCGCAGATTTGAATGCAGTTTTCAAATGTCTCATTCTTGCTCATACAGACTCCGATTTTGATGATTCTTGTTATGAACTTGGCTTATTTTTTGTGCTCTATCCATTAGTGGAGTTGTTTTTTGATTTTCATGTATGAATTCTTCAGAAATTACAAATTTTTGGCCGTGACTGTGCACAGTTCTCATTTTGGAAACTTTGAAGGATCATAACTTTCTCATACGACCTCGTATCGAGGCGATTATTTTTTTGAAAGTGCATGATTTTTTGAGTAGATCACAGTAGTGCTATTTGTTTCCTTGATTATTGTGCCCAAGTTTCACTTTTAGCATATGCTCTTCATGAGGAGGCCCTGTCGATTTTTCTTTCGTAACTTGAGCATACGGACGTATTTTTTTGATCCAAAAAATTTGTCGGAAAGCTGGTTCTAAGACAAAGATGATGGTACAAGTTTTTTTTAATTTTTGCTACAATTTGGTTGCTTATTTTGGCAGCCAAAGCCAGATGTTCTATTTTGCCTTCCAGGAGCCATATCTCGCTCATTCAGACTCTTTTCTGGGCTCGCCAGATATCGTTGGAAATTTGGTTCTATGAGTTATTCAGTTGCAGAGGTATTTTATCCAGATTTTTCTCCAAGTTCTTTCTCCTTCAAGTTTTGCACTTTCACACTCTGGCGGATTACTTGGATTCTACAGGTCTTGGAACCTCTTCTTCTGTTCTTTTGGCTCACTTTCCTTTCTGACTTATGAGCATTGTATGCTTCTATTCTGTTGCATTCTTTTTTCTATAAACGCACTGAGATAAAGTGCCTGCTTTTGCATAACTGGGATCTTGTACACCTTGTGTTTGTTTGTACTCGCACTCAATTATAAAGTGCCATGGGGGGTCATGATGTTTTGCCATTTTGTGCTCATCCACCTTTGTCAAGTGAAATTTTCTTCCACGACATTAGCCCATGCATTGTGTTGGTGACACCACCCTTTATCATGTGCTTGTACTTCTATTGCAATATTGGTGTTCCTGATTCTTCTTCTTGCAGATGTTTTTGGCATTACATTTTAGTGTTCCTGTCACCCCTCTCCCTATTCAGCATTATGGGGGGGTTCACTTGTTGTTCTATGCTTCTTTGGTTGATGGTTCGTGCCTTCTATTTCCATGGAGGTTCTACAGATCAGTATTTTGACAGAGTTTGCAGCTTCATGCTTCGGAGATGCTTCATGCTCTTTTTTGTTCCTCTATTTGGGACATTTCCTAGATTGGAGGCTTAGTTTCCTTCATCTAGTTCTTTTTCTTGTATTGGGTACCTGATCAGGCCTTGTTGCTGAGACCCATTTTCTTGCTTTCATAGCTTTGCTAGGTTAGCATCCACCTAAGCTTCGCTTATGGGGGAGTGTTAGTGTAGTTTTTTATTTTTCCTATTTTGCTAGGTTTTTCCTACACTTTTAATAATCTCGCTTAGGTTAATAAAGCATGTCTTATTAGGTGAATGGTTGTGAGGTGTCACCTTCCTACATGTGAGCATCCATTAGCTATCTTGGGAAGATACTTTGCTATCTTTAGTCCGATAGATGGTTGCTCCTCATTGGTTGATGTTGCAACCTCCTCCCTCTTCCTAGCCTATATAAGCATGCTACCTGGCTTGTATTTGTATCTCTTATTTTTGCATCCTCTTAATGCTATTTTGCTTCTAGCATTTGCATTACTCTCTTGGAGACTAACTCTATGATGCTATTTTGATTTTGTATCATTTGCATTCATAGTTTAGATATTTACTCTTTGCACTAGTTTTCTGGGATATTAATCTTTTCAGATTCTAACAATCTACCATATAGACATGATCGGTTCATACCTTCTTCTTCCATGGAGGTTCTTCAGATCAGTAGTTTGGCAGATTTGCAGCTTCTTCATGCTTCAATGATGCTTCTTCATGATCACTCCTTGTTCTTGTTTTAGGGGACATTTTCCTAGTTGGAGGCTTCTTCAGTTCTTCACTAGGTTACCTCTTTTTGGAGGAGGGTTTTTCCCATAGGGTTTTCCCTCTTTCTCCATTTTACAAAGGTTGCATTTAGTTGGATTATACTTGAGTACCTAAAATGGCCTTGTTGTCGGGACCCATTCTGCATTCATCTTAGTTTTCTGAGCTTAAGGCATTTCCCTAAGTTGCACTTAAGGGGGTGTGTTAGAGTAAATAATTAATTATTTATTTATTATTTATTCTATTACTTAAGCTTACTTAGGTAAATGCATTTATTTAATACTTAGTATTTAATGCATGTAGTGGTTAGTTGTTGACAAAACAGGAGACTATTCCCTTCTAGCATGTTCCACCTTTTGTGGATATGTGTTGAGTTGTCATCCTTATCTTCTACCACCTTCCAGCTTGTTTTACAAGCTTCCATGAGCTCTTTATAAGAGGCCTCTCTCATTGTATTTTCATAAGGCATTGTGCATATTGTAAATACATTTTCTTCTTGTGTTTGCACATATTGTCTCTCATATCCGCTTAGGTTTTTTCCGTTGCTCCATGCTCTTCCTCTCCTTGGCTTCTTGATAGGTTCTCTCATGTAGGTGATCTTGGGCATCTTTGAAGTTGTCTTTCCTCAACTCCAACACATAGTAGCCCATTGAGGTGTCTAACCAAGACCTATAGTTTATGCATTGTCTATGTCTTGGATTCAGTCATCATATTTCTTAGTGTGTGTGTTAGCCATGGATGTTGCTTTGTGTGTTTGTGGTTGGATCATTATCTCCATTAGCATGGTGGGTGTGGACCTATGGGTACCACATGGTTACAAGGCATAGCTACCTTCACCACTATTAGGGACCAGTGTATAGAGGTGGTCTATTGTTCTAGTGCAACTATGGCTAGATGTTTCACTTGGTACTTTAGTTTACAGAGTATGCTTCTCATGATTTATGCTTTCATTGGGATGTTGTTTACCATGATTAGATGATGTTGGTTTTAATGCATTCCTTATTATGATGATTAGCACGTGATAGGTGGTGTCATCTACTTGTAGGTTTATCTTATGCTTTACTACTAGCATGTTAGATTTCCTTATGCTTTGATAGTAGCATGTTTTAGTAGTGACATCCATACTACAATAGTATCGATGATCTGATTAGTGGCTTGGGATGTTATGTGCAGGGGATGGCTAGGACCCATGATGGTCATATGATTTCATTGACAATTGGGAGGAACTGCATACTTAGTGTTTATTTTGCTCATTGCGATGTTTCCTTTTTGTACTTTTACTCTTATCTCTGTGATGGTTAGATGTTGTTGTTTCCATATTTCATATTTGGTTTGAGTGTTCTTGCCTTGAAATGTGGATCTGGTACTCCTTGGTGTGGAGGTTTTATACATGTTATTGTGATTCTATGGGTGACCTTTGATCAGCATGGTGCAACATAAAAATGTATCGTGCATGCCTTGACTTTATCGCATGCCTCTTGGAGAAATATCGTGCGATACTGGAAAATATCACACCTCCTTTGGAGAACTATCATATGATACCCTTAAAGTATCACACACCTTTGAGAAAAGTATCACCCAATCCTTGAAAGTGTCACCCTTCTTCTTTAGGAATGTCATGTGATATTCTTCTAGTGATCTATTAAAGTATCACCTAGGTTTTGTAAAAACCTATGCAGGCTGGCAGTAGGTACTTTTGATTTGATCCGAACTTTTTGAGAATTATTTTGGATACCCTCTTCGGTGTTCTTCAACCCTATAGTGTTGCATTTTGGATCTATTTTTTTTCCATTCAAATCTTATTATGTGTGTTTATGTTGTAGTCCTTTGGGGTTTAAAATGTATCATTGTATATTCCTTATACTTAAGATAGATTTTAATATATGTAATGATTTAGTTGAGATGGGGTTTCAAACCTCTACGAGCTAAGATAAAGATTCTAGGAAAATTCAGGGCTTCAGAAATTTAGACTTAGCCAAATTTCAGGGCTTGAAGATTTCAAATTTAGCCAATTTTTTAGGATTCATCTTATGTCTTTTAGCTTGGTAGATCTCTGATGTTTTCTTATTTATGTTTTGGTTGGTAGTAGCATTTGGAGATCTATTGGTGTGAGGTTGTTTGTTGTCTTCTATTGCGATCTTTATGATCTGTGTAGGCTATTATCATGTACACTTACACTTGGCTTAAAAAAAAATTCTTGCTTGTATTTCATCCTTGTTTCCAAGGATCTCCAAGTGAGGCATTAAATCTAGTATTAGAGCCCATGTTGCAACATTGGGATCTCTATGTTATGCTTACACTATGGTTTTGGTTTCCATTGCATATTTTTTTGCAATGTTTTATTATTTGTTATCTCATTGGTTCATGTTTCTAACGCTTATGATTGTGATCCGATTGTTCTAAAAGTATCTTGTTATTCTCATAGGGATGACTCTTGTATATAGACTTGGTGGCCATGGTGGTACCTATAGTAGTAACTGTAGGAATGAGCACCATGAAGAGGAATTTCAGGAAGGATAGAGAGAATAGGGTAACAATGCTAATCGGAATCTCTTGGGGGCATTAATGCCAGTGCTTTAGGAAATTCTTACTTGAATGGGCTCTTGTGATGCAGAGTGCCAACATGATCAAGAGTAGGAAGAGGGATCCCACCATGGAGAGTCCCACCATTCAAGCATATAGAGGAGGAACATGAGCATGAGCGTGAACATTCTCATACACCACTTGGGGGAAGAAGGCACCATTAGGGTGGTAGGGACCATGAGAGTGAGGATTCCATTAGATTGGATACCATGAAGTCCCTTTAGAGTTCTAGACTGCCACCATATGATGGCAAGGGAAGTGGCCTCAAGGTTGACACTTGGTTGTTGGACATGGAGCACTATTTCACCATGTATCCATATTCAACCAACATGAGGGCCTAATGTGCAATTAAGCAATTGAGGGACCATGCATCCATTTGGTGGAATATTGAGAGTTAGAAGATTTAGGTTAGTGTTGCAGATCTCACTTGGGAGATCTTTGAGGAGAGATTTTGAGAGAGATTCTTATCTCCTCAGTTTAGAGAGGCCCGTGTTGATGAGTTCCATGCAATCTGGCAAGGAAACATGACTATGAATTAGTGTGAAATTTGATTATTTGAACTTAGGTAGTATTCATACTACAACAATGATGATTTACACTTAGCTCATCATTTTGTCCAAGGCCTTAAGGATTCCCTCATTGGAGAAGTTTGCATGTGTCAACCTAGGACTTGTTCTTGTTGTTGAGAAAGCTCATATTGTAGAGGAGAATCTAGCTAGAGGTTTCAATGGTAGATCGGGTTCTCAGAACCAAAGTGCAAAGAACTTAGGACAAGATGCATAGTATTCTCAGTCCTCAGGGAAAGGTTAGACCTAGTCAGTACCCTTTCAAGGTGGTTCTCACCATAAGAATAAGAGGTTTTGGGGAAAGGGTGGACATGATTCTGGTACCTCAGGTAAGAAAGGAGATAACTTGAACCAAGGATAGAAATCTTAGAAGGATCTTCCTCCATAGGGTGGTTAGCAGAATTCTAGTAGAGGTAGTGCACCCTATCCTAGCGCTACTTAAGGTGGTCATGGGATAGGTCCCAACTTTTTTGGGAATTGTTACTCTTGTGGCCAACCAAGCCATAAATCATTTGAGTGTTCCATCAAACCATCTACAAGACTTGGTAAGGGCATAGCCAGATCTTAACCTACTATAGGAGATGCTAATAGGAATCATAGAGTCTTTGCGGCAATTGACAACCATCAAGATGAGCATCAAGGTATGGTAATTGAGGCTACAAGTATGTTGCATGGTATTTGAATTTTAGTATTGTTTAGCTTTAGTGCTTTTGATTCTTTCATTTCATCATCTCTTGTTTAGCGATGTCGTCTAGTGGTAATGTGTCAGGTTGATAGGTAGAAAGTTGAGTTAGCCATAGGTTCTAAGGTGGCTATTGACTCATTGGTTAAGAGTTGTTGTTTGAATTTGGGAACCTTCACCACTACATTGGATCTGTGCATTCTACCTCTGGGATTGTATGACATTATGTTGGGCATGGATTAGTTAGTTGCCCATCAAGGGAATATCAATTACCATTGTAAGGTGGTACAATGTGTGGATGACACATGTGGAAAAGTGGAACTTTTGGGAGTTTAAAGACTAGTATTGCTTTGTATGATCTTAGCTAATCAGTTGAAGCGGAGTGTGTGGAAGGGTTGTTAGTTGTTTCTTATGTCTCTTAGTGAGCTTGAGAAGCCAAGGGCTATATAATGACACTTTATGATCACCCACTCCTTTGTGAGTATGTAGATGTGTTTCTTGATGAGATTCTAGGTATGCCACTACAATGTGACATTGATTTTCAAATCAATCTTGTACTAGGAGCAAAGCCAATTTCACAAACTCCTTACTACACAACTATTTAGGAGTTGAGTGAGCTCAAATTACAATTGGAGGAATTGTTGGCCAAGTTCCATATTCATCCTAGTGTATCCCTATGGGGTGCATTAGTCATCTTTGTGAAGAAGAAGGATGGTTCATTGCATTTGTGCATTGATTACCAATAGTTGAATAAGGTAATGGTGAAGAACCATTATCCTTTGCTGAGGATAGATGACTTGTTCAATCAGATGAAGGGATCATGAGTGTTCTCGAAGATTGATCTTAAGTCAAGATACCATCAGCTTTATATCTAGGAGGCTGATATTCATTGAACAACTTTTTGTACACGGTATGGGCATTATGAATTCATGGTTGTACCCTTTGGGTTAACCACTGTGCCATCAGTATTTATGAGTTTGATGAATGGTGTATTTTGTACTTACCTTGACTAGTGTGTCATTGTATTCCTAGATGACATATTGATCTATTCAAAGATTGAGGAGGAGCACAAAGTCCATTTATGTCAAGTATTGTAGTGCTTGAGAGACCATCAATTGTATGGCAACTTGAGTAAATGTGGGTTCTTCCAGTTTGAGGTGAAGTATTTGGGACATATCATCACTGGTGATGGAATTGCAGTGGATCCAAAGAAGATTCATGTTATCATAGATTGGCCAGCACCCACTAACATCTTAGAAGTTTGTAGTTTCATGGGATTGGTGAGTTACTACTATCACTTCGTGAAGGATTTCTCATGGGTAGCCCATCCCATCACTTCACTTCAAAGGAAAGGGAAGAAGTTTGTTTGGTTAGATTAGTGTGAGGCAAAATTTAATGCTCTCAAGGAGTGTTTGACTTGTGCACCAGTACTTGCAATGCCTAATCCTATAGGTAATTTCATGGTTTGCATAGATGCTTCATTAGAAGGCATGGGCACGGTGATGATGCAAGATGGTTGAGTGATTGTATATGAGTCTAGAAAAATCAAAGACCATGAGCTTAACTACACTAATCATGATGTAGAACTCACGGACATAGTGCATGCCCTTGTCCATTGGAGGCATTTCCTTTTGGGACACAGGTTTGAGTTGAATAGCAATCATAGGAGCTTGTAGTATATCTTTACTTAGCCAAACCTAAATGCATGACAACATCGTTGGATGGAGTTCTTGTGTGAGTATGACTTTGATGTTCATTACATTAAATGGAAAGATAATTTCATTGCGGATGCTTTGAGCAAAAGGTGACATGAGGTATCAATGATGTCACTGGGAGTGGATTTGTGGGGCCACATCTTGGAGGCTTTACCTAGTGACACTTACTATCAGGAGGTGAGGGTGGAGATCGATTCTAGACATACCCTTGAGGGGTGATTTTTAGGGTATGTACTTGAGTTTGATGGACTACTGCATCACATGGGGCATATCTATGTACCTATTTTGAGTGATCTTCATACCTTGGTTTTGTAAGAAGTGCACCATGCATTGTATTCTACACATCTTGGTGTTAAGAAGATGCATGCTGATCTCAAATAGTTGTACTTTTAGGTGGGGATGAGGCATGATGTTGCTGATTTTGTTGCTAGATGCCTTGAGTGCTAGAGAGTGAAGGTAGAGCATCAACATCCAGTGATTCTTTTGTATCCACATACCATTCTTGATTTTATCATAGGGTTGCCTATCTCATCATAGAGACATGATTGTATAATGGTGATAGTGGATAAGTTGTCCAAGGTAGCACATTTTTCACCCATGAGAGCATCCTACATAGCTTCTTCTATAGTGCATGTTTTCTTGGTGGATATTGTTCATTTGCACATGATTCCTCATTAGATCATTCTAGATAGAGATCTAGTGTTTACTTCTACACTGTGGATGTCTCTCCAGCATGCTTTAGGCATGCAGCTCAATTTTAGTTCCACTTATCATCTAGAGATTGATGGTCAGACTGAGAGACTGAATCAGGTTCTAGAGGATATGCCTTGCATGTATGTTATGGATAGGCAGGTGAAGTGGGAGGACTATTTGTACCTTGTTGAGTTTGCATACAACAACGAGTATCATAGTTCTCTTGGCATGTCACCTTTTTAGGCATTGTATGGTAGACCATGCCATACCCCTTTGACTTAGGATCATTTAAAGGATCGAGTTCTTTTGGGTCCAAATATGCTTCAAGATATGGAGCAATAGGTTGTTCACATTAGGGAGTAGTTGTTACTACTCAAGATAGGTAGAAGAAGTATGCAGATGCCCATAGGTTGGATCATCAGTTTTATGCTGGTGACAGGGTGTTTTTGAGAGTGCATTTGAGGAAGAGCCCCATCCATTATGGGAAAGGCTCTAAGTTGGAACCATGTTTTATCAGACCTTTTTAGATCCTCAAGAGGATTGGTCCTATTGCTTATTGACTAGTGTTGCCACCTAGCCTATCACACATTCATGATGTTTTTCATGTTTCTATGTTGAGACAGTATATTCTAGATGTGACCCATGTTCTTGATTGGTATGCTTTGTAGGTAGCAGATAGGCAGCTTACTTTTGAGCCCATTCATATATGATAGCACCGGAGGCTGACCTTGTGAGGTTAGGACATAGAGCAGGCAAGGGTTCAATGGGACCTAAGCAATGAGATCTCTGCAACTTAAGAGGATGCTACACGACTGAGCAAATTGTACCCCTATCTTTTTACTAGCTTCTAGGATTAAGATAATGCTAGTGGGGGAGGATGTAGTTCCTCTCATGTTTGTGGTCTGTACCTTGTCTATTTTTTATTCAAGAGATACTTGTTACTCTTTTATATGTTCATTGAGATGACTTGAGGTTCAGATGTTATACTTTGATTTAGTACTATAGATGCTTTACTTCTATACTATTTAGTTTATCATATTTTCATGTTGATGTTATTTTGAGATGACAATACATCTACGAGGATATCTGGTTATATGGTTTATTGGACATATTTGTAGATCATGTTATGAGATGAATTTTATGTTATGGTTATTTACTTCATTCTTGTATCTTTACACTTTCTGTGAATGTGAGTGATGTAAATGGATTAAATAGGTATTTTAATACATTTTGCTTTGGCTATGATATTATATGCAATTGCACTTGATCATGTATTTTAGTGCATAGGAATTATATCCCTTGCAGTGGCACATGGAGTTAGTGATTTAGCTGTTCATATTTATCAATGTCATCCCTATATGGTCAATGTATCCTTATTTTAATTAAAACCTTTTGGTGATTAGTAAATCCAAACTCATGTACATTATGTGATTAGACCGGTGAGTGTGTTTGTGCATTTAGAAGTTCACATTTGTTGCAAAAGTGTTAAGTTATTTTCTGTGATTTTGGGTTTTTAGGTTTTAAATCTTTTTGGATTTAATTTATAGTAGCTTTTCCTTAGGTGAATTTTTATTATAGATAATAAACTATTTTCGTTTGGATCGATTCAGAGTTCAGCTACTATAATTGGCTATTTTTCATAATCGACTATTCACTTGAAAAGTGATTAAGTATTGGAAAAGTGAATTCATTATTCACTTCTCACATTTCCAAATTAGAATTTGGAAAGAAAATTTGGAAATCCTCTTCTAAAGGATTCTTGTTTTTTTTTGTTCTAGGAGCTATGGATGTGGGATCTTTGTGAGGTTGGTCTCACTGGATACAGCTCAGGGAGTTTATGCTTTACTGTCAGTTTTAGTAGTTTTAGTAGATTATTTATTCTATTCTGCGGGTTTCAATTTTAGCTCATTTTACTGTCTGGTAGGGCCTTCCCATTTTACTATTTTTCTCTATTTCTACTTTCGTTTCTTGTAGCAGTATGTTAAGAGGCTAAGAACTAGTGTTCCCCTCCGTTTTTGTATCCTAGTTTTGCCCGGTTGGTCAGGTGTGAATGTTTTTCCTAGTTTTGAAATAGGGGTTTGGGTTTTTGAGCTGTTATGCTGGTCATTTTTGTATATGGTGTCCAATTTTATTTATTTTGGATTTTTGGGGTTTTTGAACCCAAAAGGCCAAATGGGTTTTAATTTTGAAATTTTTCCAAAATTTGGGGTTTATGCCTCATTTTGAGTGCTGCCCTATTTTCTTGGAATTTCTAAGCACAATGTGGGTCGCGGACCAAGATGATCTATTTGGATATCCATCAGACCACATTTTCACTTTATGTTGCATTAATCCTCTCGAGTCTATTTTGGTTGAATGACTTTATGTTTGTGTTCTCATCTACTCCTTGTGTTGATGTTGGTGATGGTGGTGTGCCACACACAAGTATGTATGCGTACAATTTTTTGGTGACTTGTGGGGCCTAATCTTCCATGGTACTTCTAGAAGTTATGATCATTGGGGTTTGGAGTTTATGTGCCTATGGGCACACATCATTAAATGATCATGGGTACGGTAGAGTAGCATATGGAGGGGGCTTCTATCTTGTAGCCTAGTGGTCATGATGCCACATGTATGGCATAGGGAGTTTTAATTAAGTGATAACTAAAGAAAACTTTGAGTGGTAATAAAATTAAAGATAATAAAATGTATGTATGGGAGCCTTTCTATTGAGGGATGTTGTATCTGCAAGATTAGAGCTTGGGCTTGTCAGTGCCAAGTGACTCTCCATGATGTCAATCCCTACATAGTAGCACATTGAGGTGTCTAACTAGGACCTGTAGTTTATGCATTGTCTATGTCTTGGATTCAATCATCATACTTCTTGACGTGCATTTTAGCCATGGATATTGTTTTGTTTGTTTGTGGTTCGATCATTATCTCCATCAGCACAGTGGGTGTGGACCTATGGGTGCCACATGGATCAGAGGCATAGCTACCTTCACCACTATTAGGGACTAGTGTATAGAGATGGTCTATTATTCTAGCATGACCGTGGCTGGATGTTTCACTTGGTACTTTAGTTTACCGAGTATGCTTTTTGTGATTTATACTTTCATTGGGATGTTGTTTACCATGATTAGATGATGTTAGTTTTAATGAATTCCTTATTATGATGATTAGCATGTGATAGATGATGTTATCTACTTGCAAGTTTATCTTATGCTTTACTACTAGCATGTTATATTTCCTTATGCTTTGATAGTAGCATATTTTAGTAGTGAGATCCCTTTTATGATAGTGCCAATGATCTAATTGGTGGCTTGGAATGTTACGCGTAGGGGATGGCTAGGACCCATGATGATCTTATGATGCCATTGATGGTTGGGAGGAACTACATACTTAGTGTTTATTTTGCTCATTATGATGTTTTCTTTTTATACTTTTCGTATTTCATATTTCGTTCAAGTGTTCTTGCCTCGAAATGTGGATCTAGTACTCCCCGTTGTGGAGGTTTTATACTCTATTTTTCCCTTTTTGTGTTTTCTTTAAGTGTTCTTGTGATTCTATGGGTGACCTTTTATTAGCATGGTGTGACATAAAAATGTATCACACGCCCATAGAAATTGTATTGTGCATGCCTTGACTTTATCGCACACCTCTAGGAGAAATACCGCATGATACTGGAAAGTATCGCACCTCCTTTGGAGAATTGTCATATGATACCCTTAAAGTATCACATGCTTTTGAGAAAAGCATTACCCAATCCGCCCTCCTTCTTTAGGAATATCGCACGATATTCTTCCAGTGTTGTATTAAAGTATCGCCTAAGTTTCATAAAAACTTGTGCATGCTAGTAGTGGGAACTTTTCACTTTGATCCAAACTTTTTGAGAGTTTTTTTGGATACCCTCTTTGGTGTTCTTCAACCCTATGGTGTCACATTTTGGATCTAGGTTGTTTCCATTCAAATCTTGTTATGTGTATTTCCATTGTAGTCCTTTGGGGTTTAAAATATATCATTTAAGTATATTCCTTATACTTAAGATATATTTTAATATATGCGACAATTCATTTGAGATGGGTTTCAAACCTCTACGGGCTAAGATAAAGATTCTAGGAAAATTCAGGGCTTCAAAATTTTAGACTTAGCCAATTTTTAGGAGAGGGCTTATGTCTTTTATCATGGTAGATCTCTGATGTTTTCTTATTTATGTTTTGGTTGGTAGTGGCATTTGGAGATCCGTTGGTGTGAGGTTGTTTGTTGTCTTCCATTGTGATCTTTATGATCTGTGTATGTTGTTATCATTTACACTTACACTTGGTTAAAAAAAAAAATTCTTGCTTCTATTTCATCCTTGTTTCCAAGGATCTCTGAGTAGGGCATTACAAATGACAAGAAATAGATTGAGAGGTGAATCATGTTTGTTGAGCATGAAGGAACCTAAGATAGTGAGAGATGCATTGAAAGATGATGATTAGTACAAGGCTATGGAAGAAAAGAACAAGACTTGGAGCCTAGTTCCTAGACTAGAAGACAAGAATTTGATTGGTACAAAATGGGTATTTAGGAACAAGCTAGATGAGAATGGTGAAGTAAAAATAAATAAAGAAAAACTATTTTGCAAAGGGTATGCACAAAAAGAAGGAATTGACTATGGTGAAACATTTTCCCCTATTGCAAGAATGGAAGGAGTAAGAATTCTACTTGCTTATGCTTCTTACAAAGATTTCAAAGTTTACTAGATGGATGTCAAGTCTGCATTTCTGAATAGAATATTAGAAGAAGAAGTCTACATAGAATAGCCAGAAGGATTTGTGGACAAAAATAATAAAAACATAGTATGCAAATTGCACAAAGCTTTGTATGGATTGAAACAAGTAGTAGGAGCATGGTATGAGAGACTTCATACTTATCTTGTTGAAATTGGATTTGAAAGGACATATGATAACAATAATTTGCACATGAAGATAGATGAAGAAAATGGTATATTGTTATCTGAATTTTTTGTTGATGACATTATATTTGGAGGAAAAGACGCTTTGTGTAAAGATTTTGCACATCCAATGAAGCAAGAGTTTGAGATGTCAATGTTTTGTGAGATCAAATTCTTTTTGGGAATACACTTGTATATCAAATGAAGTATGGTGTATATATTACTTAGTTAAAATATGTCAAGGAGATTTTGAAGACATTTGGACTTGAGGACTCAAAACTAGTAAGTACACCTATGATAACAACACTCAAGCTATCAAAGAATGATGAATCAACCAAGGTCAATCAAACATTGTACAGATCCATGATTGGAAAATTACAATATGTAGTACACAACAAATCTAATATTGCATTTGCAATGGAAATAGTTGCTAGATTCTCTGCTAACTGAAGAGAAAAATCACTTGATGGCAGTGAAAAGGATAATGAGATACCTAAAGGGAATAGAAGAGTATAGCTTATAGTATAAGAAGAATGAAAAGTTTGAGCTAAAAGCCTACTCTAATGTTGATTGGGTTGGAAATATTGATGACACAAAAAGAGCCAGTGGAGGAGCATTTTTCTTAGGTAGAAGACTTGTTACATGGACAAGCAAGAAGCAGAGTTGTACTTCCCAATCTACTATTGAAGTAGAGTATGTTTTTGCTGCTATCAATTGCATAAACATTGTATGGATCAAGCAACTATTAAAAGGAATTAAGGAAGAAATCACTAAACCAGTGACCCTTTATTGTGATAATACAAGTGCTATAAATATATCAAAGAATCTTGTTATGCATATAAAGACAAATCACATTGCAATAAAGTATTGTTATGTAAGGGAGTTGGTTCAAGACAAAAAGATGAAGATTTAATATACCAAAACAATAGATAAAATTTCTGATATCTTCACCAAAGCATTACCTAAGGATTCTTATAAGTATCTAAGAGCTAAATTAGGGGTGATACCCCTATCAAAGGCTATGTAAAAGATAGAGGGAGTGTCCTGCATTAAACAAACTAACATTCATTTCATACAAATTGATGCAGTGGATCTTACTTTAGCAAGTTGTCTAATGTAATTACAAAGATATAATTTCCTATTAGTCACAAGCAAGGTGATAGAGGGAGAAAATTGAAGAGTTTGCAAAAGTTTATATCTACATATACAAAGATGCCAAGTGTTGAGTACATGTCTTCGACATTGTTGTAAAAGAGGGAGAATGTTCAAGAAACTAATCAAGTACATATTGATCAAGAGGGAGATAGTCAAAGTAGAAAAAGTTAGAAGGAGAAAAAATGTTGAGAGAAAGCACAGTGAATTGATGAATGCACAAGAGGAACAATGAAGTGAGAATACATCATTAGAAGATTAGAATACTAAAAGAAAGAAAGAGGGAGAAAGCATAAAATGATCAAAAGAGGGAGATATTCTAATATTCTATTGATCAATGACAAAAGAGAATTAGATAAGGGAGATTTTGTAACCTAAGAAGAAGATATTGATAGAGGCAGAAGTTCTATTCACAAGCTTTCTTGTTTTAGTATTGCCTCAATATTTAACCTAGTTAAGTTTAATGTTTGACTAGTTGATTAGTTTGGTTTGCCATCAATGTCAAAGAGGCAGATTATTGATATATGATTGAAAAGATCATTTGAGTTAGAAAATTGTTGTAAGAATTGTTTTGAATCATTATTTTGTCACTGATGTCAAACTTGTTATATGTTGGTAAGACAATTGCTTATATGTTTCAAGCATTATCACTTAGCTAATTGATAAAGAGGATTTGATTAACAAGATGTAACAAAAGTACCTAGAGGAAAGGTTGAGTTATGATTATGTATTGAAGTGCAAGAATAAGTTAAGATAGTGATAACATAATGTATCGATGATCTACTTGGGCTTACAAAATATTTGGCTACACTTAGAACATTTAGATGAAAAAAGTTGAACAAAGTTAATTTGCTAAGCTTGACCAAGTTGATAGAGGGTGTCAAGTAAAGTTCTTGAAAGCCAAGAAAAAAGTTAGTTGGAGCTAAGTGAAGGCATTTTCTAGTGGATGTCGAGAAAACTAATAGGTGTTGAGAAAGTTAGTAGATGCTGAGTGATTTTTAGTGTGTACCGGGCACCAGTAAAATCTAGTTGATGCTGAGTGATTTTGAAATAGATGTTGAGTAACATAGTATGTGTCGAGCATCATTAAATTGATAATGCTAAGATGTTGCATTAAGACAATATTGAAGATTCACCAAATAAAATCCAACAAGTTTATTTTCTTAGAGCTTATGAATCAGGAGGAAGATAAGATTGATGAGCTAGAGGCACAAAATCTTATGTACCATTTTGGAGGCAAATTCAAATGAATTCTAGGAAAAGTTTCTAGAGAAGACAAGAAATGGGGTAGATACATTGTATCCTACCTAATCCATCAAAAACCCTAATTTTTGAGATGGATATTGAGTGAAAAAATGAGTTCTAATTCCCTATATCTAGGGATGCTTGGTCATGAGGCAAATATTGAGAGGTCAAATTTTTTTTGAATGCATAAATTAGACAAGGTGAAGGAAGAAGGGTTTGCTTCATCAAGTGACCCAATATGAGATGTTTCTACTGGAAAACTAAGCAAGAAAGCTTAATGAAGATGAATTCTTGAAAGTTGAACAAGTTGTCAGAACTGTAAAGATAGGAAGCCAAGAAGATATGAGGACTAAATAGTGATCTATAATCTACAAAGTAAGGTTGTAAGTTGTATTAGATCAAACTCTACTATTAATCTCTAACAATTATATTATATTAGGGTAAAACCTTTGGATAAAGGTTGACTTATTAGTCATTGAAAAATCCTTTAATAGGTTGGCATTCCAAGTGAATGACATAAAGTCCTCTAATAAGGCTCACTTTCAACAAAGTGATTGAAATCCCTTAATCGAGTCACATTTAATAGTGTGTTTTGTAACCTTTAATAGGGTTGGCCTTTAATAGGGCATCACTTTAGAAGAGTGAGAAAGGAGTAGCATGTTACTGGTGGTTTTTCCCAAATTGGGTTTCCACATTAAATCATTGGGTCATGTGTACTGATGGATGTGTTGTGTTTTATGCTTTACAATTTTTTGCATGTTAGCTTAACAGTAACATATCAATTTTGGTTTACACAAAATGAATGCATGCATGGTTAAGAAAATTTTAAAGGTTCACTGAATTGTAAAAGTTTTATTTAGACATCTGGACCCTAAATAAATGAATCTCCCCCTCTTTGTTATTCTAAAGAATTCCAAAAATAACTCTAGATTAGAAACAACAAAAACAAATAAGTCCTTAATCACATCCATTCCAACATTAACATAATTCTGAATAACAACATCCAATTCCTTACTAGCATAAGTGAAACTCTTATCATCAGCAATCTCATTGCACACAACAAGATGCTCTTCAATTTCCATGTCAGATCTATCCATCACCTCATGAAAACCAAAAAGTACTTCCTCCATTTCAGCAAAATCATCATGTACTTCCATAATATGTATTCTTATCTTCATAATCTCTTTAGCTAGCTAACAAACCTTCTTTCTAACCCTCAGATGCCAACTCAAATCAAACTCTTCTAGATCATTAATCCTTTCATGTAAATCATCCTACAAAGAATCATACTCATTTCTCTCAACATCATCAAGATGTCTTCCATGGTCTTGCACTAACTCAATAGCTTATACTCTATCTACAAGTTTCCTCAATATGTCAAATAATTCTTGATCTACATCACTCCTTCCAAAAACCACCTTTACACATAAAAACAACAATTGAATGGCGAGTCCTTTGCAAGTGTAGGTCAAATATATAGATTTGGAACCCTATACCAAATCACCAACTAGCTAGGACTTCCAAAATCAAAACCCTTCTCTAATAAATTTTTCCCAACCAGGGTCTTGGTACAAATAGCCTCACACTTCGGCATTTTTCTTGCACACTTAAGAACAACCAAGCTCTAATACCACCTGATGTAGTGCTAATCGAGGTGTAGCCCAAATGAGGTAATCTAGAAACCAACAAACAAATACGTAATAGAAAATAAAAAAGAGGAATGAGATTCAGATCTAGAGAGACAATATTTCATATATTTGAATAAAGAAGTTTACATCCAACATGACTAGTTGTACGGCCTTTTCAATTGTGACAAAACATAATTCAAAGAAGGAAAAATATCCAAACTCAAACACAAACATCTATCTTCAAGCTACTTCATGGCAAGAGCCCTTAACTGAAATGACTTCTTTAGGCTTCTCTACATCTCCATGCTTAAACAATAACCCAAAATTGAATCATAATCTTAAGACTCTAACCAAGACCCCTTTAAATACTTGCACAGTTACAAGTTGGCCTATTAAAAATTTCCAAATAAATAAACCCTTTCATTAAATGCATAACCAAGCCACAAGTCAGCTCTCAAAAAATATTAAAAACCCATCATGAAAATAAATACATGCCAAGTCGGCTTAAACTGGAAATATACATAGAAAACTAATACTGGTGCTGAGCATATAGAGGAAAACTCAACACCAAAAAGAACACTTGGCACATAAAGGAACACTCGACACACATTACAACTTAGCAAACATTGCAACTTGTAAAACATTACAACCGACCAATTCGGCACTTGAAGGATCACTTGGTAGAAACTGACAGAATAAATGGGATAACATGCTAACCAATATGTTAACATGATGTGGGATAACTTCAACTTGAAATTGATTAAAAATTTATTGGCACTCGACAATTGTTGTAACTCAGTAACAACCAATAGAATTAGTAGGATAATGTGATGGCCAGGATGCCCCTACATCATACTACTAGGTTAAATAGAAAAGACCTCAAATGCTCCTGCATCAAAGATTTTAACCCTATTAGGATTTGTAGTATAGTAGATGCAAGATGAGTCTACTACCTAAACATGCACTTCCAATTACAAGAAGAGCTCACTTCCCAAACTAGTAATCAGACTTCTTAAATATAGATTCTTTCTCAGTTCAATCTTGGATCACAAAATATCTTCACAAACTTCACATATATTGCTTTCACAAAAGTTTACATACAATTGCTCAACACAACAACTATGTCTTTCATCACAAAATGTCCTTTGTATAAATACTATGCCTTTACAAAAATTGTTGCTAGGTCAGCTAAGACCACACTCCACTTTTCCAACTTAGAGTAAACATCTATGATGTTGGCCCTAATTGGACAAGTAATTATTTTGTAAAAAAAATAATCGTTTCCTTCAATTCCATTGTCCTATTACACTTAAAACATGAATATCTCTATTCTGTATAGTCTATACTGAATTCCAAGGTTATAAATGTCATTATCAACATGTATACAATCTCCATCTAACTTTAGTAGTCATAATATGATGTCAAAAACAAGTTACAAACAAAACAATACACTAATGTATATCAAAGTTAGACAATTTTTGAGTACCAAAAGCTAAGCATTTGATTACCAAAAGCTAAGTATCTTTATTTATGAGGTTTCCTATAAGCATGTACATCATGTGTTGCCATAAATGACAGCAATTACATGTCTCCATTAGCCAAGTTTCAACAATCTCCCCTATTGGCATTGATGGCAACAAAATAGGGAAAACTAGCCAAGTAACAAAAACTTAACATAAATAACACATTATGGGTAAAAGCACAAACTTGTGTCACCCTTTTGTAAATGAAAAGGCTAATAAAGTATAACTATTGACCTTCAATGAAAAAATTTGTATTATTATTTTGAATTTGGATATAATGTAAACTAATGAAATGTGTAGAAATGGATGAGGCTTAGGATTATAATTTTTAGTAATTATTTGGAATAATAATTGATATATTTTCCTAATTTTTATAGACGAATTGTTAGGTCCTAAAAAACACTAAAAATTAGGGGCTTAGTTCTAATGGGGACACAACCCAAGAACAGAATGGAACCAACAGAAAGGGAAAATTATATTAACTGAGAAAATAAGCTAGTACAAACAGTGCAGAGAAAATAAACTTCAAAACATGCCCTAAGGGCTTACAATAGCATAAATCTCGAGATAATTTCTCCTTTTAGTACCTCCTCTCAAACTCCACTCCGAACTGCCTTTTGCAATGCCAGAAATCTCCTTAAATAGACCCCAAAGGGTTAAGGACTAGGAGTACATTCTAGAAAGTGGTAGTAGGCATCCACCGACCAAATAGAAGGTTCCAGAAGCTGCGTTAGAAGTTGGTGCAATTCTAGAAGAATCCAGAAACGGTAACCGAACTTTCGGAAGGCATAACTTTTGAACCGTAGCTTCGATTAACGAACCGTTTACATTTTCAAAAAGCCCTCGAAGCGCTCTATAGACCTATAGACAAGATTTTCTTGTCCCCCATTTTTGGCCCTTTTTGAGGTCATTTAATGCCCCTAACCTGACTTCGAAGCATTCTTAGGAGGTCTCCAAAACCCAAAAAACTGCAATAACTTTCAAACCGTGGGGCCTTTTGACCTAATTCTTTTTCTGGAATGCTTTAAATCACAATTATATTCATCTGGCCAATTCACACCTTCTAGGTCACCAATATGATGGCCAAATTGCATGCTCCTATTTTTTCGGGATTTTCAAACACACTGATAGTGGAACTGTGAGAGTTGGAACCTTTATTTGACCCAAATGGGTATCCAAAAATGTAAAGACATGAAACAAAAACTAAGTCTAAGTACATTTTTTGGGTGACATAGGATTGCCCTTATACCTCTGGATGCTCCTGCATCAGACACCTAGGGTAGATTGAAAAGTGACCCTGTCACTTTATAGATGGTAGAGGAAATCCCAAATGGGAAACCTCAGTTGCTGAAATCCAAGTTGAGTCCTCAATCGACCGTCCTTTCCATTTGACCAAATACTCTTCATACTGTTTGTTTTTGGTACTCCTACCTACACGATGATCTAGAATGTCTTCTATCTCCTCCTTAGAAGCAGGAATTGGACATGGCTCTAACACCAGCTCCTCATCTGCACCATCATCATGATACTCTGTTAAATCTACAATGTTGAAAATGGGAGAAATCTGAATACCATCTGGCAACTCCACTTCATATGCATTTCCTGAGTCATGTTTCTTCAAAATTTTGCAGGGGCCAAATTTCTTCATTTTCATCTTGTTGTAAGTACCGGCTGGAAATCTTTCTTTTCGTAAGTGCACCATGACTAAATCTCCTACTTGGAATTCCTTATGTCTTCTCCTTTGATCAGCCCTAGCTTTATACTCTTGATTCATCTTGGTTATGTGTGCCTGAACCTCCTCATGTAGACGCTTGATATGTTCAGCAAATTTCTCAGCTTCAACACTTGTCCTCTCCCCTTGTTCTATCTTCCTCAGCTTTGGTGCATTCCTTGGGCTATTCCCATATACAATTTGGAATGGTGATTTCTAGTACTCCTATTTATAGAGTTATTATAAGCAAACTCTTCCTGTTGTAGAATTAAATCCCATCCCTTGGGCTTATCCCCAACTAAACATCTCAGCAAATTGCCCAAACTTCTATTTACCACTTCTATTTGGCCATCAGTTTGTGGGTGATGTGTGGAACTGAATTTTAGGTCTGTTCTCAACTTCTTCCACAATGTCCTCCAGAAATACCCCAAAAATTTAGTATCTCTGTCAGAAACTATGATCCTTGGAAGACCATGTAGTCTTACCACCTCTTTGAAAAACAAGTCTGCAATATGGACAGCATCATGAGTTTTGTGGCATGGAATGAAATGTGCCATTTTGGAAAACCTATCAACCACCACAAATACTGATTCATTACCCCTTTGTGTCCTTGGCAATCCAAGAACAAAATCCATACTTATGTCCTCCCATGGCTTTGATGGAATAGGCAACGGCTGATATAGACCAGTATTGTGACTAAACCCCTTAGCAACTTGACAAACTTGGCAACTCTGTACAAACTTCTTCACATCCTATGAAATTTGAGGCCAAAAAGAATGTTCTCTAAGAATGGAAATGGTCTTATCTCGACCAAAATGTCCTACCATCCCTCCACTGTGTTTTTCCTTAATCAGATTTTCCCTCATGGAACTCCTTGGAATGCACAATTGACTACCTTTGAACAACATGCCATCCTAAATCAAATAGTCTAACCACTTGGTTCTATCTACAACAACAGGTTCTTTACAAGCTTTCCATGCTTCAGCAAAATCAGGATCCTCAGGGTACAAATTCTTGAGTTCATCAAACCCAACTACTTCAACCTGCATTACTGTAAGCAGTGACTGTCTCCTACTTAGTGCATCTGTAACCCTATTAGATTTTCCACTTCTATGCTTCAACACAAATGTATAACTCTGCAAGAATTCTACCCACTTCATATGCCTCTGATTCAATTTACCTTGGCTATTAAGGTATTGTAATGCCTGATGATCAGTATACAAAACAAATTCCTTTGGCAATAAATAATGCCTCCATTTTTTTAAGGCCTGAACTATTGCATAGAACTCTTGATCATAAATAGAATACTTCTTCTTTGCACCATTCAATTTTTCACTAAAATATGCAATAGGCTTACCTTCTTGGCTTAATACAGCCCCAATAGTGCTACAACTAGCATCACAATCCACCTAGAATACTTTTCTAAAATCTGGAAGTGCCAACACAGGCTGTTCAGTCACCTTCTTCTTCAGCAATTCAAAACTTCTCGCAGCTACTACAGTCCATTTGAACTCTTTTCTATGCCCTCTTATTGTATCAGTTAGGGGTGCACATATGCCACTGAAATTCTTAATAAACTTCCTGTAAAAACTAACCAGACCATGAAATGATCTTACCTTAGTAGCAGACCTTGGAGTACGCCATTCCAAGATGGCTTTTACCTTCTCTGGATCCATTTTGAGACCTTCAGGTGATATAAAAAACCCCAAATAGACTAGCTCCCTTTTTGCAAAGTTACACTTCTTTAGATTGATTAACAGTTTCTCTTCCCTTAGCCTTTCAAGGACACTATGAATATGCAGTAAATGTTCTTCCAAAGTCTTGCTGAAAATTAAAATATCATCCAAATAGACAATAACAAATTTCCCCAAGAACTTCTTAAGTACCTCATTCATGAGCCACATGAAGGTGCTTGGGGTGTTCGTCAATCCAAAGGGCATGACTAACCACTCATAAAGACCCTCCTTGGTCTTGAAGGCTATTTTCCACTCATCTCCTTCTCAAATCCATATTTGATGACAACCACTCTTCAGATCTATCTTTGTGAAGTACTGAGCTCCACTCAAGCAGTCCATAATATCATCCATCCTTGGCAAAGGAAATCGGTACTTGATGGTGATCCTATTTATAGCTCGAGAATCTGTACACATCCTCCACTCTCCATCCTTCTTTGGTGCGAGTACTACAGGTACTACACATGGACTCAGGCTCTCTCGAATCAAGCCCTTCCTCAATAGCTCCTGAACCTATCTATTTAGCTCCTCTGTTTCAGTAGGAGTCATCCTGTGAGCAGCCTTGTTAGGCAAACTAGCTCCTGGAATCAGATCTATCTGATGACTGATTTGCCTTACTAGTGGCAATCCATCTAGAAAATTATCAGAGATAATATCCCCAAACTCCCCTAGTAAATCTGAAACTTCAAGTGGTATTTCACTACTACCTTCTTTATCTTTCCTAAGAATCAAAGCATAGCACATATGCTGATGTTTCATGCCATCTAAAAACTTCCTTCCATCAACAAGAGAAATCCTAGCACTGCTACATACCTTTTCACCTTCCTTTTTCATGGGCTTCAATTTGTAGCGATCTCCATCCTTTGTCAGAGAGTATGTGTTTGCATGTCCATCATGTACTATATGTCTATCAAACTACCATGGTCTACCCAACAATAGATGGAAAACATCCATCGAAATAACATCACAGAGAACTTCATCATGGTAACTCCCAATTTTGAATTTCACTAAACATTGTTCACTTACCAGGACCTTATGATCATCTTTCACCCAAGAAATCCGATAGGGCTGGGGATGTTTCTCCCTCTTGAGCTTCAGCTTAGAGACCATCTCCTCTGATACCAAGTTATCAGTGCTACCACCATCAATGATCACATCACAACATTTATCCTCACACTTGCATATGGTACGAAACAAACTCCTCCGTTGTCCTAGTTCATTCTCACCACTTAGTAGGACTCTTTGATTTACCAAGGTCTCTCCTCTTTTTGCATCCTTTGAATGCGATGATTGTGCATCCTCATCCACATGAGAAACCCTAGCTTGGCCCTTAGCTCTCCTATCTATCCTTCCTTGTTGTTGAGGGCATTCAAAGGCACGATGACCTTCTTCATTGCAATGGAAATAGGTACCATGGAAGCCTCCTCTTCCTTGTCCATGTCCTCTACCTCTTCCTCTCTGATTTCCAAAGTCTTGGTCACAGGAGCAGTTGAAACCCTCATTCCTCTGGTTCCTGCTAGTACCCTCATCTTCATTTTTCTTTTGGGTTTCATTGCGGCCTCCAGATGATCTACCGCTTCCCCTTCCTCCTTGACTGCGCTTTCTTTGTCTTCCTTCAAACCTTTTATTCAACATCTCTTTAACTCGTAGGGCAAACTGGTATGCCTCTTCAACGCTGGTCATTCTTACTAGACTTAATTCCTCCTGGATGCTGGGTCATAACCCACTGACATAATGAGAAACCTTCTCCTTATTTTCTTCTGCATGCCCTGCTCTAATCAAGAGTCAGTAAAACTCCTCTGTATAGTCTTGGACTGATCATCCTGCTTGCTTTAACCCATGCATCTTCTTAAACAAATCAAGCTCATAGTCCACAGGAATGAACTGCTTCTTCAATTTGTCCACCATGTGATCCCATCTTGTGATCTTCTCCTTTCCTCTTCTGTTTCTTTCCAGTTGAACCTCTTGCCACCAGATTTTGGCATGGCCTTTCAATTTGGCCTTTGCAAACTTAACCCTATCTAGGTCCTTGATATCCTCATACTCAAAGTATTCTTCCAGTTCATTGATCCAATCGATCAACTCATCTGGTTTCAGATTTCCTAAAAATACACCCACTTCAAATGTAGGTCTTTTCCCAAACTTAGTAATGGCCCTAAAAAGCCTTTCCTCTATAGGATTAAGAACTTCCCCGTCAAATTCCTCTTTTGGTCCCATTGCTTCTTCTTCATTGTCATCCTCACTATTGTCACCTACGGCAACATTTGCTCCTCTACAAAGCTCCTCTTGCAATGCCTGCACCTGCCTTTGGAGGGCTCTAACCTCCTTAGGATTAATAGCTCTTGCCCTTCCACCATGCTCTCTTCATGGAGGCATCTTCTAACTTGAACCCACAACCACACAGTCCTGGTGCAAACTGCCTCATAGTCGTTGCTCTGTCTACACACTCAGGAAAACTCGCTCTAATACCACTTGATGGGGACACAACCCAAGAACAGAATGGAACCAACAGAAAGGGAAAATTATATTAACTGATAAAATAAGCTAGTACAAATAGTGCAGAGAAAATAAACTTCAACTTACAATAGCATAAATCTGGAGATAATTTCTCCTTTTAGTACCTCCTCTCAAACTCTACTCCGAACTGCCTTTTACAATGCCAAAAATATCCTTAAATAGACCCCAGAGGATTAAGGACTAGGAGTACATTCTAGAAAGTGCTAGTAGGCATCCACTGACCAAATAGAAGGTTTCAGAAGCTGCGTTAGAAGTCGGTGCAATTCTAGAAGAATCCAGAAACGATAACCGAACTTTCGGGAGGCATAACTTTTGAACTGTAGCTCCGATTGACGAACCATTTACATTTTTGAAAAGCTCTCGAAGCGCTCTATAGCGCTATGGACAAGCTTTTCTTGTCCCCCATTTTTTGGCCCTTTTCAAGGTCATTTAATGCCCCTAACTTGACTTCAAAGCATTCTTAGGAGGTCTCCAAAACTCGAAAAACTGCAATAACTTTCAAACCGTGGGACCTTTTGACCTGATTCTTTTTCTAGAATGCTCTAAATCAAAATTATATTCATCTGGCCAATTCACACCTTCTAGGTCACCAATATGATGGCCAAATTGCATGCTCCTATTTTTTTTAGGATTTTCAAACTCACTAATAGTGGAACTATGAGAGTTGGAACCTTTATTTGACCCAAATGGGTATCCAAAAATGTAAAGACATGAAACAAAAACTAAGTCTAAGTACATTTTTTGGGTGACACAGGATTGCCCTTATACCTCTGGAGGCTCCTGCATCAAGTTCCCACCACAAAACTATATAGAAATAAAATTATTTCCCTTTCATCTCAGACTATGTTATAGATAATATATATATCTAGAACAATAAAAAATAAAAATTGACTTTAGACCTATATTTTCTCTTTTGTAAGGATTGAAATTTCAACTCACCTGAAATTGATAGTTTTCATCTCCCACCAAATTTTTCAAAACAAATCTATTCTAACTAGGAGAAAAATTATACATGCTAGAAGAGGACTCTCTCCTTTAGAACATCACATAATTTTTAGATTTTTTTTTTGATATGATCTAATATTTTTTTCTTTCTCAAAATCAACATCTTTTGGAGTGTTAAAATATGTGGTTGTAGAAATTTTTAATTACAATACACTACATCAAATTAAAACTCCATAAAATATATATGAGAATGTTCTTGACTCTAAGCTCTATAAACAATGTTTACATATTATTAAAAAAAATCATAAAAAATAGTAAGAGTTATTGAATGCAACTTTTCTAAAGTAATTTTATTTCTCTAGTAATTGGAAACAAACTAGTATAAACACATGCATTTAATAGAGATTTCCAATTGGAAAAGTGTGAGACCATATATAAATTAGCTAGAATGAATTTATCTAGATCATTTAAAAAATAAAATAGATTTTCAGATAGAAATACTCAAATTTAATTGTTCTAACAAGTTAGCCTGAAAGGTGAGACAACTTTGTACTTTTACCCTCACATTACATCTATTACAATTTGTCCATCTTACATAAGCTCCCCCTTACAATATGATTTCATAGTCCACAATAATGTACTTACAATTTTCTATAGTATCTTCTCCCCCTTTGACATCAATGACAAAGGTTAAGATGTCAAAAACTATTCTAAAACTATCCATCTGCTATCAAAAATGTTGTTCTTATACCTTAAGTTGATATAATCTTCATGAAATCATCAAAATTTTCCTTAATATTATCCATACCTTTAGTCCATGTTTCCATGGTAGATTTGACAAAGGTGAGAATTTCACATAAGGCATATGATGCAATCTCAACTACATTCAGGTCTGAACACAAAAAGCTAGAATAAGTGTCCTTGGCCTTGACACATTACTCCAACTATTTCTCAATAAAAAAAGATACTTTCAAAGCAATAGGCTCTCTCAAATTTGATACTCTCTTCAAAATTTCTTTCTTTCAAAGTTCTAGTTTCTTGATATCATTGTAAATAGTTGCCACTTCTCCTTCAAAATCATCAATCGTACAAGATGGATATTGTATCTAGCTAGATAGTGCCTCTAGCTCACTCATCTTTCCTTTAATCTAATTGTCAATGTTGTTAGGTAATTTATATGATAGAGGAAAATTAATGTATAGTATCTTGCCATCCTATTGACACTTCTAAAGTTTTGTGATACAAGTATCAAGACTTAACAACTCATTCTTAATATTTTAACAAATGGTGCTAAAAAAGTCAATGTCATGTGAAATTTGTGCCTTTTCTTCTACTATGATTAAAAAATTAGCAAATTCCTCATCAAATCACTTTAGTACTACCTCTGCCCTTTGTTTTGGATCTACCTCTGTGTGTTGCACTACTAGAGTACTATGTAGTCTATCAGTAACCTCCATCAAGGTTGTCTGCAGGCTCTTCACTATTCTATTCTTCTAAATGAGTTTTGAAAGGGATGAGATCAAGTTAGTTTGATCATCATCATTAGTTGCTAGGCTGGCAAGTGAAAGCAGAGTAGATGAACTAGAAGGTTTAGTGGCATCCTACCCTTGCTTCTTGGTAGTTGCCTCTTTGAATCTTCTCTTTTCTTCCTCTTTTTCTATTTTCTATATCATTTCTTCTTCTGCTACTCTTTTCTTTTTTTCTCATCCTCAAGCAATTTCTTCTTGGCCTCTTCTATTTTCCTCTTCTCTTTTAGTACCTCTTTCTCTTCTTCAATTTTCCTTAGTTTTTCTTCAATATCCTCAGTATTAGGTTCATTCTATTCAGAACCTTCAAATGGATTAGTATCATCAATTTTAATGGTAACATTGGTTTGGTCTATCTGCATAGTGTCACCGCTTCTTGACACTTCCAAGGTTTTGGGTGCTGGTGAAGATGCTACCTTAGACTCTGTCAACATCTATATTAGTGGTGTTGTAGTCTCACTTCTTAACTTATCCTTCTCACCCACTATAAACAAAAATTGTCTCACCATATCTCTCAGATAAGGTACAAGATTATTCAATAATCTCCTAATATTTTCTTCATTATTAGTCTTGCAAACAATTCTTAGCATAGACTTCTAAAGTTCTAAATCTTCTTCTCTTGCTAGTGCCTTCTTCTTAATAAGTCTATCATAGACCTTCTAGTTTACTATGCCCTCAATATCCTTTAGTTTTATATTATTATCTATAATGTATCCCATAGTAGAGATACCAATTTGATATTTCTCAAAATTATTGTACAAATCATAAAAAAATTCATTTGAACAAATTTATCCTTAATAGCAATAGTTGAATTTATCTTTCCTATCTTTGGCTTCTAGGGTTTTTGAGCTTTTCCTATCAATTGCTTTCACGTTATCACATTTTTTGCTTGGTTGACTTATTATTCTTCTTATTCTTTATCGCTAGACTCAACAATTATCACCAATATATTTTGTCTCTTGCCTAGTCTTGTGGCTTGTTGCTTGAGCTTTTTAGTCTTTGTGGTCACAGTTTCCACTAATCTCTTAGATTTTCTCTTTGCTTCACTTGGTTGTACATCTAATACTACTGCATATAGAATACTTTGTTTCAAAGATGTCTCTATAACAGATATTGACAATGGTTGTATATTTAGTATACCTTACTTCATGGTTTGCCTGACTACCTCAAACTCACTCTCAATCATGTTGACCTCTAATAAAGATTTCTTCATAATAGTTTCTATTTTCTTATGAGATGCCTTCTCCAAGTATGCCTAATGAGATCACTGGGTAATCTCATCATAGGTTCCAAATCTATACTCAACTTTTTCCTTCTCTAATTTCAACAATAAATCAATGTATCCAATTATTGTTTCATCATTCAATTCATAACCTAAGGGATCAAGAAATGTTTCCCAAGGTTCTGCTACCTATAATTGTAGGTACAATTCTGAATCCCTATCTCATTCAATTAAAAAATTTCTTTATTATCAAATTTCCACTATCCAATGTCTTATCTGTAGGATGTCTTCTACATACATCTAAAATATTTTCCATTGTACACCTATCACTACTGATTATCTCTATGATTGATAAATATGGAAATCTTTTAAGCACATGAAAGAATATGTGATTGATTAGTGATTGAAATCTAAACACACCATTCTTAGTCATTTTGATCTTTTCTTGGTTCTCAAGTTGTTGCATTCTCATAATTTCACTAAGGTTAGCTTGTTCCTTCTCAATACATATCTTATATGCTACATAGATGAATCTAGATGAAAATTCATCAATCTTTGAACTTGCACACATAAAGTAGGCAATAATTCAACTTAGTAATCTTTCATCATCTTTCTTAATGATACTAATCAACATGGCCTTTCCATTATATACTACTTTGGTATAACTATCAACTTTCTTCTTAACCATTTTCTCACCTATAGGTACACTACCTCATTTACAAAGACCAATTACCTCATGAATAAAGTCAACAAAAATATCAACTACATTATCTTGCATCCATAGTTTCATATCATGTATTCTACTTAATATGATTTGTGTCCACTCATTTGTGTTCAATTCATAGTAGAAATGTTATTTAAATAGGTCTAGTTCTTTCAAGTGTTCAAATCTAGGATTCATAGTCATATCATGATTGACAACTAATTCCATATCCTTGTTCATGTATTCTCTCCCAATAGATTCAAATTTATTATTAAAATAACTTCCTATATCTTCCAAATATACTACATTTTTTGGAGTAATGGATAATGCTGAGTTAGGGTTTCCTTCTATGGGTTTTGTAGAAATAACTTTTAACTTAGATCTTTTCTTGTTCTCACCATTGTGAACTACTGATATATCCATGATTCTAACAAATATGAACTTTTACCAAATAAATTTGTGAAAAAATGATAAAATACATTTTTCCAAAAATAGGGTATGCTTCAAAATTGCCTTGACAAGTCACTTCTAAATTCTCTTTTCTTCTGATGTGATCACAATGAAGTGAAAATCAAGCTTGTACTCCATTTATTCCATTAACTAAAACTTGGATTAATTACATACTTTCCAAACACAAAAAAATTATCAATCACATTTTAAAATCAAATAACTTCTAAAGATCATCTATCCAATTATTAGATGCCACCTAAGGTTTACTATAGCCTCTTTTCATCATGAAAAACCTTCACAAGACTTTACTTCATGAAATTCTCTTTAAAAACATAGTTTTCATCTTCTACTATAGAATTAACTTTTTCTTTAATAATAGTAACTCTTACTTCCTTCATATCTTGTTTAAATAAGTTCCAAATTATAAGCATGCTTAGATACCATCTAAACTTAACTTGATATGCCTTCTCCTAACTTTTCTACCTCCAATTTAATTTCTAAGTGAAGTTTTCAAATTTTAATGATGTGAAAAGGCTTAATTCAACTTAATTGAATCAAACTCGATAACTGACTTCAATCTTCCTGTGTCACCATCATCTACCTTATCTTTGAAATGTCTAATCCTTTTACAAATGCCTCATTAAGTTCTTCTCAAAGTTCATTAACTACATTTCTTTGTTCCTAATTATCCTTCTTAGTTTTGGAGATCCTCTTGTGGTTCCTTCTATTATTTCCAATGTTTCTTCCATCATTCATTCTATTTTCAAAGTTTCTTAAAATTGTTCCTTCTATCTCTGAAGTTTCTGTCCATTCTGCAATACATTTTTGTATGCTTAAAGTTGTTGCATAACTGACATACTGGTATTCTACTTCTAGGATTTTTTTGATCATCAGGTGCATGACAATTTCAATCTATATGTCCTAAGTTGTTACACTTATAGCACATAATCTATCTTCTATCTTTATAAGGTTTTCCTTGAGTTGATGTCCTTTCATTAGATCTTCTTCTATCTGTAGGGTTAGTATTTCTAGATATTCTACTATTCCTTCTATCATTATCATACTTAGGTTTCCTACAATCAATTGCTTTATGACCCATACCATGAAAATTATGAAAAAAAAGTCCTTAACATGGTTAAATGACTTATTTGTACAATCTCTTTTCATATGACCTATTTCAATACATGAAAAATATTTACCTCCAAACTCATACCTAGTTTCCTTACGAGATTCTACTTGCTTTGGTTCATCAAAAATTTCAACTTCCTTCTCTTGTTCAACTCCCTTGGGTTTATCAAAAGATTGACTAGATTCAATTCTATCATCATATTTATCTTTTTCTTTCAGATCTGATCTAATCTTAGGTTTCTTTGAAGACATGCTAATTAGATAACCAAGACTAGTCTTATCATAAGCAAGCCTCTATATTGACATTGAATCATCAACCTTTAATTTTCTAGAATAGAGCTTCTCAAGTTGTTGTTTGCACTAAGTTAATTCACCTTTCACAATAGTATTGTGTTTATGAAGTTCTTCATGATCTTCTTTCAATGTTTCAAATTCAGATGTCTTCTTTACTAGACTTGCTCTAAGATTTGTATTCTTTGTCTTCAAATTAGATTCAATTTTTCTAGGATCATTCCTCAAACTTAACATCAAATTTGTAATCTTCAATTCATGCTTCAAAATTTTGTACTCTGTCTTCAGTTTCAAATAATCATCATCACTAGTTTTAGAATTAGTAGATTCAAGCTTGGATTTGAGATGTTCAATATTTTCCTTCAATTTTCCAATGTATAGTTTGGAGTCTTCATATCTATCCTTTAGCTTATCTCTTTCCTTAGTAAGGATATCAATTTTTTCTAATGCTTCTTCAAAGTTCTTCATCAACTGTTCCATATCCATAGGGATCTTACTCAAGCTATTAAGCCTCTTTTGAGTAACTGTGCTCTAATACCAATTGTTAGAAATAGGGATTGGGGGATTGAATTAGTAATCTACAAACTTTAGCCACCAACTAGATATTATCTCCTACTTTAAACCATACATAACAAAGTAATAAAGTAATGCTGAATAGTAATAGTAACCATGCACAAAGATAACTCATAACACCATATTTTGTTAAATAGGGAAACCTTGACCAAGGGAAAACTCTGGTGGGGATAATACCCACTAGATAATATACTAATATATAAGTTCCTTGTTAGAGGATGGATCCTGTTAGGAGTCAATGAGAAAATTCAATATACAGTGTCCTTGTTAAGAGACTTTGAATCCCTATTAGGAGATTCCAACCTTGTTAGGAGTTGTGGTACAATAGATGCAAGATGAGCCCACTACCCAAACATGCACTTCCAATTACAAGAAGAACTTACTTCCCAAATAAGTAATTAGACTTTTGGAATATAGATTCTTTCTTAGTTTGATTTTGGATCACAAAATATCTTCACAAACTTCACATATATTGCTTTCACAAAAGTTCACATACAATTGCTCAACACAACAACTACATCTTTCATTGCAAAATGTCCTTTGCATAGACACCATGCCTTTACACAAATTTCTACTAGGTTTTCTAAGACCACACTCCAATTTTCCAACTTAGTGTTAATATCTAGGATGTCAGCCCAAATTGGACAAGTAGTTATTTTGTAAACAAAATAATCCTTTCATTCAATTCTGCTATGTTATTTTACTTAAAACATGAATATCTTTGTTTTTTATAGTGTGTACTAACTTTTGAGATTATATATGTCATCATCAACATGTATACAATCTCCATCTAACTTAACTAGTCATAATATGACATCAACAACAAGTTACAAACAAAACAATGCACTATTGTATATCAATTCATACTTAGACAATTTTTTGAATACCAAAAGCTAAATATCTTTATTTCTAAGGTTTCTTGTAAGCATGCATATCATGTGTTTCCATAAATTATAACAATTACATATCTCCATTATCTAATTGTCAACATGAACTAGGTCTTCACTGTACAACTTAGTCTCTTCCATCTAACTAGGCCTATACATCAATTTAGCTTCTGAAGTACTCAGTCTATATTGCAATGGTTGGTCAATATCAACAATTTTATTGATGGTTGACATGAACTATGTAACTAATTCTTTTGTACTAGTCCCTTCATAAATCTATTCTTATATGTCTTTACTTATGCAAATAAGAACTTTAGCACATTTTATGTTAGGAACTAGTGTAAGATGTATCATTTAAATATACAGTTCCTCACATACCTTTCTCACTTAGTTTGAAGTGATAAGATCATCTTCTCCATTAGATTGGGTGATCTCAACTCCATTTGTTCCACTGCTTCCAACCCTTTTCTTTTTCTTCCATGTTTTATTGATCTCCTTTCTTGTTTGTTCAATGTCGACTTTTGTTTTACTCTTGGTGTTGCTATGATTTTATATTGGTTTTTTAGTTCTGCAATATTTGGTTAAACATTTGAAACATACATTATTAGATGCATAATTTTTCCTTCAATTTATCCAATAGGGTTTTGTCCATGATCTGCATTCATATTCCCCATGTTTGTACTTTTGATAGTTGTAATAATATCCTTCAAATCTAGGTGTCATAGATACATTCTTCATTCTTCATTTACAATTTTATGTCATTTTTTCTTGCTGGTAAAAACATAACTAGTAAACTTAGGTTTAGGATTTTACGTACCATATTTTATTCTATAGATGTTTGTAGTGTGACCAATTTTTCCATAATGATAACATGTTGGTTTGCCTTTAGATTTTTCATTTCTTAGTTCTCCCCTCTTGGATGATTCTCCTTGCTTAGTAGATGAATTTCCTAAAGTAGTAGTGCTACCATATGACCTCATAATCTCTTCAAAGTATTAGGGTTGTTAAATCTTTCCACAAGATCTTTCTCATTCTTTATATCATTTTTGAATAAATCCTTTTGTGAGTTAAGATTTTCTATTTCCACATACTTTCTATTTAGCTCCTAGTTTGCATGCAACAGTTGAATCATCATGTCAAGTTGAGTGTTGGTAAGATTTTATACATCAAATATCCTTTCTTCAAGTCTAGTCTCCATTTATGTTTTGTCTTCCTCAAAAACAACCTTGTATTCCTCAGCTCTCTTCTTTATCTCAATTACTTCACATAGCCTTACTGATTGAATCTCATGTTCCCTTTTCAGTCTGTTGATTTCTTCATTTAGGATTCAATTCTTTTCGAGTAGATCTATGGCTATTGTATCATTCTCACTTGAACTTCTAGTTTCAAATAGTCCTTAAGTTTCAACTTGTTCATAATGGAATTCATTTTATATAATGGCCAAGTCCTTTCTTCTTTTCAATGATTTCTTCAATTATTGTCTTGCTATTTCAAGTTGTTGTAGTATGAGATAGATGTCATTGGTCAATCACCTTATTGTTAATAAATTTATCTAATTTATAAGCCTCCAATCTGCAAGATCTAAATTCCAAGTTGTTAAACTTCTCTAAGAGAACTCAACTCTAATACCAATTTTTTCAAGTCGTAATTGGAAACTAAGATACTGAGAAGGGGGGTGGGGGCATGAATTAGGATCTGTAACTCTTTTAACAATTTAACAATTTAACAATTCATGGTGTGTTCACCATATTTACCATCTCCTATCCAATTGTATGCATAACTTATATAATCAAACTGTAATAACATATAGATCTAATTTATTAATCACATTCATGAAAAGTAATCACATGACACAAAGATTTCATTACCTAGGAACCCTACAAGGTGAAGGTAAAACTATGGTGGGGATGAGACTCACAAATTTTGAATACTACAGTAATAAAGTTAACCTATTAGGCTTACAATGTTTGACCAAATCCAATGATCTAACTTATGAGAGGTTTTCCCTATTAAAAACACTTGAGAATGTTAGATCCCCCCCTGTTAAATGATTTTTAACTTACAACAAAGTAAGGAATCAGTGAGGAAGTTTAAAAAGATTTGTTAAGACCACTCTATTATTAGATTTACCATGTCTCAATCTATTAAAAACTAATTTAGTACCTAATCCTTGGTCTTTTTAAAATAAGTTATTTTTGGATCTTCTCTCTTTAATTTTACCTAATCTTTGATCTGATAGGGCTATGTTTTCCTTCACTTATTTGGCTAGGTCACTTCCTCTATTCTAGAATAACTGATCTCTTTGCCTATTCTGTAGTGCTTTCACTATCACACTTAATCTACTATGTGATTGAATGAATAGTTTGTTCACTCATTCTCATCACCATACACCTTCTATCTCTTTTCCAATAGGTTAAGTTTCTTGTCTACTTAGACATTTCATAAGAGTTTTCTAGATGCTTCATTATTTTTCCTCCTTTGATTGGTTCATTCACAAAATATAGGGATTTATGATCCACATCATAAAATGAGTAATTGTCTCTATAAAAACCTTTACAAGTATTAAATATCTTTGTTCATGTTAGCTTGAAACAATTTACCTCAAAGTTTGTAGCATTCTTGATTTGAATATCCATTCTAAATTTCTCGACACTTGCCATCTTTGATACTTGACATTTACTATATGGTGTTGACACCCAATATTTACCATTCTCGATGCCTTCTATGTAACTTGGCATTCATATGACCAAACTACTTGGTAAACATTACATTCAACTTATATAAAAAATACTCAGTGACAAAAGACTTGCTCAACTCCTATAGAGCTTGGTATATAGATGTTTATATACAAGCCTATCTCATGACTCAACCTATATAGAGTAGCTCAGTTACAATGATGAGTGTCTAGCTCTGGCTAGTATATGACTAAGAGTTTGACAATAATAGACAACAATAATTAGAAATATCAACATGTGTGTGTGTGAGAGAGAGAGAGGGGGGGGGGAGGGGGGAGAGAGAGAGAGAGAGAGAGAGAGAGAGAGAGAGAGAGAGAGAGAGAGAAATTTTCTAAACAAACCACAAGTTAGTTACTTGAATATTATCATGTACCAAACCTATCAACCAAGTTGTCAAAGGATCCATAAACTGTTCAAGGACATGAGTGGGTAAGAATATTGTAAGAATTTTTTATCATCCTAGCACAAAGCTACTAAGCTTTCCTAGAATATTTCTTGACATGAAATATACCCAGCCAAAGAATGAGGAAGACTGAGCAAGAAAAAACTATGAGTAGTAATGGAATTGTGTACAACAAATATAATATAGCTTCTCTCTAGTATAAATGGAACACATTCTGCATTGAATAGTATTCAAATTATATAATAATATAATGAAATCATCTCATAAGATAACATTCCACAAAATGCATATCAAACAGAAAAAACACCATTACTTTCAAGTGATGTAGCCCAAACCCCTTTCAAAATAATACTCAAAAAATAAAACACAATGCAGATTTCCAAAACACTAGATTGTTCATTCAACTTCTCCAACTCTATTCTACCTTACAATGAAAGAAAATGCCTACTTATTATAATTCTAAAAATTACCATAATTGGTAGATTTTCAAAAAAAAATGAATTTTCTATTTTTGGTAAATTCCAAAATCCATCCTACAAGTCCCAATTTTTCCCAAAAAAAGCCCCCAACTAAGGCAAGATGAATTGCCAACTAATCTTCAAAATCAAGAGTATGATTTAAGATTTATGGAAAAATAAAACAACTTTCTAAAATATTGGAAAAAACACAAAAACTCAATTTAAGAGGTCAAGATGAAATTTCAAGCTCTAGAAAAATGGTCAGAATGGCTACCTATCAATTTGTGCTTGATTAACAATCCAAATAACTCCTCCTCACATGACTACCTATAAAATTTCAGCCAAAACCCATATCTAAGTCAAAAGTTATGACTTTAGGAAGTTGATACATCATCAAGTCAATACCACTTTATGGAATCATAGGGTAAGTGCACCAAATTGTGGTGCCAAAAACATGACACACAAAATGAAAATTTTAAATTCTAAACATGTGCATGTGCTTTGGCTGGTGTGTGTGCTATAGCGCATGTGTGCTTTACAAAATCTTAAGTTTTTTTATAGGGGCTGCAAACCCAAGGCCCATTTCATCTTATTTTGTTGTTGCATTATTTCTCTTCAACAATGTGCACATGAGTTGAAAAAGTTGAAGAATTTTGTCATCTGCCTCCTAAGATGCCTCCTCATCATTGAAGATCAAGATCAGGATCACACAGTATGTTTTCTACTCTTATTTTTGCATTATCTTATATGTTTTTTCATTGTTTTGTATGTTTTTACATTGTTTTGTAGGTTTTCTTAGTTTTTCTTTAAATTTATTTATTTATTTAGAATGTAATTGATTTCTTATCAAGAAATGTTAATAATGAACTGCCAAATCCCTAGCTAGATCAACAAAATTAAAATGAAAACCCTCCATAAGATCGAAATCAAAACCCTCCACAAGATGAAAATCAAAACCCTCCACAAGAAGAGCGAGAAATTTCACAACCTCCATTGATTGAAATATGTCCTCTTAACACCCAAGACAACATAATGAATGAAATAGAAAGAGGGAAAAATGAGTTAGAAGCACTCATCGATAGGTTGAAAGCTTATGGAGAAACAAATCCTATGAGAGCACAATGGGCATCCTTTCTTGAGTCCATTATGACCCATGTAGCTTTTTTTAATTTTTAGTTGGATATTTGGCTTGTTAAGAGGGATGAATAAAAAAGATATTATGCAAACAAATTATCCTATAAAGATGTAAGAAAAAAGGAAATAGTAAAAGGTAGCATTTGTGCATTGTTTAAAAATCTTGGAGAATAAGACATTGTTAAACATACAATTAAAAGAATCCCCATCCATTGGTGCATACATGATGATATTATAAATAAATTTTGGGTTAGATGGTGGATAGTCTTTGATGCCCCTCCCTGTAATAGTGATGAGGTTCCAATGTATTTCTTAAAGAAATTGTATTGTGAATTTGTCCTTGGCGAGATGCCCAATTATTTTGATATATTAGAATCTTAGGGTAGAGGTGGGGGCATATCGTGACCCTAATGTAGTTAGGGCACCTATTTTCAAGCCATATGGTGAGCATGTGATTATTCCTTTAGTTGTGAAGGAACATGTAGAAACTAGCACTCTAGGGAGTATCAATGCTTTGATGTAGACCCTCATTGATTGTGCTAGTCCATTAGTTGAGGAGGAGCCTTTTGTGCATTGTGGTCAAATGTGCACATCATGTGGATCCTTATCCACATTTGGAAGTCATGTTAGAGGCAATATGGATGATGGGCTAGTCACTGATGAGTTCCTGAGTGACACATTTGGCATTGACATACAAGTAATTTACAATTATAATAAACTAATTTGATCACATTTTGTATGTATTGTGAATGACTAATTAATTAGCATGCATTGACATTGTTCAAAATTTAGGGTAAGAGTGTTGATGGCCCTAGTACATATTTCCCATCCCCATTTTATGTCTCATCAATGAGTTGAGAGGTGTGTATCGATTTAATTATTTAAATTATGCATATATTTATTAAGTAATCATATGAAGGATCGACCAAAAAAAATTATCCATGTGCATTAGTTCTCTACTAGACCATCGATATTCACAAGGGAGTCTAAGCCTAGGAGTGCTATGAGCTTCCTAGAGGTAAATTTGTTTCATTTTTATCTAATTGATTTGATTATATTTGTGTTCATGTTTCATGTTACATTTAAATTATATTACATAAAATGCAACTATTGATGTCTAAGAATCCTACTCATCTTCACCAATCCATCAATCATGGAGTTATTGTAGTGATGGCTAGTTTAGAGCCATTGACCAAGGTATTAAAGAATTTTCTTATTTTTAGTTGTTTTTATAATAGTTATTACTAAAATTTCAAATGTTATTCATAAGTGATTATATTGATTGAATTGTTGTAGGGCCTTATTACACCCGATCGTCCGTGAGCCTTTTCCATGGACATATAGAGTGACTATTTGATAGTGGTAAGAAAATAATTAATTTTGTGTGTACATATATTTTATTTAAATTTATAATAATTATTGATCATATCTACTTTTTTTTTATTGACTCCAATTAGAGAAGAGCCTAAACAAGAGGATGAGTGAGCATGTGAAGAAGACCCTATCATCCCCATTATCTCCCTCCACACAATGACCAAAGGCCTCTAGGGATTTGTTTCCTTCCCCTAGTGGGAAGGAGAAGATATAGGGATAGAAATACATGTATAGGCATTAGTGGACATATATGTTGGATTTTATGTTAGTGGACATATTTGATATACATTTGATGTATACATGACATTTTATCTTTGATGTATGACATATATTTGATGCATGAAATTATTAGACTTATGACATTATTAGTTAATATATGATATGCTTGTTCATGTATGATATTATTGGTTATCATAATGTATTATATGTTTGTTAATGTATGACATTATTAGTTATCTATCAATATTATATGTTTGTTCCTGTATGACATTATTGGTTATCGTAATATATTATATGTTCATTCATGTATGAAATTATTGGTTATCATGATATATTATATGTTTGTTCATGTATGAAATTATTGGTTATCATAATATATATCTTGTTTTTCTTGCTTACATTTTAATTACATTACATGTATTTCATTTTGATGTAATTTACTTCCAAAATGATGCAAAGTGCTCACATCAAAAGCTAGTGGATTCCCAACAAGAATGCTTTTAAGGAAAACTGCCTTTCCCAGCTTCCTAAGTGTCTTCAAAGACTCTTTCTAACTTGGTTACAACATTGAACAAACTTCTACCCAACTTCACAAAACTACTTGATAACTTTCCCTATTCAAGACTTGGGAAGCAATAAGGGAAAAATGAGAAAATTTGAGAAATGGATCATAATCAACTTCTTACTTCAAACTAACACCTTAGACACTTCAACAAACACCTAAAAACTATCTCTAAAACTTCAGTCTATCATCTATTCCATCCTTCCAAGATATTCTTCAACATCCTATGAGTGAAAACAATCTTCCAATATCCTATGACTGTATTTTCTTTGCAACATGTAATTTGATGATTTTTGGACAACTCTTCACAAAGAGAAGTGATTATGTTTCAAACGCATGAAATGGCTATTAAGACAACAAAGAAGATCTGTGACATCTTCCACTAACTCCATAGAGTGATAACATGCAACTAATGTATGGGTTTTCTATCCTAAATAGGAAGTAATGATATTTGACAATAACTCAATGATCCTATATACAAGTTTGACATCAGCAACAATTCCTTGCCATATAAAAAGAACTTAATAATCACCAACACATTATGCCTCCTCTAAATTCATAGAACATATTTTCATCATTTGAAATCCATTCCAACTGATTACTAGTTAGTTTGATTCATGACAAGGTTAATTTCAATGTTTTCCAAAAAAATGCTAAAATTACCAAAAAGTTGTCAGCAACTTTTATTGCAAAATGCAATTTTTGTACTAAATAATACTAGAACTTAACCAAGTGGTTTTTGATAACACATGGAACCTATATAAGGTTTGACTCTTAAAACACTTATTGAGTCAATTTATTAACAAAAACAACAAAAAAAGAAAAATCCATAGGACTAAGGCAACTTGGGTTTATAGGTGACCTCAAGTTACTTGACCATACAAACAAGGATTACCTTATTAAAATTTTTTAAAAAATGTTTAAAATGAGGTGTCTGATCACCCCTTTACCTTCTATCATGAGTCACCATCATTGGATGAGATGACATATCTAGTTGCCACCTAGGTGCCCTGCACCACAAGTTTTAGCATCACCCAAGATGGGGTCACAAAATCTAAATATAATCCAATATCTAAAAAGAGAGAGATAGGTTATTATAGGTCTCTACAACATGGTCCTATGGCACCTATAATTGTATCGATGCTTGACACAAGCTCCAAGATATGCCCCATCAAAGATCACTATCCTATGGCATTTAGTGACTCTTAGGGACGATTTGGTTCGACATGCCCAAAAATGTTTGAATGCTCAATGGGATGGGAGGAGATAGGGGCTAGAGTTTACCCAAAGCTAATAGAATAGATATTTTGATCCCATGATGAACAGTGAGAGAGATTTGGTAGCTAGCACCTTTGTATTGGGCAACACTAGAAGTTTCAACATCACCCAAGATGGGGCCAAAAAATATAAATGTAATTAGATCTCCAAAAAATAAGAGAGGTTATTTTAGGTCTTCACAACATGGTCTTGTAACACCTATAATCACATCTATACCATGCATAAGCTCTGAGATATGCTCTATCAAAGATCAATGCACTATGGCATTTAGTGATTCTTAGGATGATTTAGTTCGGCATGCTTGAGAATGTTTGATCACTCAATGGGATGGGAGGGACTTGGGCCTAGGGTATACCTAGCCACCCAAAGGTAAAATAATAGATAGTTTGATCCCATAATGAATGGTGAGAGAGATTCGGCATCTAGCACCTTTGTATTGGGCAACACTACAAGTTTCAGCATCACCTGAGATGAGTCCACAAAATCTAAACAAAATTGAACCTCCAAAAAGAGAGAGATTATTTTAGGTCTCTACAACATGATCCTATAGCACCTAGAATTAAATCCATACCTCACATGAGCCTTGTGATATACCCCATCAAAGATCATTGTTGTGTGGCATTTAGTGACTCTTAGGGACAATTTGGTTTGACATGCCTAATAATGTTTGATTGCTCAACAGGATGGGAGAAGCTTGGGGATAGGATTTTCCTATCCACATAGAGCTAATGGAATATACAGTTTGATTCCACGATGAATAGTGAGAGAGATTTTCTAGTTGGCACCTTTGTATTGGCCAACAGTACAAGTTTCAACATCACCTGAGATGGGGTGGCAAAATCTAAACACAATTGGATCTCCAAAAATTGAGAGAGGTTATTTCAAGTCTCTACAATATGGTTCTGTAGCATGTAGAATTGCATCCATACCTTGGATAGCTCTAAGATATGCCCTGTCAAAGATTGCTGCCCTATGGCATTTGGTGACTCTTAGGCATGATTCGGTTCAGTGTGCCTAAGAATGTTTGAGTGCTCAAAGAGATGGGAGGAGCTTGGGGATAAGGTTTACCCAACCACTTAGAGCTAAAGGAATAGATAGTTTGATCCCACAATGAATGGTGACAGAGATTCGGTAGCTGGCACCTTTGTACTAGCCAACACTACAAGTTTTAGCATCACTTGAGATGGGGCTGTAAACTCTAGAATTAGATCTCCAAAAAGTGAGAGAGGTTATTATAGGTCTCTACACCATGGTCCTATAGTACCTCAAATTACATCCATACATTGTACAAGCTCTAAGATATTCCCTATCAAAGATCACTATCCTATGGCATTTAGTGACTCTTTGGGATAATTTGGTTTGGTGTGCCTGAGAATGTTTGAGTGCTCAATAGGATGGGAGGAGCATGGGGCTAGGATTTACCTAGCCACCTAGAGCTAATGAAATAGATTTTTTAATCCCATGATGAATGGTGAGAGATTCGACAACTAGCACATTTAAATCTGAACATTGGTAGGAAAAATCCTACTAGGAGAACTAGAATTAAAAAATAGCTTATGTGAATCCATCAAATGGCTGGGAAAAATAGCATCCTTTTCAAAGGAGTGGGTTTTTCTTTAGTGAAATAGCTTCGAACCACTATTTTTCTTGAATATTTCAATTTTGAAGTTTAAGTTAATGTCATGCAAAAATATGGAAACTCAACATTCTTTCCCAAACAACCAAACTTTGTCATCACATTCCTTATCTTCAAATGATTTGTCCATAACATTCCTTAAATCAGAAATCATCTCAAATTGAAAAGAACAATATTCAAGAATTTCTTCATTGGAATCCAAATCATTGTCCACAATGGCACTCTCCTTTCCATAATCATGAGAGTCATGTTTCGTATTGTCAAACAATGAAAATTAATCGAATATGGGATCAAATTTATCATAAAAAATCTCTTCAACTCTATCAAGAATTGGGGCATTATAAAAAGTGTAAAACATTTTATCTTTTGTTTCCCCTAATGCATTATATGATTTCACAACATTATTATCAATAGATTCACACCCAAAGGAATGAAATAATGAATCACTAAACAATCTCTTACAATCTATTTGTTCTAAATTTATACCTGAATTGTTCAAAGAGGGATCTCCTTGTCCAAGAGATGATAAAAAATTGTGACATATGATTTCTTCTTCTTCCTCAGATAGGAGATTATCATTCAACATGTCAACCAAGTCAACCATAGGCTAGGAGCTAACTTAACCATTTCATCTATAAATAGAGTTTTAGAATGAGAAATCATTTCAGCCTGTAGTTCTTTGTTATCATCACAAAAAAAATTATCTTTGAATTGACAAGATTCTCCAATGGGTAATTCACAAATTTTAAAGCATAAATAATCACTTCCATCTAGTTCATCAAAAGAAAATGATTCAAATTGTAGTAGCATGTCTTTTTGAAAATTTTCACAAATGGGGTGTGCTAGAACAAGATTGTTGTTAGCATTTTCAAGCTGAAAAGATTCTTTTACAATGTGATTATACATTTTTGGGTGTGAATAACCTTTATTCACCTCTCCATTAAAAATGAAAGACTCTAGCTTTGGTGTTGTATCATCTTGAAATTATTCAAAAATACAAATTTTGGTAGCCAAAAAACAATCATTTCTTTCAAACCCAAAACTTTGTAAGCTAGGAGAAAAGAAAATTCTAGATGCACCTTTATCACCTTTATCCATGGTTTCTTGAGTGCCATCACAATCTCCAAAGACTACATAGTTACAAGAAATAAAGTGAGATGATATTATCGAAGGTTCTTTGTCATCAACTCCCAACTCTTCTTCAAGTTGTTGTGCCCAATTTTATGTTCGTAGAGGCCTTTCAACTTGTGAAACTTGATGCACAAGCTTCTCCACAATAGGATAGAGTTGTAGTCATCTTCAAGACTAATATTTTATCATAGCTCGGGGGACACTTTCTTTAAAACAATCCATGAAATCATGTAGCTATTTATCATTTTTCTTGTAGAGTTTCATGAAATATGAATTTAGTCTGGTCTTCTTCACAACCTTTCATTTCAACATGATGAATTAAATTAGAGTTTCCAATCCTACAAATACAAAGATATCTTAGAATAACTGAGAAAATCAACATGACACTAGTGCTTAATTCTAGATCCCCAACAAAGTTTCCAAAAATATGTTAGTGAAAAGATTTGTCTTTCAGACAAAAAAATAGAAAACAACTCCAAGTGTACACAATGAAATACAAATGACATTAATAGTTGGACAAATAATCATGGGATTGATAATCTTCCTTTGAATTACCTAAGTACAACTCCTCGCAAAAGATTTAACATGAATTAACATAAATACAAACATAAATGATTTTAACTAGAAAGTAGAAAAGGTACACAAACATCCACTTGTAAACATGACATAGATGTAAAGAAACTAAATAAGTGGAAGGAAATAATAAATAAATGATACATAACTCATTTACCCAATCATTACATTACAGAAGAAATGTAGAAAGAATAAAAAAAATTTCTTTCCAAGTACACAAGTAACTAAGACCCAAAGTCCAAATGATAATCATGGCAATAATTTATGTGCATCAAAACTACATTCAGAGATAACCAAGATAATTCAAAGATTAACATTGATTAGAAAGCTAGCATGCAAACTCAAAGTTTTGATACAGTAAACTTTTCCTCCCCTAAACACAACAAAAGCAACATAGATTTGTTGTTTGACACACACAAATTACTATTTGAAAAAGTATCTTCCCTCCAGTGAAAATAATTACAAGAAGAAAGATAATCTCCCTCTTGTAGTGCAAAGTCTACAGAAAAATAGAACTCCCTTATCTCTCTATTATTTATGTTCTCTCCTTGTAGCCCAAAGTCTGCCAAAGAAATTAAAAATTTGGAACCCTAGTTTTTCCTTTCTATTGCATATTTATCATCATTTCCTTCTAATATTATATTTCATTTTCAAAAACTAACTCTTGAAAACCATTTTATTTTCACCTTTGTCCATTTTCCTTTCCTATATTACTTCCCAAGAGAGGAGTAATCTGAATTTCTCATAATTATATGACTAACCATTATTTAATGATGAAACTTTATTTATCATAGTATCTAATTAAAATATTAAATGAAATGGAATTTGATTTTGATAGGTCTAATTGTGCCACGGATAGGTGTCACTTTGTTGGTGAGGAAGTGTTGACAACATTTGTTATTGTCATTGAAAATTTTGAGAGTGTTGCACTCAAAAACTTGTAACTCTTGATCCATAACGAATTGGCTAAAACTCTTTGGAGAGGATTTAGAGAATTAGGTTTGGATAGACATGTCCTAAATTCAGCCCAATCCAATGGTTAAATTGAAATTTATGCCCCCTCATAAGATAAATAATTTTTTGCTTCCTACAAATTTGTGATCATAGAAACTCTATTCAAATATTTTCATTAGTATTATTACAATGGCTTCCAATCAAGATCTCTCATTGCTAAATAAAGCTCCAACAATATCATCCAAATATAAGTTCACAAAGAGGCTCAAAGAAATATTTAAATGTGAATGTATCTACTCAACAATCTACATGATTTTCTTAGTAACTTTATTGAATTGGGCATTTCAATCATAAATGAAAAATTGTGCAAAGATTATGAATAATGGATTGAGACAATGTGATAAGAAGGCTTGCTGGAATCTATATTTCCATAAACCATGGGAGAATGAAGAAAATACTTAAAAACCCTCTGATAGAAAATTGTAACAACAAACCTCTGATAATGCATTTTGATTTTTGAAGTTTAGTGTATATGTTTTCTTATTATCTTTATTATGGGCATATAACTTCTTCTCACAACTTAGATCTTCAAGATTTACTCAAACTAAATTTGAATTTAGATCTACAAGTCTCTTTTCACCATCTGAGTTTGTGGATTTATTCCCACATACCCTATCATCATTACATTCTTCTATGTGTGTCTCACTTTGAAGTTGCTTACAATGTCCAATTTTAGGTAGAATGTGCCTGGCTACTTCTTCTCAACATTTGGTATTACATATTATGGGAAAGAAAAAAGAGCATTTGAGTTTTGAGTCATGAGTTTGCATTTTTGAATATCTTTGACTTTGAACCTTTTGAACCAAAATGATGCACTTCAAACTTGTTCGAACCTTCTAAACTACATTGAACTAATTTTTAGATTTGGATGGTCATGATATTGAATCCAAAATAATTCAAAATCTTTGAAACTGAAGCTTTAGGCCATGGAACTCTACCTTTGAAAATTGATATAGAATTGAACTGCTAGATTAAACTTGTTAACTTGCTATACTAATGATATCAAAGAGAACTTATGAACTTGGTCCTAAACTTCAGCTTTGAATCACTAGACATTCAAATTTGTGAACTGAGAAACTACTCTTTTAAATTGGAATTGAATTAGTGAGCTTAGTTTAATGAGGCTTCATTCACATGTAGGACATATTAATGTTTGTCTAGAAAGGAATAACATGGATGAGATCTAGATTTACATATATAGGACTACATAAATAACATTGAACCTCTTTGAACCTAGTTCAAAAAGTCTCAATACCCTAAACTCAAAATGGTACTAAAAATATGTCATCTATAACATAATATGAGAACATTGTGAAAAAGATTTTTTTTCCCATATAATTTTGTGGTCAGCATTACACCCATCATTTTCAGTTTTTTTAGAAACTAAAAAAAATATCCTTAAAAATTAGGAAAATATATCAATTCTTGTTCTCTAAACTTCATCTATTTTTATACATTTCATTAGTTTACTTCATTTTCAAGTTCTAAATAATAATAACAATTTTATGTCATTGAAGTTGAATAGTTATACTTTTGCTAGCCTTTTCCTTTATAAAAGGGTGACATAGGTTTATGCTTTTACCTATTTAAGACATGATGAAATAGGTAAAAGATGTACAATAAGTCTTACAAAGTTTTGGTAGATAGGTTTGTTATTGTAAACTTATCTTTAGAAATGACTCTATTTGTCTTCTGAATAGTAACAACTATGCCAACAGTTGGAAAGAGTGCAACCAATCACTAACAAATTGCATCATTCTCTTACATTTGAGAGGGGTAGATCCCTTTTATAATGCTTGCATTTTTATTTTTGTGTACTTTTCACCTGAAAGTATGGAAGGATAAAACATTAAACTCAACAAAGTGTAAAGCAAAAACCCCATAGATAGACCTTCTCATATTGAATGGGATTTTATAGTTGATAATTGGTTACAAGGATGAAAAAACATGAATAATAGACCTTGACATAAAAAATAATATTCTATTTCAATATATTCATAACAATATACCAGGGAATGAATATATTTTTCAAATATGAAGACTATTAGATTGCATCATTATGCAAGAGATCACTAGCTCAATATACAAGAAGCATGTGATTTAACAAAAAATGTGTTGACAATTGGATAATGAAGATATGTAATTTTTGTACATTTAACAAAAAATGTGTTGACACATGATGTACATTCCTACAGGAAACCTCAAAAATAAAGATACTTAGCTTTTGGTACTCAGAAAATTGTCTAAGTATGAGTTTGGTTTACAAAAGTGTATTGTTTTGTATGTAACTTGTTACTAGAATCATATTATGATTAGTGAAGTTAGATGGAGATTGTATACATGTTTATGATGATAGGTATAACCTCTCAAGTTAGTATGGATTGTACATAAAACATATATTCATGTTTTACCAGTAAAACAAAACAACATGATTAAAGGAAATGAATTATTTTGTTTACAAAATAATTACTTGACCAAATAGGGCCAACATCCTTGATGTTTACTCTGAGTTAGAAAACTATATTATGGTCTTAGCCAATGTAGTAGAAATTTGTGAAAAGGAATGGTATTTATACAAAGGACATCTTATGAAGATAAGTGAAAATCAAGTGATGTATTGTGATATGCAAAGTTTTTATGAAAGAGATATATGTGAAGTTTTTGTAAAGCTATTTTGTGATCTGAGATCGAGCTAAAGATCAGCCACTAGTCAAGAAAAAAATTGCATCTATATTCAAGAGGTCTAGTTACTTGTTTGGGTAGTGAGATCTTCTTGTAATTTGAAGTACACATTTGGGTAGTGGGCTCATCTTGCATCTACTATACTACAACTCCTAATAGGGTTTGGGTCTCCCAATAGGGATTCAAAGTCTCCTAATAGGGTCCATCCTCTAATAAGGAACATATATATCAATATATTATTTAGTGGGTATCATCCCCAATAGGATTTTCAATTGGTTAGGGTTTCCCTAGTTTTAAAAAAAATAGTGTTATGAGTTATCTTTGTGCATGGTTACTGTTATTATTCAATATTACTTTATTACTTTCTTATGTATGGTTCAAAGTAATAAATAATATTTAGTTGGAGACTAAGGTTTGTAAATCATTAATTTATCCTCCCACTCTTAGTAATTTCTATTTCCAATAATTGGTGTCAGAGCTCAATTACTCAGAAGAGGCTTAACAACTTCAATAAGATCCCTAAGGAAATGGAATAGTTGATGAAGAACCTTGAAGAGGCACTTGGAAAAATTTATCTCCTTATGAAAGAAAGATATAAGCTGAAGGATAGATATGAAGACTCCAAAGTATATATTGGATGATTAAAGGACAAGATTGAACATCTCAAATTCAAGCTTGAATCTACTAAATCTGAAACTAGTGATGATGATTATTCAAAGCTAAAGATAGAGTATAAGATCTTGAAGCATGAATTGAAGATTACCAATCTAAAGATTAGTTTGAAGAGTGATCCGAGCAAAGTTGAATATGATTTGAAGACTAAGAATACAGATCTTAGAGAAAGTCTAGTGAAGAAGACATCTAAATTTGAAACATTGAAAGAAGACCATGAAGAACTTCATAAGTACAACACTATTGTGAAGGTGAACTAACTCAATGCAAGCAACAATTTGAGAAGCTTTATTCTAGTAGAAAAAATTCTTGATGATTCAATGTCAATATAGAGACCTACTTATGATAAGACTAGTCTTGGTTATCTATTTAACATTTCTACAAAAAAAAAACCTAAAAATAGATCAGATTTGAAAGAAAATATAAATTTTATGATAAGATTGAATGTAGTCAATCTTTTGATAAAACAAAATAAAGTTGGAACAAGACAATTAAGTTGAGATACTAGATGAACCAAAGCAAGAAGAATCTCCTAAACAAACCAGGTATAAATTTAGAGGTAAGTATTTTTCATGTAATAAAATAGGTCATTATACAAATATGTCATTTAATCATGTTAAGGATCTCTATTATCATAATTGTCATGGTATGGGTCACAAAGCAATTGATTGTAGGAAACCTAAATATGCTAATGATAGAAGGAAATGTAGAATTTTTAGAAATACTAACCCTATAGATAGAAGAAGATCAATGAAAGGACATCAAGAGAAGGAAGACCTTACAAAGAAAGAAGATAGATTGTGTGTAACAACTTTCGACACATAGTTCAAAATTTTCATGCACTAAATGATCAATAGAATCCTAGAAATAGAACTCCAATATGTTAGTTATGCAACAACTTCAGACATACAAAAAAATATTGTAGAGTGGACAAAAACTTTAGAGATAGAAGGAACAATGGAAGAAAATTTAGAAATAGGAAGAACGATGGAAGAAATGTCAGAAATGATAGAAGGAACCATGAAAGGAACTTCAAAACTAAGAAAGACAATGAGGAACAAAGAAATGTAGTTAGTGAACCTCAAGAAGAACTCAATGAAGCATTCATAAAAGGATTAGACATCTTAGAAGAAAAGTTAGAAGATGGAGAGATAGGAAGATCAAAGTCAATAATCAAGTTTGATTCAACTAAGTTGAATTAAGCTTCTTCATAGGACCAAAATGTGAAACTTCATCTAGAGATCAAACTAGACCTAGCAAAGTTGGGAAAAGGTGTATCGAGATAAGTTTAAATGATATCTAAGATTGCTTGAAATTTGGAGCTTATCAAAACATGTTATGAAGGAATTAAGAGTTATTTTTATTACAAAGAAAGTTAATTCTATAGTACAAGATGAAAAAATATGTTTTTACAGAGAATTTCATGATGTGAAGTTTTGTGGAGCATTGTCATGATGGAAGGAAGCTTTAGTAAACCTCAAATAGAATCTGAAGACCAAATAGAAGATCTTGAGTAGGTGTTTGATTTCAAAATGTAATTGAAAACTTTTTCATATTTTCAAAGTATGCAATTAATGTAAGTTTGAATTAGATGAATAAAATGGAGTACAGACTTGCTTACCACTTCAATATGATTACACTAGAAGCATAGAGCACTTAGAAGTGACTTGACAAGGTGATTATGAAGTAGTTATAATGGGAGGGCCATGATGATCAGCACCATTAAACAAGATGATGTAAGATTCCTGAGCAAAATAATTGCCTACTAGGTATGTTCAAGATCATGGTCAACCAAACTATGCTCTTAAGTGGCAATAAAAAAATTAGAAAATAAGGGTTATGTCAACTTGACATGCAATTTTCTACTTGTTATTGACTTTATATCAAAAAGTTGAGAGAAAAGAATCTCTAGCAAATCGAATCTAGTTTCTAGACTACTAGGACTTATCTCAAAAAAATAAAAATTGATTGGCCAAAATTTTGAATTTTAATGCAATATTACAAAAATTTTAGAACAAAAATAAAAAGTAGACATATGTCTGACCACTTTAATCAAAATCAAATGATAATATTTTTTTAATAATATTCTAAATATAAGTAGTAGACTCATGCCTAGATGTGACAAATATTTTTGGGTATTTTTATTCTAAATAAATAATAAATAATAAATTTTTGAATTTAGTTTTTTTCAAATAAAAAAACTCTCGTGTTTGACCACCTTAACTAATTCAAAACTCTGCAAAACTCAATATTTCATTTTTTTTCTTATAGTAGAAGAAACATAGAATGTGATGCATCTTTTGGATTTAAAAATATTTTATCATTTGAAAGTTATATTTATTTTTCAAGTAGTGCGTCAGTCAACACTTTATATGTAACTTCATTAGAAAATAAGTAATAATTACTTATTAAACTCATAATTTGACAAACCTTACACTTATGGAAAGATAAGAACATTCTTAAGAAACCCTTTTCATTTCATCAAATTTTAGTGGAAAAAAATTCCTCAACTACATGTTTGAATTAAAAATCACATAAAAATAGGCCAAAATCATATTTTAAGGATGCTTTTAATGTTGATCATATAGGTTTGGTATCAAAAAATATAGTAGACCTTATAAAGATATTAATTGTTTTCATTTAGTATTAGGGTAGGTGGGAAAAAAGTACGAATAGATTTTGAAATGGTTTGAGATATTTCGGAACTACAAATTTTTTAGACCGCCACTTTTTGGCACACCATGATCCTACACATACCCTACTCTATATGTGCAAGTTCTAAGATTGATGAATTGTTAGCTAGATTCATTTGTGTAGCCTATAAGATATGTGTTGAGAAGGAAAAAATTAACCTTAGTGAAATTCTAAGAATGCAACTTCTTGAAAACTTTGAGAAAATCAAGAGAACCAAGAATGGTGTGTTTAGATTTTGGTCACTGATCAATCATATATTTTTTCATGTGCTTAAGATATTTCCATACTTATCAATTACTTAAAAATGAGTAGTAAGAGATTTACCATGGAGAAGATTATAGATATATGTAGAATATATCTAGTTGATAAAATTTTGGATATTGGGAATTTGATAATGTAAACATTTCAAAATGAGATGAGACAAAGATCCAGAATTACACTTGCAATTGTAGAAAGATTTAAAGAAGATATATGTAGTATGGTTATGAGATAAGTGATCATGTAGCAATTGGATACATTGATGTATTTTTGAACTCTAAGAAGGACTAATATGAGTATAGATTTGTGACTTATGAAGAGATTACCTAATTAGCTCATCAGGAATCTTTAGAGAAAGCATCTCATAAGAAGATATAGACAATAATGAAGAACTCTTTAATAGAGGCTAGTATGATAGAAAGTGAGTCACGGATAATTAGATAGACCATAAAATAAGGTATAATGTATATACAACCTTTATCAATGTCTATTGTAGAAACATCTTCAGAACAAAACATTCCTTATGTAGCATTGTCAGATGTATGACCAAGTGAGCTAAAGAGGAAATCAAAGAGATTGGTCAAAGCCATGAGCACCAAGATAAAAAGGATCAAGCAAAAATCCACTGGACCAGGAAAGAGACAAAAGACATTATAAACAATTGTGGACTCTAGTGAAGAACAAGAACAAGAACAAGAAGCTAAATAGGCAGAGAAAGTAACTACTTCTAAGTAGTCAGTAGGAAAAGGTCGAAAATCCTAGAAGTTGAAGATTGAAAAGATAAATTCAACCATTTCTAATGAAGGAAACTTTGTTTAGATCAAAAAAATAATGATTTGTATAATAATATTGAGAAATATTAGATTATATCTCTATTGTGAGACATATAATTGCTAAGAATATGAAACTTAAGGATATTGAAGGCACAGTAAATCAAAAATTTTATGATAAACCTACTAAGAAGAAGGCACCAGCTTGAGAAGAAGACATAGAACTTCAAACATCTATGATAAGGACAATATGCAAGACTAATGATGAAGAAGAAGTCAAGAATTTTTTGAGCAGTCTAGCAACTTACTCATGAAACAAGGTGAGGCCATTTCTTTTTATGGTGGATGCGAAAGGAAAAATAAGAAGTGAAACATTGATAGGTATAAGTCAAATGATAACAGAATCTAAGGAAACACCTTCACCAACACCTAGAACCTTAGAAGTGTCAGTAAGTGGTGACACAATGCAAATTGATCAAACCAATGTTACTATCAACATTGATAATACTAACCCTTTTGAGAGTTTCAAATAGCTTGAATCTCATGTTGAGGATATACAAGATCAATTGAAACAAATTGAAGAGGAGAAGAGGCTATCAAAAGAAGAAAAGAAGAAAATAGAAGAAGCCAAGCAGAAATTGCTTGAAGATGAAATGAAAAGAAGAGTTGGGGAAGAAAAGAAGACAAAAATAGAGGAAGAAATGAAGAAGGGAATACAGGAGGAAGAAAAGAGAGAAAAAGAAAGGAAAGAAAAAGAAGAGAAATAGAAAGAAGAGAGAAGAGTCAAAGAGGTAGTAGAGAAGAAGCAAAGGGAAGATGAATCTAAACCTTCTAATTCATCTACTCCAATTTTTCTTGCTAACCTAACAAGTGATGATGATGATCAAACTGACTTGATCTCATCTTTGATAAAACTTATTGAGAAGAACAGGAAAGTGAAGAGCCTACAAAGAACATTAATGGAGGTTACTAATAGATTACACGGTACTTTGGTAGTCCAACACACAGAGGTAGATCCTGAATAGAGGGCACAAGTAGTATTAAAATCTTTTGATTCGGAATTTACAAATTTTTTGAACATGGTAGATTCAAAGGCCTAGATTTCACATGATGCTAATTTATTTAGCACTACATTTTAGAATATCAAGAATGATTTGCTAAGTCTTGATACTTGTATCAAGTAACTTTAGAAATGTCAACAGGATGGCAAGGTATTGTACATCAAGTGTACCTTATCTCATAAGTTGACCAAGGATTTTGATAGTAAGATTGAAGGAAAGCTGAGTGAGATAGAGACTCTATCTAACCAATACAACAACCTTCTAGCAAACTTGATGACTTTGAAGGACAAGTGCTTAGTATTCATTGTGATATCAAGAAATTTGAACTTCAAAAAGAATTTTTTTTGAAGAGATTATTGGATTTTGGAGAGTCTATTTCTCTAAAAATATCTATTGTTGAGAGACATTTGGAAGAATGTGTCAAAGCCAATGACACCTACTCAAACTTTTTATACTCTAATCTTAATGCAGTTGAGATTGCATCATATCCCCTATGTGCAATTCTCACCTTTGTTGAATCAACCAAGGATACATGGACAAAAGGTATAAATAGTCTTAAGGAAATTTTTGATGACTCTATGAAGATTCTATTGATTAAGGTGGATGTTTATAGAGTTTTTGACAATTTTTTTTACATTTTGACATTTGTAAAAAAATTGTAAATAAGGTCAAGGGAAGAAGATAAAATTGTAAGGTATGAAATCATATTGTAAGGGAGAACATATGTAAGATGGACAAGTTGTAAAAGATAATCAAAATATTTTTTTGACAAGTTTTTGATACTTATCCAATTTTCCCTATTTTGCTGCCATCAATGCCAAAGGGGCAATTGTTGAAAATTGGCTAATAAAGATATGTAATTTTTATCATTAATGGAAACACAAGATGTACATGCTTATAGGAAACCTCAAAAATAAATATACTTAGCTTCTGGTACTCAGAAAATTATCTAAGTGTAAATTTGGTTTACAACAGTGTATTGTTTTGTATGTAACTTGTTACTGACATCATAGTGTGATTAGAGAATTTAGATGGAGATTGAATACATGTTTATGATGATGTGTATAACCTTACAAGTTAGTATGGACTATATGAAAAAGAGATATTTTTGTTTTACCAGTGAAACAAAAAAATGAAATTAAAGGAAAAGAATTATTTTGTTTACAAAATAATTACTTGACCAATTAGGGCTAACATCCTAGATGTTTACTCTAAGTTGGAAAAGTATATTATGGTCTTAGCCAACCTAGAAAAAATTTGTGAAAAAGTATAGTATTTATGAAAAGGACATCTTGTAAAGATAAGTTGAAAGCAAGTGATATTTTGTGATATGCAAACTTTCTATGAAAGCGATATATGCAAAGTTTTTGTAAAGCTATTTTGTGATCCAAGATCGAGCTGAAAATCAGAGATCAATCAAGAAAGATGTTACAACATCTATATTCACGAGGTCTAATTACTTGTTTGGGCAGTGATCTCTTTTTTTAATTGGAAGTGCATGTTTGGGAAGTGGGCTCCTCTTGCATCTACTATAATACAACTCCCAATAGGGTTGGAATCTCCTATCAGGGATTCAAAGTCTCCTAACAAGGACTCTCTATACTAAACTTTCTCATTGAATACTAATAGGGTCCATCCTCTAACAAGGAACATATATCAATATATTATCTAGTGGGTATCACTCCCACTAGGGTTTTTCCTTGGCTAGGGTTTCCCTAGTTAAGAAAATATGGTGTTATGAGTTATCTTTATGCATGGTTACTATTACTATTCAACATTACTTTATTACTTTCTTATGTATGGTTCAAAGTAATAAATAATATTTAGTTGGCGACTAAAGTTTGTAAATTACTGATTCACCCCCCTAGTAATTCTTATTTCTAACAAAATGAAGACATTAAAGTCATACAACTAAATGCAGTCAATAACATTGATTGTATAACACAAATCTAAAAATCCCTTTACAAATTTCTTCAGTATTTCCCCTTCATGAAGTTATCCCCTTTTACACTACAAAGCCTCATGTCTATAGGCTTCATGAGATAACTACCTTCTTTCTAGGTTAATAAATAACTCCATTTTATACATTTTGGGAAAGGTTAATTAACCTCAATATTTTTCTTTAAAATGGTCAACCTTTTAATTTTGACCAATAGTGACTTTTGTCACTATTTACATGATGTTTTCTAGAAAAACTTGTAACCTCTGACTACCATGACATTTACCTTAAGATTATCCTCCATCATTTTTAGGATCATTTTCATATTTGAGTATTTTAATATCCCAACTATTTTAAAATATTTATCTAATATCTTAAATCTTGGATGCACATTGATTGGAAATTATAACAATCATTATGTAACAAGCCTAAATAGTAGGAACAAGGCCCTTTGAGACCATCTCCCAATCATTGCACTTGACCATTTTGATCATGTCATTTAGTTAATCAAACCACTTTCCTTTTATGTTAATCAATCAATTCTTCGAGATTCTACTAAAGACAAACATAGTTATGAAGTTGAGATATATTTCCTGTAAAAAATAATCTTATTTTTTGATGTATTTTGAAAAGGGTTTAAAAACATAACTTTGGCAATCATAGAAATAACATGATAGATTTGGTCTTTTGACCTATCTATGATTATACTATTAGGAAATTAACTAGGAGAAATAGATAAACCATCCAATTCCAGCTGAAAATAAGTGACACAACTATAAAGAGTGTCTTTATATTTCCCCAGCCCTCATGCAATCATACAATACCATATTAGATTGCATATTGCAAGGAGAACTAGTGTCTCATACAATTAACATTATCATTCTCCACCCTCCACCATAGGATTAATAACTATAATTTAGGAGTAAAGTTTTAGTGTAATGATTCGTAAGTTCAAATAAATCTCCTCTGGCAAGAGATAATTTTAAATTGAAATAATCTTCCTGTGATAATATTTTGTTTTCTCTGAAATAGAGCATACTTTGCTATTGAATAGAGTTCTTCTTGTTTTGTATATTGTTTTGGTATTTATTCTTTCTTTTATTTACATTGTTAATATTAAGATCTTATATTTGGTATTAGTGTTCAAGGAATTGGGCAGGCAATAAAATGGAAAATAATTTACAAATCCCTAAATTCGATGAAGTTGATTACCAATATTGGTCAATCAAGATGAAGACTCATTTTTCGGAAAAGATTTTTTAGAGATTATCAAATTCAGCTTTGAAGAGCTTGAGGATTTGGATAATCTCCAAGCTAATGAAAGGAGATTAAAGAAGAAAGTTGAGAAGAAGAATACAATGGCTTTGCTTCACATTCAGATGGCTCTTGAAAAAAGCTTATTTCCTAGAATGTCTGATGCCAAGACAACAAAGGAGGCTTGGAAGATTTAAAAATATATTTACCATGACAATGCTTAGATCAAAGTTGTGAAGTTGCAAACGTTGAAGAGAGAATATGATAATTTACATATCAAGAAGACTCGAAATGTGGGAGACTTTTGTATAAGTGTCAAGGATGTGGTTCATAAAATGGCCACTTTGGGTGAACCTATAAGCCAATATGGAATATTGTAGCAATTATTATGGAAGAAAGAAAAAATTTAGCCACCCTAGAGTATGATGAGGTGGTTGGACCTCTCATGTTTCATTAGGATAGATTGAGGAACATTTCTACTTGCATTAATGAGAACTCTTTTGCTTCCCAATTGCAAATTTCAAAGAATGATGGTGCTAGCAGTAGAAATAACTACAAAAAAAGCTCAAAAAGGGATCAAAATCAGAATTATTCAAGAGGAACTAGAGGAAGAAGAGGTTCTCAAGGAGGAAGAAGCAGATGTAGTTTTTATAAAAGGAACATTCAATGCTATCATTGCAATAGGTATGGACATTTTGAGAAAGAATATAAATTGAAACTAGATAAAAATAATGTAAATTATTCTCAACAAGATAAGGATCCTTCATTAGGTAATTTTTTTTTTTGTTATGGGAAAGCCACAAATAATGTGAATGATGTTTGGTTTCTGGGTGCTCTAATCACATACCTCATAATAAGGAGATATTTTCAAAGCTCGATGATAGTTTTAGATCCAATAATAATTTTGGTAATAAGAATACAATGGAGGCTTAGCCAAAGGAGCCATGGATGTTGAGACAAAGCAAGGTAAAAAGAGTGTTATAGATATCTATTATACTCCAAAATTCAAGAATAATTTATTAAGTGTTGGGAAGCTATGTGAGAAGAACTATAGAGTGGTATTTGAGAATATGAATGTACTATATATGGTAAGAATCAAGGAAATAAAGGGATTATAGTTGTTCTTATGAAAAAGAATAGGAAGTCTCCTTTGAAGTTTGGTCAAACTGAAAATCAACTTGTCAATATAGGTTATGAGGACAAAAGTTGGTTGTGGCATCGTAGGTATAACCATTTGAATTTTAATATTTTGAACCTTCTAACATCAAATGCCTTGGTTATTGTATTACATAAGATTGAAGAGCTCAAATAGATAGGTGAAGGACATGCAAAATGGAATCATACAAGGGAATCATTTCCAAAAGGAAATACATGAAAGGGCCACCACCCACTTTAGCTTATTCATTCAAATATTGGTCATCCTATGAAAACAAAAATATTGGGCTAGTCATCATATTTCAATACCTATATTGATGACTACTCACACATGTGTTGGGTGTATTTTTTGAAAACTAAGGATGAAGAACTTGATATATTCAAAATATTTAAATATTATATAGAGAAGGAAAAAGGAAACACAATCAGATGTTTGAGAACAAATCAAGGAGGAGAGTTTTTCTCCAAAAAAAAAAAGAATTTTCAGGAGATGAATGGTATCAACAAGAAACTCACAACTACCTACACACCTCAACAAAATAGAATGGCTAAAAGGAAGAACCATAATTGTGGTAGAAATGAGAAGGAAATGTTATAAACAAAGGGTTTGAGAAATTATTATTGAGAAAATATAATTGCCACATCAATCTATATTCTTGAAAGGACTCCTACAAGTGCCTTGTACAAGATGACTTCATATGAATCATGGTATGAAAATGGCCCAATGTAAACCTTTATAAGGTTTTTGATTTTTTGGCTTATGTTTGAGTACCTGAAAATAATAGACAAAAGATAGATGATAAAAGTGTATGATGTATTTTTGTGGGTTACAATGAGTAACACAAATCTTATAGATTATGCAACCTTGTTACTAATAAGATTGTTGTTGCAACAAATATAATTTTTTATGAAGGGGGTGTAGACACCTAAAAACCTTTAGAAAATAAAGTATTTTTATTTTCTGAAAAAGTCCTGATCACATCATCATTTATTAATTAATTATTTATTTAATTAATTTATTTATTTTTATGCCATTAAATCCCTTTATCTTAATTAAAAATATTTAATTAAGGAATCCCTCCCAAAAATGTTTAAATCTTATTTAAACATTATTTCCTTATTTATTAATTATTTAATTAATAAATTGACCAAAAAACCCAAAATAAATAAAAAATTTATTTTTTGCCCACAACTTGGCCAATTTTCTTAAGACCACTAACCTCTTCCAAAATCTTCTAATCCTTCTTTAATTTTAATTAAAGGCTAATCCCATCATTTCCTACCCCTAATCCCAACTCAAAATATTTAAGTAAGATTAAATATTAATCCTCATGTTTATTAAAAAAATTTTAATAAATATCTCCTCAACCCAAACCCTTGAAATAAATAAAACTTTATTTATTTCCTAAAAATCTAATTTATCCTCATCCTAAGAAGTTCTAGACTCTTCTAGAAAGTCTTCATCCTCATCCTAGGAAATTCTAGACTATTCTAGAAAGTCTTTATCCTCATCCAAAGTATAGACTCTTCTAGAAGATGTCTTTAAACCTAATCCTAATCCCCTCCTAACCTTGTCACATTCCCTAAACATGGGTTAAAACTTACTAACCCAAGCCAAAGTTAACAAATATCTCCTCCTTCGCCCACCCTCATTAAATGCCATCCACTTGCCTATCCCTAAGCTAATCCTAAACCATCCTAATCCATCCTCTAATCATTTGCACAAGCCTAAGCAAGCTTAAAACCTTCCTAATCAAGTCCAAGTCAAAATTGCTCTCATCACCCTCAAAATATCTCAACCATAAAACTTTATGAAGTCCACTAGGTCATAAATGACTCTTACAAGCCCTTTTATTGCTCTTACAAGTCATTATGAGGGTCTTTATGGAGATTTTATCCCTTGAGCCTCCTTTGTTGACTCATCCTTCCCCTTTCCTCCATCCTCTCACCATGTGACATGTGTCACTCCTTGATTGGCTATAAGGAAGCACAATCCATGTGCTCTCCTCTCATGCAATCTGAGCCCTCCATGAGCTTTTTCCCATCCTTGCATCTTAGCTCTCAATCCCTCAAGCCTCTTGCCTATAAATTGGATCCTTCCCCTTTGAAAAATAACACAATCCATGAAGTAAAGCCATAATTCCATTTTAAGAAGCCATTTTACATTAAAACCATACACTCACACCCAAATTCCAACTCTATTTGAAGCCCTTTTTGAAGCATAAGCTTGAGCATACATCCTATTTATTTTGACAAAGCTACTCAACAAGAGAGCTTCTCATTGAGAGAGCCCATTAATGGCTCATATTCTCAATTGAGAGCTCATCTTAGTCTATCTTGAAGTTTATGAATTTTGTTTAGTTTGTAGAAGCTTTATTTAAATTTGGTTTCTATTAGCATACTAACATTGCTCATATACAGGGGGAATTTATGTTTATCAAAAAGGCCATGTTGAAAAGACTAAATATGTTTTGGATGATGATTGTTAGGATTAATCACAAACATAATTAACACTTACATGCAAATATAACTAATATTAAAAAAAAATAGATCACACAAAAGAGAACACAAGACACCAAGATTTAACATAGTTCACCCAATCCCTGGGCTACATCCACCAACACCAAGTCCAATATTATTATTATCCAGTGATTACAATACACAATCTCTTATAGCTCAATACTTCCACAAGAAGCTACAATATCACCATGCATTATGCAATCCCTAACCCCAATCCTTTTTATACAAATTTTTTATCCCTTAAAAAATTAAGTTTAGAATAAGTAATTCAATAGAAAAATAGCAATTGGTGTCTTTTACAATATACAATTATATTTTAGGTTTGGGGGTGCTACCCCCTAAAACCCTCGAAGGGGTGTTGCCCCTTGACCTGACCTTGTACTACGATAGAGAGCACGCCCCTTGACCCCATCATGGGGGTGCTATCCCTAAACCCCCATAGAAATAATCTAGGGAGAAACCACACTGAATAAACATTTGAGTCTGACTAGGCTCTATAACACAACAATCTCCCACATGGAGATTGATTAGACTCCACAAAAATAACCTTCCACTTAGAGATGAGTCATAGAATTGTTAAACCTATAGCTCCCACTAGAATATTAAACCACCTCGGACTCTATTATTCTTTGATCTTGTTCAGTCTATAAAACCAACCAAAGATAAAGAGGAGTTTAGCTTCTCCCTTGTTACTCCCTTAGTAAACATATCTACTGGATTATCATTAGTATGTATCTTCCCTACCTTTAACTATCCATCATGTAAAGATGATTGAATAAAATAGTACCACAACTATATTTTTTTTGTCTTCGAATGCTGAGTAGAATTATTTGCAAGACGAATGAAACTCTGGCTATTTTTGAACACATAATTATCCCTTTGTGGGTGTCCCAATTCTTCCAAGAAGGACTGAAGTCATATCATCTCCTTGGCTACCTCTGTAGTAGAAACATACTTTGCCTCTATAGTGGATAAAGCATTAACCTTCTACAATTGATAAATTCAACTCACTACTGTCCCACCAATAATTGATACATAACCTATACTACTTCACCTAGTATCAATATCCCCTACCAAATCTATGTCAACATAGTCCTATAAATTAGTAATAGATTCCCCAAAATGCAAACACTTACTAGATGTTCATCTCGAATATCTAAGAATCCATTTAACTACATTGTAATGCTCAATTCTTGGATGACTCATATACTTGCTAACAACTCCCACTAAATGTGAATTATATGACCTTGTGTTGGAAATATAGATAGAGTGACTGAGAGGGGGGGGGGGGGGGGGGGGGGGTGAATCACTTAACATAAAAACAAGTAGATAGATCCCTTGGATGTCTTCTAAAATTAGTTACTACTATTAGTCAGAAGAAACATAGAAAAATGTTGTAACTCGGTAGATGTATGTTAACTTATTAAACATTCACAAAGATTTAAGATGTATGCATAAAAGAAGTAGCATCAACACAAGAGACATGATATTTAGCATGGAAACCCAATATGGAAAAAACCACCTAGTAACTAGCTACCAATTTTCACTCTTATGAAGTGAGCCCTGTTAGGAGCCAACCCTGTTAAAGGTTACAAAACACACTGTGAGGTATAACCGTGTTAAAGGATTTAATCACCCTGCTAGGAGTGGCTTTACTAGAGGACTTAAGAATAATTCAATAGAATTGTCCACCTTGTTAGAGGATTTACAAAAATGATCATTAAACCAACTCTGTTAAGAGATTTAAGAATTACTGCTACAATGCTGAGAAAGTAACAATAATGACCTAAATGAGATGCAACTGATCTTTACTATTACAAATCTCTATTTTGCTTCACTAGATCCTCTCTGATCGAATACACCTTTGCTACTCCTTAAGGATATCTAATCCTTCTTCAAAATTTGCTCACACCTTCCTCAATATACTTGCATGCTCACTCAATTATTCATCATTCATCATTCATCATTCATCATTCATCATTCATCATTCATCATATTTTAGAATTCACAACTTGAACTTTTATTTATACCTTATAAATTATTCAATTGGCTCATTTACAAGTTACAATTACCAATAATCATTACATTAGTTGGCTACATTCATTACATTAAATAATTATACTTTATTTCCCAAAACAATGAAATCCTTCATTGGCTAACCCTACTTGGTAAACATTGCTCTAGAAATGATTTCCAATGTTAACCAATTGAAGCTCGATAAACACTGTGGATTCTATGGAATCCTTTGAAGACCAAGTGAGCTTGGTAAACACTAACTTTCCTTCACTAACCTTGTGAGATTAGTAGAAACTAACTTCTACTACAAAAACCTCTGATGTCCAAGTAAGCTTGGTAGAAAATTTTTCCATAGTGTAACTACCAAGAACACTCGATAGAGTCTATAATTCACTTTGTTAACCATCTAATCTTGGTAGACTCTGTCTTTTACTTTTTTGACCAACTGAGCTCAGTAGACTCTATCTGATAACTAATATGACATTTGTGTAACATCAAAGATAATAGATAATTGAACAATTGTATCCAACAATCTCCCTCTTTGGCATTGATGGCAACACAACATGTAATAGCAGAATGAAATTTAAGAATGAGTCTTTTCTAACAGAATATTTCTCCCTCTTAGATTTTATTCTACAAACTTCTCAAAAATATTAATTTCCCTCTATGAAAGAATTACATAGCTTGTTATCAAACATCAAACTCTCCATAAACAAATTCAAATTTTAGAAAGATATGACAGTATACTCTCCCTCTTTGACAACACATGCCAAAGACAACACAACAAAAACCAACTGAGTAACAATGTACCTTGAGTACTAATTCATATGCAATGTTCCCTTGACTATGTTGCATCAATTGAAAAGATTTGAAACTTGATTCCTATTGATGCATCACTAAAACTTTATTTTAGTGAGCTTCAAATAAGAGAATGACCCCTAACTTACCTCTTAGATACAAGAATGCATCCTTAGGTAATGGCTTGGTGAATATGTTAGAAATTTGTTCTTTTGTATGGACATATTCCAATCTAATCTCCTTATCCTACACCAATTCCCTAATAAAGTAATATTTTATTGCAATGTGCTTGGTTTTTTAATGTATTACTAGATTTTTAGATATATTGATTGCACTTGTATTGTCACAAAATATCACAATAGGTTCTTTGATTTCCACCTTCATGCCTTCCAATAACTATTTGAACCAAATAATATTAGAACAGTTTACTGCTGCTACAACATACTCTACTTTTGTTTTAGATTGAGATGTACAATTTTATTTTTACTTGTCTAAGAAACCAATCTCTTTCCAAGAAAGAAAGCTCCTCTACTTGTACTCTTTCTGTCATCAATGTTTCCTTCCCAATTAGCATTAGTAAACACTTTCAAATCTAGATTACCTCCAAATTTGTACCACAATCCATAATCTTCAGTGCCTTTCAAGTATCTCATGATCCTTTTGATTGCCATCATGTGATTTTCTCTTGGTTTTGCTAAAAATCTTGCTACAATACCAATTACAAGAGCAATATCTGGCCTTGTATGAACTACATACTACAACTTTCCAATCATTGATCTATATAATGTTTGATCTACTTCCTTTGATTCATTATCCTTTGTAAGCTTTAGTCCAGTGCACATAGGAGTTCCAACTAGTTTACAATCTTCCATCACAAAAATTTTGAGTATCTCTTTGATATATTTAGATTGAGTGATGTAGATACCATTCTTACTCTGCTGAATTTGAACACCAACAAAGAATTTAATCTCATCAAATATTGACATCTCAAATTCCTTCTTAATTTTTTCTAAAAATTCTTTGCATAAATCATCATTCCCTATAAATAAAGTGTCATCCACAAATATTTACACCAAAACAATCTTGTTATCTAGTCCTTCTTTGATATACAAACTAATGTTATCACTGGTTCTCTAAAAACCAATCTGAATAAGATAGTTATGCAATATTTCATACCATGCTTTAGGGGCTTGTTTCAAACCATACAATGGTTTGTGTAATTTTTAAACCATGTCATTGTCTAGATCAACAAAACCTTTAGGTTGTTCAATGTAGACTTCTCCATCTAGTATTCCATTGAGAAATCCTGATTTGACATCCATTTGATATACCTTAAATCCTTTGTATGCAGCATATACAAGTAAGGTCTTGATACCTTCCAATCTTGTAACAAGAACAAAATTCTCTCCATATTCTATTCCTTCTTCTTGAGAGTACCGTTTACATACCATACTAGCTTTGTTCCTTGATACCTTACCATATTCATTCAACTTATTTCTGAATACCCACTTAGTTCCAATCACTTTTTTATCTTTAGGCCTAGGTATAAGAGTCCATGTTTTGTTCTTCTTTATTTTCTCTATCTCTTCATTCATAGCCTCAATTCAATTTTCATTTTCTAATGCATCTTTGACATTTATAAGTTCAAAATCAGCAAGTAAACAAGTACCTTTTAGCTTACTTCTTGTCATATTACCTTCAATTTTGTCTCCAATGATCTGATCTGGTGCATGATGTCTCCTAACATACTTGGCTAATATAGGTTCCTTTCCTTTTGAATGAATTGCATTGTCATCCTCTTGCACTTCAACTTTAGGTTCTGGCTATTCTAGTTGATCTGACTATTCCTCGAGTCCTTTAGACTCGGTAGGCATTGGCTCGGAAGCATCTAAATGTGACTTAGGTTCCTGTAGCTTGGTTTGAACTTCTTGTAACTCGATGACTAAAGACTTGGGAGTAGAAGTTTCCTAATTGATAGATGTATCTAGTACTATATTAGGGTCAATGAAAAAAAATCTCCTATAATCTTGTAGTTCCCTTTTTCTTTCTTCTTCAGTCCTTTCTGTAAACTCATCAACTTTCACATGTACACTTTTTATGACCTTATGAGTAGACAAATTCAAACATCTATATGCCTTACTCTTGCAAGAATATCCCAAAAATATTCCTTCATCACCCTTCACATCAAATTTACCTTTTCTAGATTCTTTCAGAATATAACATTTGCTTCCAAATACTTTTAGGTAACTTACATTGAGTTTATAGCCATACCATAGCTCATAGGTGGTTTTGAATGAGTTCTTCCTCAGTTGTACTTAGTTCAAGGTATCAACTACAATGTTGATAGCTTCCTTCTAGTATTTGATAGCAATGTTCTTTTCAATCATTAGAGTTCTTGCATAGTCCATGATAGATCTATTCTTGCTTCCAACAATTCCATTTTTCTCAGGAGTTCCAGGTGCTAATACTTATCTTTTGATTCTCCTTTGAATGCAAAAGTTATTGAACTCATGGGAGATGAATTCACCACCTCTATCTAACCTTAAGCATTTTAGTCTTTTTCCTATTTTCTTCTCTACTTTGGCCAAATACCATTTGAACTTCTCAAATGCTTCTAATTTCTCTCTCAAATACATGAAAATTATCATTCTAGAGTAATCATCAACAAAAAGAATGAAGAAATTTTCTCCAATATAGCTTTCAATTCCAATAGATCCACACAAATCAATATGCACAATTTCCAAAATCTTCAGACTAATAGTTCTTACTTTTAAAGCTAGTCTTTCCCATCTTACCAATCTGAAAATTCTTGCATAGACCAACATTAGGTTTCTTTATACTAGGAATGCCTCTTACTTTCTTTAATTTTCTTATTTTTACCAGATTATCAAAGTTCACATGACATAACCTTCTATGCCATAACCAACCTTTTTCAAGTTGAGCAATAAATCATGAACATTCGCCAAGTTAAAGATAGAACAAGTTACCTTTTGACTATATGCCTGATGCAATCAGCTTTCCTTTGTCATCCAACAGTCTTGTTTTTTCATGCATGAATTCCACTTTGAATCCAATATTGATTAGTTGTGCCAGACTCAACAAATTGTGTTTAAGTCCTTCAACCCAATAGGCATTATCACATACAAGTTCTTTGGTTAGTGAGATTCTTCCTCTTCCTTTTATCCAAAAAGGTTCATTATTACCAAATCTCACACTACCACCATCATAGTCTTCAAATTGTTCAAACTTAGTTTTGTCACCAGTCATATGATGAGAGCAACCACTATCTATGATCCATGTATCATTTTTGCTCACATGAGAGATAAGTGCCATTTTATCTTTCTCATCATTATCATATTCATCTTTCACAACAATATAAACACTTTCATCTTCACCATCATTAGAATCATTAGAATCCTTAGCCATGAAACATGTTTTCTTATATTTTTCCTTGAATAATTTCAAATCTTTCTTGCCATTGCACTTGTGACCTTTCTTCTCATCCTTATTTTTCTTGTTTGGGCACCTAGCAACAATATGTCCAATTTCCTCACATGAAAAATAGATCAAGGGAACCTTACCTTTGTATTTCCCTTTGCCTCTAAAATATTTCCTTGCTACTAGAGCTTCAACCACCTCAAGATCACTGTTAGAACTCTATTTTGATTCTTCTTCACTTTCTAATTGAGAATCCTTTATCATCTTACCCTTCTCTTTGAATGAAAACTTGGCTTCAAATGTTGATTCAATGTTCTTGGAAGCTGGAACATAGTTGTCATAGTTATCTAGCTCAAATCCAATCAATCTTCCTACTATTGCTTCTAAATTTATCTTATGATTTGCTTCTCATCTTCTTTCCTGAATTGTACAAACTCTAATTGCATAAATGGAAAGTGATGTTTTGAAAACTTTACTTACAACTGTTTCCTCCTCAATGTCTCTTTTGGAAGCCTTGATTGCATTGACAATTACTTTGACTCTTTCAACATATTTGGCAATGTTCTCATCCTCATCTAATCAAATTGTCCTCTTAGATTTTCTAATTTGGCTCTCCTCACATTAACATCACCTTCATAGATATCTTTCAACTTGTTCCACATTTCAAAGGTAGTCTTGCAGTTCTTGACATCATCAAATTCTTCATAGCTTAGGGCAGATGCAATGTCTCGAATCATGGTGTTATCTCAGAAATTTCATTAACAGATATTGTACCAAAAGGAGTCACATATTCTTCATCAAGATATTCCAATCTTGTATCGCTAATGGAAGCTAGATGGAGTCTCATGAGACCTTACCATGCTGAAAAGTTATCTTTGTTAAGCCTTGGAATTCTTCTATTGTAAGACATCTTGATCTTTACCTGAGATCCTTGAAATCCTTCCTGAAAGCACCAAAAGCTCTAATACCAATTGTTGGAAATATAGATGGAGCAACTGAGAGGGGGGGGGTGAATTAGTTACCAAAAAGAAAAGTCCACAAATCCCTTAGATATCTTATAAACTTAGTTACTACTGTCACTCAGTAGACATACATATAAATGTTGTAACTCGATAGATGTATGTTAACTTATTAAGCATCCACAAAGATTTAGCATGTATGCATAAAAGAAATAACATCAACACAAGAGACATCATATTTAACATGGAAACCCAATATGGGAAAAACTACCAAGTAACTAGCTACCAATTTTCACTCTTCTAAAGTGAGCCCTATTAGTAGCCAACCCTGATAAAGGTTACAAAACACACTGTGAGGTGTGACCTTGTTAAAGGATTTAATCATCCTACTAGGAGTGGCCTTGCTAGAGGACTTAAGAACAATTCAATAGAACTATCCACCTTGTTAGAGGATTTACAAAAATAGTTGTCAAACCAACTCTGCTAAGAGATTTACGAATTACTCCTACAATGGTGAGAAAGTAGCAATAAGTGACTTGAATGAGATGCAACTAATATTTGTTGTTATAGATCTCTTTTCTGCTTCACTAGATCCTCTCTGATCAAATACACCTTTGCTACTCCTTAAGGATATCTGATCCTTCTTCAAAATTTTCTCACACCTTCCTCAATATACTTACATGCTTGCTCATTCATTCATCATTCATCATTCATCATTCATCATTCATCATACTTTAGAATTCACAACTTCACCTTTTATTTATACCTTATAAATTATCCAATCAACTCATTTACAAGTTACAATTACAAATAATCATTACATCACTCAGCTACATTCATTACATGAAACAATTATATTTTATTTCCCAAAATAATGAAATCCTTCATTGGCCAACTCTGCTTGATAAAAACTGCTCTAGAAATGATTTCCAATGTTAACCAACTAAAGCTCGATAAACACTGTAAATTCTGCAAAATCCTTTGGAGACAGAGTGAACTCGGTAAACACTAACTGTCCTTCACTGACCTTGTGAGCTCAGTAGAAACTAACTTCTACTACAAAAATCTTCAATGCTCAAGTGAGCTCAGTAGAAACTGTCTCCATAGTGTAACTACTAGGAACACTCAGTAGACTCTATAATTCACTTTGTTAACTATTTGAGCTCGGTAGACTCTATCTTTTTTTTTGCTAACCAACTGAGCTCGTTAGACTTTGTTTGGTAACTGATATGAAATTTGTGTAACATCAAAGACAACACACAATTGAATAATTGTATCCAACACCTTGTACAAATCATAAAAAACATCAAGCCTCCTACAATTGAAGCATAAGGTACCTTGGAAATCTTATCCTCCTCTTCTTGTGTCTTTGGACACATCTCCTTAGTTAATTTCAAATGACAAGGTAAAATTGTGATGGCATCTTTAGCATTCTCCATAGATTAAATTTTGTAACACCTTTGCAATACAATCAGCTTGAAATAATGTCAATTTTTCTATTTTTCCTATTTCACAAATTTTTGATACCAAAGATTTGCTTTGCTACCCACAAATCCTTCATAGAAAATGATTGTGTTAAATATTCTTTTAAGCCCTTAATGTGATCCATGTTAGATAGCTACACTCATATCATCAACATATAAATATAAAATAATGTAGTTTTTATCATCTAATCTCTTAAACATAATGATCTAAATGAAACCTATTGTATGGACATGCTCATGCATAAAAATTTCAAATTTTAGATACCAATATCAAGGTGCTTTCTTCAAGCCATATAATTTTTTTTTTAATATGCACACTAGATTCTCCTTACGTTGGACCTCAAATTCTTGTGGTTGTGCCATATATATGTCTTCATCCAAATCACCATGAAGAAAGGTTGTTTCAATGTCAAGATGCTCCAAATGCAAATCTTTGGTAGCCACAATACTTGAAGTAGTATGAATGGAAGTCATTTTAACAATAGGAGAAAATATCTCATCAAAATCGATGTCCTTTTTCTATACAAATCCTTTTACAACTAAGTTGGATTTAAACATATTCTTACCTCCATTCTCTTCTTTCAACCTATAAACCCATTAATTTTGTAAATCCCTTTTACTTACAAGTTACTTTAATAAATCCCATATTTTATTTTTTAGCAAAGAGTCCATTTCTTCTTTCATTGTAGGCTTCCACTGAATCTTTGTATCCACCTACATAGCTTCATCATAACACTTAGGTTCACCAACATCAGTTAATAAAATAGAGTACAAAGAGGGAGAAAATCTTTCTGGAGGTCTACTTAGCCTTATTGACCATCTAACATTTTCTAGTGTGTGTGGTATTTTTTGTTGTGGTTGTTGCAGATCATGAGCAACTGTTGGAGCATCATGTTTTGGAGTATCATCCAACACTACATAATCATCTTCTTTCTTAGCATGTTGTTGCAATAGATCTTTGTACAACACTTTTTCATTGAATATGACATCCCTACATATTATGCTTTTATGATTTTTAAAATCCCAAATATTATAACTAAATTCATCAAAGCTACATCTAAAAAATATACATTTCTATGACTTAGCTTCTAGCTTGTTTCTATTTTCAGAATCTATATGTGCAAATGCTTCACAATCGAAGGTTTGGAGAAAAGAATAACTCACCTTATTACTAGTCCATGCTTCCTAAGGAATTCCATAGCCCAAATTAGTAGAGTGACCCCTATTATTAAAATAAACAACAATATTGACATCCGCATGTTTAAGGGTAACCTAGCATGTAAACTCATGCTCCTTGTATGCTTCATTATTGTGATGTTCATGCATTTAGCCACTCCATTTTCCTATGGAGTCCTTGAAACATTTTTCTATGTAAAAATACCATTAGTGGAGAAATAATCTTCAAATTCATGACTACAATACTCACCACAATTACCAGATCTGTGACATTTTATCTTTTTACCAGTCTCATTATCAATCAATCATTTCTATTTCTTAAAAGTTTGAAATATATTAGATTTTTGTCTAAGGAAATAAACTCATACTTATCTAGTTGCATCATCAATAAATGTAACATAATAATGAGAGCCACCAAGGGAGGATACCTGAGCTAGTTCCCATACATCTATATGCACAAGCTCTAATTTCTCTTTTTTTTCCTTCCCACTCTTCACAAAACTCACTCTCTTTTATTTTCCATACACACAACTTTCACAGAAATCAATATTAACACATTTCAAACTTGGTAAAACTTTATTTTAATGAAGTAATTTTATACCTTTCTCACTTATGTGCCCAAGTCTATGGTTTCATAGTGATGTATCAGAATCTACATCATTTATTTGTTTTCCCTGCTCAACTGTAATAATTGTTCCTGAACATTCATTTTTCTCTAAAACAATCAAAGTAGAAGGAACAAAATGACCTGTACAAAGATATGAGGTACCTACTTTCACACCTTTAGCTACTACAAGGAAACCTTTTGAAACCTTCCAATTTTTACCCTTAAAAGTAACTACATAATCATCATTACTGAGTTACCTTGCTAAAATTAAATTCCTACTCAGCCTTGAAACATGTCTTACCTCATGTAGCATCTAATGATTCTCATTCTACAACCGGATATTAACTTTTCCCTTTCCAACAATCTTACAAGGTTTATTATCTCCCAAGTAAATAAGATGAAAATCTCCTTGGACATAATCAATAGAATAAACTATATGAGGTGTAGCATAAAATGAAGCACCATAATCTAAAACCCGTGAATCATCAACACTTTCTAAAGAAATCAGCAAAGCATCCTCTTCACATTTTCCTCCTTGCTCCCTTCTAGTTTATCTTCTTCATTGTTCTTTCGAGTTCATAAATCTTTCTTCTTATGCCTTGGCTTTCCATACTACCAACAATCTCTTAATCCTCTAGATTGAGACCTCTTTCCCTTTGAATTTCCTCTTGATTATCCATGATTTCCAAAAAATTATCCTCTCTTAGTCATTTTGCCTTTTCTTTGTGCATTCAAAGAACTTTCTAATATAGATCCACTTGAGGTCATCCTATGAGTTTTCTCAATACAATAACACCAATTGCATCATCAAATTTTAGGGTATTAGATTCAAAACCAAAATTACTCATAGCTATTACCAAGCCTACACAACTTGCTGACAAAGAACACAAAATTAAGAGAGCCCTAGTTTCTTCATAAAATATGAAATTTATAGAAGATAACTCACTAGTAACAATATTAAACTCATTTAAATGATTTTTAATAGATCCACCTTATTTGAAGCAGAGGGCTTTAAATATAATTTTGCTAGGGTTTGCATCAACTCTTCCATTATCTTTTCTTTTGTGATGTTAAATGTCACCGATGGTCCTAGACATAATCAAAATTTTCCAAGTGCCTTTATGTTAAAAAATTCTTATTCCTCATCTATCATAGTTTCTTATTTTTTTGTTTTCCTTCCAATGGCTTCCATAAATCCTTCTGATAAAGATAGTCCTCTATATGTTTTCTTGAAGGAAAAGAGTTTTTCAATGGTATGAAGCATGAGGGTGTGTGTTTTGCTATAATTCCAAAAGATAGTAATGAAGAAGTAGAGGAGGTACCTTAAAAAGTTGCAAATATGTTGGGAGATTTTTTTTGATATTGTATCATATAATGTACTTGATGGATTGCCCCCAATGAGGATGATCATTTACCAAATGGATTTTGTTCCATGAGCAAGTTTTTTGAACAAAGCAGTGCACAAAATGACACCAACAAAAAGTGAAGAGTTGAACAGACAAGTTCATGAGTTGTTTTAGAAAGGGTTGAGAAGAGAAAGTGTAATTCTATGTGTTATACCAGTAGTAGTAAAACCAAATAAAAAAGGAAAATGGACGATGTGCATAGATTCTTGCACTATCAAAAAGATCACAATCAAGTATAGATTTTCATTACCAAGGATGGGTGATATTATGGACTGTCTGAGTGGAGCTGAGTATTTCATGAAAATAGATCTAAAATGTGGATACCATCAAATTTGTATCACAGAATGTGATGAGTGAAAGACTACTTTCAAGATAAGGGAAAGACTGTATTATTGGTTAGTCATGCCTTTTAGGCTAACCAATGCACCAAGCACTTTCATGAGGCTCATGAATGAGGTACTGAAGGAATTAATGGGTAAGTTTTTCATTTTTTACCTAGATGATATATTGATTTTTAGTAAGACATTGAAGGGGCATTTGATCTATATTTGCAAAGTGTTTGATAAGTTGAGGGAAGAAAAGTTGCTAATAAACTTGAAGAAGTGCAGTTTTCTAAAGTAGTTGGTGTACTTGAGATTTGTTATCTTAATAGAAGGTCTAAAAATAAATCTAGAGAAAGTGAAGGCTATCCTTGAATGGCCTACTCCAAGGAGTGTGATAGAGGTAAGATCTTTTTATGAACTAGCTACACTTTATAGAAAGTTCATAAGATGTTTTAGCAGTATTTGTGGACCCTTGACTAAAACAATTAGAGGGATAGGAAAGAGTTTAAGTGGACTATAGGAGTAGATAAGAGTTTCAGTTTGTTGAAATAAAAAGTTATTGAGTAGCCTATTTTAGCACTTCCTAATTTTAACAAGGTGCTTCAAGTAGACTGTGATGCTAGTGGTACTACATTAGGATTTGTTTTGAGCCAAGAAGGTAGACCTATTGCTTATTTTAGTGAAAAGTTGAATGATGCAAAAAGAAAGTATTCTATTTATGATTAGGAATTTTATGCTATAGTTCAAGCATTGAAGAAGTGGAGACACCATCTTCTTGCTAAAGAGTTTTTTTTGTATATTGATCATCAAGCTTTGTAATATTTGAATAGTCAAGAAAAATTGAACCAAAGGCAGTTAAAGTGAGTTGAGCTTTTTGTAGAGTTATTCATTTAATTTGAAATGTAGGATTGCAAAGTCTAAGAAAGTTAGAGATGCTCTTAGTAGAAGACATCTTTTGCTAACAGAAATGCAGATAAAGGTGGTTGGGTTCAAGGACCTTAGTAATTTGTATCCAGATGATCCTAATTTTGGTGAAACATGGAAGTCTTGTATAGAAAATGTTACACTTGATAGGACAAGGTGGTTAGATTTTATGATCCATGATAGTATGATTTTCAAAGGAAGCCAATTATGAATTCCTAGAAGTTCAATGAGAGAGAGTCTCATTAAGTAGAAGCATAGTGGAGGATTGGCTGGACATTTTGGTAGGGATAAAAAAATAGCTTTGGCTATTGAGAATTATTACTAGCCATAGTCACAACAAGATGTTAAGAAGTTTGTACAGAGATGCAGAGTATGTCAGATGGTGAAAGGAGTGAAGCAGAATATAGGATTGTATCAGCCATTACCTGTACTATAGAAGCTATCAAAGGATGTCGGCATGGATTTTGTTCTTTGATTACTGAGGACTCAGTGTGGGAATGATTCTATTTTGTGGTAGTTGACAAGTTTCCAAAGATGACACATTTTATTCCTTGCAAGAAGACTAGTGATGTTGTTCATGTAGCAAAATTTTTTTTTTAGAGAAGTGTGACTACATGGCCTATGAAAGAGTATAGTTTTAGATCGAGATACCAAATTTTTTTTGTGTTTTTGGCATATATTGTGGAAGAAGTTGAAGAAAAATTTGAAGTTCAATTCATCACATCATCCATGGACTGATGGACAGAAAAAAGTTGTGAATCATAGTTTGGAAAACTTGCTAAGATGTTTGGTTGGAGACAAGCCAAAAGGATGGGATCTAATTCTACCATAGGCATAATTTGCATATAACAATTTTGTCAATAGTAGTACTGGTAAATCACCATTCCAGATTGTATATAGGAGTAGTTCCAAAAATGCTTCCAAATTGAGGGAGATGGATAAAGGAGAGATAAGTAGTGTTAAAGTAGAAGATTTTGTTGAACATTTGGAAAACATCCATGAGGAGGTGAGGAAGCACATCATAAAGATGAATACATAGTATAAGGCTAAGGTAGAGGTGAAAAGGAGGTATAAAGAATTCAAGATTGGAGATAAAGTCATGGTTCATTTAAGGAAGGAACATTTTTCAATAGGTACATATAATAAATTGAAGATGAAGAAGTTTGGCTCATGCAAGATAGTGAAAAGGCATGATTCTAGAAATGCTTATGAAGTGGAATTGCCTAGTGAATTGAATATTTCACCAATATTTAATATTTTATATTTGATAGAGTACTATGAAGGAGGTGATGGATATTAAGTTGTAGAAGTTTAGTGGAGTATTCCAACAACTAGTTTAGTTACAAAGGAGATTGAGGAGATACTGGATAGTCGTGTAGGAAAAAGTACAAGGAATAGAACTTATAAGGAATTCCTAGTTAAATGGAAAGGGAGGCCAGTAGAGGATTCATCATGGCTAGCAAAGGAGGAGGTTAACCATCTTGTTTTTCCTCTAAACACCTGAGATGTGATGGAGTCACTTCTCAAATTACCCCAGGTACCTGATGTAGGAGCATCCTGGGGATAAGAGCAATATTGCATCGCTACAAAAAAATTGTATTTTAGTCTTTTGTATTTTAATAAGGACTAGTAGATAGGGTTGTTACTATTTATGAGAATTTTCTATTTTTAATAACTTTGTCATATAGGCTTAGAATATTCTCATTTTCTACAGGAAGGTTAATTTTAGAGTTGTAAGCCTACCATAAAAATCTAATTGCTCAAGCATAAGTATTGGAGATTTTATTGCAAATTTTTAGTGAAAAAATTTGTAGAAAATTTTCAAGATTGTTGTTGGAGGCCTTAGAGTGCCCAAATGAAGTTTGAAAACTTGAAGGAATGGTGCTAGCCCCATTTCGAGCCAATAGATCACGAGCTAGCATTTTTGAAAAGTGGTATAGTAGTCAATTGGAGTAATGGTTCATGAGTTATGGCCTTTCAAAGTTGGGCTACCCAAAATATCTAAAATAATTGTAAAAGATGTATTTTGTTGACTCTATATGTATTGTTAGGGTCTATTAACCTAGGTATTAAGTTTCAATGTCTAGAACCTTCCTGGGTGGCATAAAATGGCCTATTTGAAAAAAGCCCAAACATTGTCTAAGACAATTCTAGGTGATAGTTCGTATCTTGTCTTGGAAATTATTGTAATTAAGGCACCCATGTGGGTTAACATATTGTACTTGAGAATTATGTAATTCCAAATTTACTGAACAAATAAGAAGTCCATATTTTTGTTCTTGCATTGGCTGTTATTTCTTTGTTTCTATTATGAGTTTATGGTTTTAAGGGGAGTACCCTTCATCAAGTGGTATCAAAGCATACCTTCATCACATGCCTAGCTACTCTTGTGAATCAACATAATCTTTGGGGCATAATGAGTCTATGTGTAGTACATCACATCTCCAGTGTGCTAATAAGTCAGCAACTCAATTGCCTTCACGCATTAAGTGGGATATGTGGACCTCTTGAAAAGAGTCTATCAATTTTCATACTTGATTTAATATATAAGCCAATGTCCAATTATTCATATATTTTTTGACACACACATTAACTATTAACATAGAGTTGCCTTCAATGTGCACCCTATTGCAACCCCCTCATTTAGCTAATCGTAATCCATGTAATAGTGATTGCACATTATGATTAGTTCCTTGAGGAATGGGAGAAGATTTAATTGCACACACGCTACCCTATTGATCACAAATAAAAATACCAATACCCAAGGGACCAAAATTACCTCTTAAGACATCGCCAAAATTTATTTTAACAAACTATTGAGCTCGAGGAAACTTTTTTTTTTTTTGTGTCTATAGAAACAAAAACATTCCATTGTGGTATTGATCAGAAAGGTATAATGATCCCATTCCATTGTTTCACAATTTGTCAGTCCCAAGCAGAGAAGAAAAAAATATATTTGACTGATAATAGATTTTCATTAACCACTTTTGATACTGACTTCTCAATTCCTATTACCAATTCGCTAATGTTATTTCTCTCTTTATGAAAAATGTGTTTATTTCTCTCCCACTAGATTGCCCATACAACAATGGTCAAAATGCATTTCTAAATGCAGCTAAATAAAAATGACACATGAAGAACCAACCATGATTGGAATAGGTCCCACAATGACTGTAGTAAGGGCATGCTATAGTTCAGCTTATTGAGAATAAAAGACCAGCATTTATTTTCAAAAGAGCAATTTAATAACAAGTGATCAGTGTTTTCTACTGCTTCATTACATAGCACACAACTGAAAGGTAAAACAATAGATAATTTACGAAGTCGATCACTTGTGAAGATTCTCTTCTTCAAGACTAACCATGCAAACAGACCCAGCCTTAAGAAGAACATACTTATTTCAGTAGAGGGAGAAAACATGTTGTAGAGATTTCACATTATGAGTTTGTTATGATACTTTATTATTGAAATATTTATTGCAGCTAACGTTAGTCCCTAGAGCCAAACACCCATCTACCACCTAATGAATTACAAAATGATGAGAAAATTGAATACAGGTAGGTGAGTTTTCAAATTTAGAAATGAGGGGGAGATATTTTTGGAAGAAGACAAAAGGAATGCCTCACATTCATTCGGCTAGACAAAGGAAGTTAAAGAAGATCAGAAGTTGCAGAGTAGAGAAGAGAAGGAAGAAGTAAAGGAAGTGATTAGTAGATCAAGTTGTAGAAACCAAAGGAAGTGTTTCGTGCCTATAGTTGCACATGTTTCTTCTTGTCATTCGGTAAGTTCATAGTTTATTGGATTCGTCCTATGAAGTAGTGATTGCTCCAAGCACTATTGTATGCAGCCATTAGAGCTACAAGTTTTAAGTTTTAAGTTCTTTACCCATTTGAAGATTTAGGGTTATTTTAGGGTTTTCTGGTTGAAGCTAAATGCTCCCAAATTTTTTAATGTTTTAATCAAAGTTGAATAGAAAGCAAGCAAGCATACTTGAATCCATTGCTTTTCTTCTATTTGTTGCATTTGAGAAGTTTATTGTTGCATGCTTCAAGATTTGGCTCTCTAGTTTTAATGGTGAAAACATTCATTGTCACTTAGTCTTGTCTTTGGTTGAGTTTTCTATCTATAGTTTAAGCCAAGCTCACTTGGCATCTTCCTCTACCAAGCTCCACCCTGCATTGGTGACCAAGCTCACTTGGCATCCACACTATTGAGCTCACTCGACATCCATTGGTGCTAAGTTTCCCTTCACGTGCCAAATTCACTTAGCTTCTTCATGTGCCATGATCACTCAGCACCCTCCTACCACTCAGCTCCTTAATGTGCTAAGCAAAAACAAGCACTCAGCAATAGTTATTGCCAAGCAATTTTTTTTTGAGTTGTGCCTTATTTTTTACATTGTATCAGAGCTTTGAGGCCCCACATCCATAGTGAGTTAGGGCATTTTTTTTTCTAGAATATTTCATATGGCAAGAGATGTAGGAAAGATATGGCAGTAGCCACCATCCTTTAATGGACATAATTAGTATACATGGGCAAACAAAATGAAAACCATAATGGTTGCAAATGATTTGTGAGATTTTGTGATTAATGGGTTCAATGATGTGATAGACCCAACTCAGTATGTTTCTTTCATAAATTCACAGATGACTTAGTTGAAAGAGTCAAGGAGAAAAGATGCTAACATTAAGTTTGGTTGAGGCAGCAATGACAGAGATAGTTTTTCCCAAGATTGTAGTAGAAAATTATGCAAAAGAAGCATGGGATATCCTTTAGATGAAATTTAAGGGAACTAATAAGGTCAGAGTAGTGAAGCTACAAATGATTAGAAGAGAGTTTGAGAACCTTCAGATGAGGGACACTGAACCTATTACAGAGTTTAGCTCACAAATCTCTATTTTGATAAACCAACTCAAATCAAATGGAGAAGAATATGATGAGTAGAGAGTTGTAGAGAAAATATTGAGGAGTTTATCTTAGAAATATGATAATTTGGTCATGACCATAGAGGAGGCTAAGGACCTCACCACATTGACCATGGATGAGTTGATGGGAACTCTTCAAACCCATGAGCACTAGATTAACAGGTCAGCTACTACTTCCCAAGAATAGTCCTTCAAAGCTCAAGAGAATTTAAGAGGCTGAGGGAGAGGTAGAAATGGCTCTGATAGAGGCTCAATAAATAGAGGTTGTGGAAGGAATGGTCAAAGGAATGCTGGTGTAGAAAGCTTAGGAAGAGAAAGCAACCAAGATGGAGCAAGCACCTCTCAAAACAACTCTAGAGGAGGTAAGAAGATTTACAACTGCAATAAAAGTAATATTGAATGCTACTACTATCATAAATATGGGAATTATGCAAGTGAATGCTGGAAGAAATAGGGTGATCAGTCAAAGAAAAATGCTAATGTGGTTGATGTGAACATGTAAAATGCAATCAAACCCACTGCCTTCATCATGTGTAGCATTAGTAAAGAAAGAAGCCCTAAGGTATGGTACCTGGACAATAGATGTAGCAACCACATGAGTGGTAATGAAAGTTTATTCTCTTTCATTGATAAGACTTTTAAGTTTGAAATGAAAATGGAAAATAATGGAACCATTCCAATAGTGGGAAAAGGATCTATTATGGTTCGCATCAAGCAAGGTGAGAAGAAGGAAATACAAAATGTGTATTTTGCACCCAGTATGAAGCACAATTTGATGAGTGTTGAACAACTCATTCAAAATGGATACAAGGTGCTAACAGAAAATGACAAGTGTGTCATTCATGAGAAGGATGGGAGTAATAGATTGCTTGTAGCAGTCCAAATGACAAAGAATCAAATGTTTCAATTGAGAATAGAGACATGTTTCTCTTCTCAAGTTAGTGGTGCACCTCCCAAGCATGCATGTACAACAATACACCAGCAATTAGCTCTTAGGAGCATGATTCAAGACCCCTCCAAGCTTTGGCATCTCAAGTATGGACATCTTTTCTTTTCTGGTTTACATTTGTTGTCCAAGAAAAGAATGGTAGATGGTTTGCCAAGAATTGTAAATTCATATGACAAGTGTGCGGCTTACATATTGGGTAAGCAACATAGGCTTCCCTGTAATTTTAGAGATTCTAGAAGGGCTAGAGCACCATTAGAATTGGTGCATTCTGATTTGGTAGGCTCTATGCAAACTACTTCTATTGGGAGGAGTACTTATTTTATGACATTCATAGATGATTTCAGTCATAGGACATGGGTTTATTTTTTGAAAAAACAAATCTGAAGCATTTGACAAATTTGTAGAATTTAAAGCTCTTGCTAAAAAAGAATGTGGATACTATGCTAAGGTCCTTAGATTAGATAGAGGAGGGGAGTCGTAATGAACCCTTTTTGGGGGTCATTCATTTATTTATGAATTTTTCTTTATTTGTATTCTATTGGTCATATTTTTTGATAATTACTTTGATAGATGCTAAGCTTCAACACTCATACCAGTGAAACTAAGAAAGAAAGTTGGTCAATTTGCCATGGGTTGCTGTAATGACCCATTTAGGGAATTTTCCAATTATCAATCATAATTAAGGTTTAGTTAATATCATGCTTCCTCCAAACTCAAGTAGGATCACTGACCATCACATAGAGTCTTCTACTATACCTTACTTGTCACTTTAATCCTCATTATTAATTCTGAATATAGATTATGGTAAGGCAAGTGTTATTCTTCCTTGATGATGAAATAGACAATGTGTTGACACCTCCTCATGATTTTTGACATAAGCATAATTGATAAAGCCCAATTACTGTCTCAATAATACTTGTGATCAGTACAATAGTCAAACCTTTGATATTCTTGATTATCACTATAAGGGTAGTAATCTCTTAAGTTGATATTCATAGGATTGACCGATAATGATATTATTGATAATAGAAAATCACTCCTTTCATGATTACTTGCTTACTCCCATAATCGTCTATAGTCTCTACTCTAAAGTAGAATTGTATTCACCCTCTAACACATCCTCTCCTTAAATGGTGTGTCAATTATATGTTTGACACATTATAGTTACTTACACTATTTCATAATCGATAATCTTACTTGATATGTGTCTTCTACAACCTTTGTATGTATTATTTAGCATGTAACAATATCCCTTGATATGCTAGTACAAAGATTGATATGTCTTTCTCTACTGTCATGAGTATGTGGTAGAGCATGTACAACTCTTATAGCATTACCTCTACAATACCCCATTAATAATCTATATTCTACTTTCCTCAGGAAGTCTTAAGAATGGCTTGATTCCTTTATGAAAGTGCATATAAGAGTTATGGCTGTTAATATTTCTTTGTTGTATGATTGCTTCTGTTGTAAGTGTGATTGTTTCTGATGTATGGTTGCCTCTACTATAGGGTTGACTGTGTCTACTATAGGATTAGTTTTCTTTTCTATCTATGTATTTCCCTCTGCTTGTGTTTGATAGTCCAGATATTGCCTTAAGTCTACCTCGAATCTGTATAAAGCAACTGTTTAGATTGCTCTTATTTTAGTTTATAGATCTGCTACAAATCACATTTAGGTCTTCTCATACCCCTTCTTAAGATTTGGTCATGTGCCTTCTTAATCCCTCAGAATTTGACTTTTCATAATCTTAGATCTTCTTTTATAAGTCTGCTCCTAAATAAAAGATATCAGAATAAAAGATGCCCAAATGATTCTCAACATACTTCTTTTTAGACCTTCCAAGAGGCAACTCTTCACCAAGCAATACAACTTATCCAATCAAGTTAGGCAACACTTATCATATTTAAATTTGCATTTGAATATGTCACCAAGGGTCACAACCAGGTCGATCAACAATATGGACAAATGTTTATTATATTTTATCCATGAGATAGGGCACCCATCTCTAGCAAGGTTGGCCCTCTAGAAAATGTAATTTTCTATTTATTTCAACTAATTGAATGCACCATCATATGGAGAGGGGTCAGAATAGTAATGTCCTTATTCTTAATTGTCATTCAATTATTAAGTTCATCCTTTCCTAATGTTTTATATATACTACTTGTTTTGAGTAAAAGAGAATGTAATAAATTATTATTATTTCCTATTATAAGTATAATAAATTATTATTATGATTTTTTTTTTCTATTATTTGATAATAATATCATATTATTGTGTCAATGTAATTGGTAAATCTTATAATGATTTATAGTTCAAAAATATTCATTAAGATTGAATTAACATTTTAGTCATAGATCATTAGGGGGTTATGTATTATCACTTCATAAAAATATTATTATTTTGATATCATTATTAATATTACTTTATATAAAAAATATATTTATTACTTAAATTATACACTAATATGGGGACAACACAGGAGTATACCTCCAATATGTTTGTAAATTTTTGCAGGGAAAATGGCATAAGAAAAGAGTTAACAACCAATTATACTCCGCAACAAAATGGAGTGGCTGAGAGAAAGAATAGGACCATTGTTGAAATGGCAAGGAGCATGATGAAAGAAAAATGACTCTCAATTGAATATTGGGGAGAAGCTGTAGCTATAGTAGTATACTTGATCAATAGGTGTCTTACAAAATCAGTTCGTGACAAGATACCTCTTGAAGCTTGGTCAAGGGATAGATGGACAGTTGAGCACTTGAGAGTGTTTGGATGTGTAGCATGTGCACATGTGCCTAAGGAAAAAAGGAAAAAGCTAGATGACAAAGGTGTGAAGTGCATCTTCATAAGGTACAACTCAGAATCAAAGGCCCAATAGGCTATATGATCCAATTAACAAGAAGATCTTCATTTCAAGAGATGTGGTGTTTCTTGAATATACATCATAAGATGGCTTGGTAGATGAATCCTCAAGCACTTCAAGTAAAGTGCCTACTATTGAAGACGAAGAAGATGACATTGGTGATCAGCAAGAATATGGAGTAGCAAACATAGATTATAGACAAAGACAAAAAAGGGAAGCAACCCTTAACATGCCAAAAAATAGCCCAAAGCACATCGAGACAACCTCGAGCTAGTATGCAAATCAGTAGTAGCAGTAATATTGAAAATTTGGATCCTACTTTTGCCTCCCTATTGCCAAGAAAAATCAAGAGTCTAAGGGAGATATACCAAGATGAAAGGTATTATAAAAATTATGATGAGAGTGTAAATTTTGTATTATTTTCTCATAGTGATCCAATTTATTTTGAGGAAGTTGTCAAAGAAGAGAAATGGTGTAATGCCATGGATAAGGAAATAGATGCCATTGAGAGAAATGAGACATGGGAGTTAACTACATTGCCTCCCAAGAAAAAAGTGATTGGATTGAAATGGGTGTATAAGACCAAGTGCAATGTTGAATAAAAATTAGATAGGCATAAGGCATAGTTGGTGGTCAAGGGGTACAAGCAGCAATATGGCAGAGATTATGAAAAGACATATGCCCCAATTGCAAGAATGGAAACCATGTGTGCTATCATAGCAATTGCAGCCCAACACAAATGGAAGGTATATCAAATGGATGTAAAGTCTACCTTTTTAAATGGTGTATTGAAGGAAGAAGTGTATGTGGATCAGCCACCTAGTTATGAAGTTGCAGGTGAAGAACACAAAGTGTATAGATTGAAGAGAGCTCTATATGGGCTCAAGCAAGCTCCATGGGTATGGTACAATAGGATTGACTCATATTTGATGAGCAATAGCTTTAGCAAAAGCAATGGTGAGCCCACACTTTACATCAAGACAACAACTGGTAATGTGTTGATTGTTGTCTTGTGTGTTGATGATTTGATTTTTACTAGAAATGACAATTTTCTAATTGGTGAGTCCAAAGAGGCCATGAAAGATGAATTTGAAATGACAGATCTAGGTCTATTGAGATATTTTCTACGCATAGAAGTAAAACAAATGCATGATGGCATCTTCATCTATCAAGAAAAGTATGCAAGGAAAATCTTGAAGAGATTCAAAATGTAGAATAGTAAGGTAGCCCCAACACCAATAGCAGTAGGTCTAAAGTTGAGCAAAGAAGATTGCAGCAAAAGAGTGAATCAAACACTATACAAAAGTATGGTTGGAAATTTGATGTATTTAACTGAAACTTGGCCAGACATAATGCATGCAGTAAGTTTGATTTTCAGATTTATGGAAACACCAAAGGATTCCCATTGGCAAGTGGGAAAGAGGATCCTTAGGTATGTGAATGGTACCAAGGGATTTAATTTTTTTTATACTGCAAAAATTGAATTCAAGTTGGTTGCTTACACGAATAGTGATTGGGCTAGAAGTCTAGATGATAGGAAGAGCACTTCTAGATACATATTTCATATGGGATCGAATTCAATTTCATGGGCATCCAAGAAGCAACCTATTGTTGCTCAATCTATGGTAGAGGTTGAATACATAGTAGCAAATGCAGCAACATGTTAGGCTATTTGGTTAAGGAGGATCTTGACAGATTTGAATGAAAGGTAACAGGATGGAACCATAATTTAGTGTGACAACGTCTCCTCAATTGCATTGTCCAAGAATCTAGTCTTCCATGAGAGAAGCAAGCATATAGAGATCAGATATCACTTCATCAAAGAGTTGGTGGAGAATGGAGATATCAAAATAGAATTTTGCAAGTTTGAGCAGTAGATAGTAGACATATTTACTAAGCCATTAGGCATTGGAAGTTTTGTACACCTAAGAGAGTGTCTTAGTGTAGTTGATTTGGATCAGTAGTGATTCTTGTTTGTTTGACTCAAGACAAAGGGGAGCTGTTGGAATATTTATTGCAGTTGATGTTTGTCCCTGGAGCCAAATGCCCACCTACCACCTGACGAATTGCAGAATGATCAAAAAATTGGATATGGGTGGGTGAGTTTTCAAATTTGGAAATGAGGGGGAGATATTTTTGGAAGAAGACAAAAGGAATGCCTCACATTCATTCGACTAGACAAAGGAAGTTGAAGAAGATCAGAAGTTGTAGAGCAGAGTAGAGAAGGAAGAAGTAAAGGAAGTAATTAGCAATCAAGTTGCAGAGACCAAAGGAAGTGTTCCATGCCTACAATTGCACATGTTTCTTCTTGTCATTCTGTAAGTTCGTAGTTTATTGGATTCATCCTATGAAGTAGTGATTGCTCCAAGCACTATTATATGTAGCCATTAGAGCTGCAAGATTAAAGTTTTAAGCTCTTTACCCATTTCAAGATTTAGGGTTATTTTAGGATTTTTTGGTTGAAGCCGAATGCTCCCAGATTTTGTATTGTTTTAATCAAAGATGAATAGAAAGCAAGTAGGCATACTTGAATCCATTGTTTTTCTTCTATTTTTTGCATTTGAGAAGTTTATTGTTGGATGCTTCAAGCTTTGGCTCTCTGGTTTTAATGGTGAAAATATTCACTATCACTCGGCCTTGTCTTTGGTTGAGTTTTCTATCTGCAGTTTAAGTCGAGCTCACTTGGCATCTTCCTCTACCAAGCTCCACCTTGTAGTGGTGACCGAGCTCACTTGGCATCCACACTGCCAAGCTCACCTAGCATCCATTGGTGTCGAGTTGCCCTTCACGTGTCGAGTTCACTCAGCTCCTTCATGTGCCGAGCTCACTCGGCATCCTCCTGCCACTCGACTCCTAAAGTGCCAAGCAAAAACTGGCACTCGGCAATAGTTATTGCCAAGCAATTTTTTTATTTTTTTTGAGTTGTGATTTATTTTTAACATTTATAGCCCTCTTTGATTGAGTACTTTCCATCTTTAGGAAAAACTGAAATTAATGAGTCTTCCCTTTCAGATAAATATATTTCCCTATCCCTTAAATATTGTCTAAAGAATTCCTATTTGATTCTCATATAGTGGTAACACTATTATTTCACCATTTTTGATTAATGCCCATACAGCGATCTTAAACTTATCAATTTATCACGGTGAGCAATGGTTGTAGTAAATGTTATCAAATTTTGGCTTTTCATCTACAATTACCATGTTCGGATGAATTATTTTGTTATCTTTCCGAAGAGCTTTGCTAACCTCACAATCACAGATATCCGGTGAGATAACATATTCTCGTTGAGCATCCTTCAAAACTTCATTTTCATTTAGCTTTGTCACTATTCTAAATTCATCAGTGACCAACAAGGGTACATTCTTTCAAACAAATAGCAGTCATGTCTAATTGGAAGCTTCCTATTCCATTGAGGATATTCATCTTTATCAGCAAAGATTTTCAACAAATTTTTTCACTCTTATAATCCTTATCCAATATATTTAATGAATATATAAGAGCCGTTGTTTTTCACGTATTCTTAAGAAAGACTATCAAGTTGGACACATGGAAGAAAATACTAATGCAACTCACTTAAGATATATTTTTATAACAGTGAATAAGAGCCGTTGTTTTTCTACGTATGTCAAAAACTTTTCTGTTGTCTGAAAGTCTGTATATTCAACTTGCATTCCAAGGGTTTAACAGCATAATTTACCTTGTAAGAAATTTTTGAACTATGATTGATTTCAATACAACATGCAAATAAATATATGTTTTTCCTCAATAATTCGGTTAGTTTAATAGTTGTTCCATGCTAACTTACATAAGTTTTATTAATTAAAATGAAGTAAATTCATATAGGAATGCATGACTACGTGGGATGACTCAGAGATAGATGTCATAAGTGGTAGGTTAATTTTGTAACTTGTTCTCGTACTTCTGCAAATCACTACACGAGAGCACCATACGTGTCTTTAAAAATAATGGTCTTTTGTAGTATAAACAATATGGTTATGTAAGAAGTTAAACAAATAAATTTCAATGGAGGTTAATGCTATTGGGATGTTTCTTTTTCATTTCCCTTTTGCTGATGATCTGATCAAAGACAGAAAAATCTTTTTGCTATAATATCTGGATTCAGATGAACGCAGTAAATTCAATAGGATCCATGAACTGCAAACACCAGACCTTTTCTCACCATCAAACAATGTTACGTGGTCCACCCACACTTTTTTGATTAAAAAATGTGAACCGCTTCCTTGGTTGTGTTACTGACTTGAATGTTATGGATAATAATATCATCATTCTATTTAGCCCAATTGAAGATGACCTGAGAATGCTAGATCTTTGCCCACAAGAGGAAAATTGACATTTTGTACCATCAGATCCTTTGCAAAGTTGCCCTGGAGTTCCTACATAGAGTATTGGACGTGCTTACAACATCATAAATAAAATAGATTTTAAGTTATATAATATCTTGTCATCTCTCTTCCACTGATGATCTAATGAGAGACATTGAAGCCTTTCATATGTAATGTCTGAAATCAGATGACCAACTCTGAATAAAACGCAATAAGTTCTATAGGATGCATGGAGGACATGTATTGCGATCTCATGAGGAACATGTACTGGAGTTTTAGGTTGTTCTTATCAAGGTTGAGGTTTTTAACAAGAAATTGTTTGTACGCATATTCAAATATGTTTCAAATTATTTATCTTTGAGCTTTTCACTAGTTTTTTTAATAAAAAACAAATTAGTAAAATGAGAGTTTTTCACCTCAAATTTGTCTAGAAGTTTGAACAACAGCAACGGAAACATTGAAGGTAGTCCACCAAGGTTAACTACCAAGATGTGGTTTTTATCTTTATTCTTTCTGTCACATCCATGAGTTATTGGATCCTGTGGAGGAAATAACATCCACCAAGGTCAACTACCAAATGTGTTTCTTATTTTCATTCTTTCTATCACATGCATAAATTATAGGATCCTATGAAGTAAATGAAAACCTTTGAAATAAAGGTTTTTCTTTTGAAATTTTTGGTGAATTAGATGAAATATTTTGCAAACATGTTTAGATATGCTATAAGTTATATATTTTTGAGCTACATTTAAATACTTTGTAAAGAAACATTTGAATTATAGCCAAGTTTTGGTCAATTTTGTGCAAACCTGGCTTTTCAGATTTGTGAAATCTTGTTTGTTATTTTCTTGATGATATCACATTTGAGCACTATAATATAGGAGTCACATATTTCATAACTTGAAAATATATATATTATAAATATGGTAAAAACTAGCTTATATATATATATATATATATATATATATATATATATATATATATATATATATATATATATATATATATATATATATATATAATAAGTCGAGAGATATCCTTCTGATGTGCCTATTGCATTGAGTCATATTATAAAGATAGGTGCCTTGAGAAGGATATCTCTTGACTTATATATATATATATATATATAAACCAGTAGTAGTCATGACACAAAATGAAAACAATTACTATTGATATTCTACAAGAATAAATTATAGTTATTAAAAATGTGATATTTTATATGTTCACTTCAAAAATATATTTAATACAATAGATTCCCTTTGAAAATAAAAAATGTATTACCACATGGATAATAATTAATAAAATAAAAATATTATTTAAGTAATTAAATTTAAATTTAGAATTGAAATATTATCTTTCTCTCTCCCCCCCATATTTATCTATTCCATGCCCTAATTATTATCTTTCTCTGTACCTCATTAGTCTTCCATTCTCTATTCTCTCTCTAACTCATCTCTCCACTTCTTGTGCCTTTCTCCCAGATCCATCCCCTAACTATCTCTCCCCCTAATACAATCTCTCTCTCTCTCTCTCTCTCTCTCTCTCTCTGCACCCCCTCCCTCTCTCTTTCTTTTTTCTCCCCTCTTTGTTCTCCCATAATCATGTCCATCTATCCCATACCATAATTTCTCTCTCTCTCTCTCTCTCTCTCTCTCTCTCTCTCTCTCTCTCTCTCTCTCTCTCTCTCTCCACCCTCTCCCTCTTCTCACACACTCTCATTTTCTCTCTCTCCCACACATATCTATTTCCCTAATTTATCACTTTAATGCTCTCCCTGCCCTCCTCTAACAATATCTTCCTACTCTCTCTCTCTCTCTCTCTCTCTCTCTCTCTCTCTCTCTACTATTTCCCACCACCTCTTACCCTCTTATTCTCCCACTCTCCCTCACAATAACCCCTCTCTCTATCTCTCTCATACACACAATATCTCTCTATGTTAACCTCATCTCTCTATCTCTCCCTATTCCCACTCTCTCTCTCTCTCTCTCTCTCTCTCTCTCTCTCTCTCTCTCTCTTTCTCTCTCTCTCTCTCTCTCACACACACACACACATCTCCCCTCCCTCATGTCTCTTTATCTCTAAAATGATCTCTCTATGGGTATCTCATCTCTCTCTCTCTTCCTCTCCATCTTCTCCCCCCTATCGCTCTCTATCTCTGTCATCCCCTCCTATTACTACCACCCATTCTCATTGTATCATGTTTCTTTACCTCTCACAATCTCTCTTGGTGTCTACTTCATGACTTAACCTCATCTCCATTTCTTATTTTTTTCTATATACCACATATCTTTCCCTATCACAATTGTCCCTTTCTACCTCATCTCCATGTATCATATCTCCTATCCCCTCATACCATTTCTACACTAATTACCATATATATTTTTATCATCATCTCTCTCTCTCTCTCTCTCTCTCTCTCTCTCTCTCTCTCACACACACACACACACACACATGCATCTCCCCTCCCTCATGCCTTTTCATCTCTAAAATTATCTCTCTATGTCTATCTCTTGTCTCTCACTCTCTCCCTCTTCTCTCCCCTGTCTCTCTCTATCTTTGTCATCCCCTCCTATTATTACCACTAGCTCTCATTATCTCATTTTTCTTTACTTATCACAATCTCTCTTGGTGTCTACTTCATGCCTTACCCTCATCTCCTTGTCTTATTTTTTTCTATCTACCCCATCTCTTTCCCTATCACAATTGTCCCTTTCTATCTCATCTCTATGTATCCTATCTCCAACCCCATCATACCATTTTGTTGATAAACAAATTTGTTCTTTTAGATTATCACTCTTTAATGCCCAATTCAAAACAATATCTGATCACAAATAGTTGAAAGTTCTCTGTGAATGTACTAGCTTTCCTCTGAATTGGTTGGTACAGCTCCCTAAAATGAATTTTGTTTTCCTCCTAAACTACTTTGGGTTATGTTCTTAACTTGAGAACAATAGAGGGATAATTGAGCTAGAACTAAATAAAATCGAACTTAGGTAGAATAAAACTTCTCAATAATAGAATAGATTCGTGTACCCACACATCTTATGAGTTCGCAAATCTCATCCACATAATCGACTGATGCTGAACTAGGAGAATTCAAACCTAAACTATAACTAATAAATAAAAAATACTAATAGAATCTTTTAGTCGAATGAAAGTGTAACAATACTTATCACACTCATCTGTTGCCTCAAAACAAAGGGGGAAGCTCTGTTCTTCCTTTATTCCTAGTAAAATAGAAAGAGAAACATGAACTAAATATAACACCTACTGGAACTAAAAATATTTGACATAAAATACCATTCAATTATCTCTGCAACAAAAAGTACTTCACACCAAAAATTTTTTGACCTTTCATTAATCTTTGCAGTTCATACATATAGAGTTTTTGAGATGACCATTATAATGGAAGTTTAATCGGTTCATCTTCTAAGGGTGACAAATGGCAAGATGCCAGTTTGTCATATTACAAAATTACGAAAGAAAATAAAAAGAGGGCATCATATGAATCATTTAGGCTTCTTTCCCTCTTCTATTTTTGCTCTATGTGACTTGGCAGCAACCATTACTGGGATCAGTTCCTCATGATTGGGCACATGTATATTTGTGAATCTCAAAATCCGTTTTGCATGTTCCCTTGCTATCTCTTTTGCACTATTCAACGGATCTGACAACTCCATTGCAACCACATGTATCCATCCGCTGAGTGCCTAGAGCTCTTCAGTTCTGTTCTGGCTACTAGATGCCACTGCAAACAAATTATCCAAATAGGTTGAGAAGTTTCTTTTCATCACTTCTACTCTAATGAGGTCTTTTCCTTGACCACTAGTTTGAGAGTCAGTGTGTAGCCCTCTCATCAATTCAAATCCTCTGTCTTGGGTCTTTTTTATCTTATCTTCTATCTCTTTGAGCCCTTTCTTAGCTTCTTGAATCATTTCAAGGTTAAATTGCATACTTTGGAACCATTCAAACAAAGGTTCATTCCCTTTTTTTAGAATCTTAGCTTTGACTACTTCCTCAATCTTCATCTACATGATCATCTTTAAGAGGGAGAGACATTCATCACACTTGGCTCTTTCTCTAGCTAGAGTGTTACTGTTAGATAATATGTTATCTTTTTCTGTTTCCAATCTGAGGATAACATTTCCAATTTGATCTATGAGAGAAACTCCTTCTGACTTGAGTTTCTTAATTCACTCTCTCCTGATTTGGCCATAGTGCCTATCTTCTTGGAGCTGGGAAATGAGAGCTTGCACTTCAGCTACACTAGGAGTTTGAGTCACAGACATTCCAGAAATAGTTGCCAGTGGAGTGATTAGTTGTCTAATGAACTTATAACTCAATTCTTCTATTTCTACCTTCATCTTGATCTTGGACAATTTGAGACTCTCTAATTATCCTTCTATCACTTCATTTCTTAATCTCCACAAGCCAACCTTTGTATCATGTCTAGCTTCCCCAAGGTCTATTGAATGCAAAGTAAAATCCTCAGGAATCATATCCTCAATTCTCCCTCCTTTGTTCAGCTTTTCTATCTCCATTGTTAGGTACACTATTTTTGGATCTTTTCCAAGTATGGACAAAGTCTTATGCTTCTTAACCTTTATCAATACAGTCCTGGAATGAACTGCAAGGGACACAGTGTCTTTTGCAAAAACGCCCTCATCTTTTCTCTTTCTTTTCCTTTCCAAAGTATCTTCTAGCCAAGAGTCAACTCATATCACCTTAGAAGTTGTTCTGAGTGATTCGATGCTAAACATCTTCTTCTTCACTGGAGTCATGACCATAGTAGTTGAAGAGAAAGGATTCTTTGAATCCTTGGAGATGAGTTTGGAAGAAGCTTGGCCTTTCTCCACCTCTAAAGTCTTCCTCGTCTCTTCATCTGATTCTGTTGATTCACTGGTGCTACTTTTTCCATCCCCTAAGTCCACTATCTATATGGGGGAAACACCTGGTTTCAAAAGGGGAGCACTTGTTGATGCTATAGGGCTATGATGAGGGGATGGGATTGGAGTGGTAGGTGGAGAAGGAAGAAGAGTAGTGTGAGTAGATGGAACAAGAGTAATATGTGGGGAAGGTACTGGGGAAGGAGCACTGCCCTTTGGTTCTTCTGAATTCTTCTCTTTAGCACCAGTCTGGGTTCCTATAACTGACAAGGATCCATCATGACATGTTGGGGCTATAGGAACATTCTTTTTTGGGGGTTGATCACCTTTGCCCATAGGTTGATCTAGTCCTTGGGTGGAAGCTATGGTCACACCTGTTGTAACACTCTAAGATGAAGTAGGCATTGCAACTACTAGAGAGGCTTAAGTGGCTGCACCCTTACTTCGGCTCTTTCTGGCTGTCCACTCAACCCACTTCCTAGTTCTTTTGATTATCCTTGCCATCATAATATTGAGACTCTCCTTCACATCCACATATGGCTCATAACTGATAGGAACTCCTCTTAATTTAGGAAGATATGTATTTCTATACATATTTTGACCATCATCCTCTAATCCCTCTATGTTTAGATCAACATCGTATGTCTTTATTTGTACCATTGTGAGTTTTGCAAATGCATGATCACAACTCTCCAACTCATATTTGCAATCTACCCAATAATCTTCCAGAGTGGTGACATGTTTGATCACACTCCCAATCTGAAACACCTCACTTCCATATCCATTTGGGTCAAACATAGGCCTCATAACTTCATATTCCTCCAATTTATACTTTCTCTTGAATTCTTTGAGCATGTTTTTAGCCTCAGAGTAAGAATCACAACTATAAGCCCCAACCTTCATGGGGAACTCATATCACTTCTTCCTTAGACTGGTGCTCAGCACATTCAGTTGGATAGCTTGTCTTATGAACTTTATGAGCACAATCATGTCGCTTGGGTATCTAAGCAGCTTCAAAGGAAATCCGTTGAAAGCTGCAAGAGGCAAATATGAAAAGGATGGGAATAGTTGATGGCTGTCATCGCTTCTGGGCTAAACCTCCTCTTCGGGAATCCTTGTAGCTCCCTATAAATTCTCATTATAAAAGAGTCATTAACCTTGACGTATTCTACATAACTATTATGTAACTAAAAGCATAGATAAAATTCATAATTTTTTACATCATTAGGAAAATCCTCTATTTTGGGGAGGCTTGGCCACAATTGTAAAGAAACCAACATATAAATTAGGAAAGAAGACATGTAGAAGGTATTGTAGAATTTTGCATCACTCAAAGCTCTGGATAGATGTTCACTAACCTCATATGCCCAATCAACATAATGTGTGTCTGAACAGATGATTTGCACCTAAAAGGAAAAATTGTTCTACAAAATTGAGTGCTTCTACCTCACCTTTCAACCGATGTAAAAGAACAAGGATGTCCATAATTTTGGGCTTAAGATCGATGCCAAAAAGAGTTTTAGGAACCTTACTCTTAGGTCCTTGTGGTTTTTTGGAACCAAGACCTCGTGATTTCCTTTCACCACGCCATCTTCTTCAAGGAAAACTCGTACATGGCTCCTCCCATGGTCAAATCAGAAAATTCTTCCTATTATGGAATCTAGAGGCAATTGATTATAGTTTCTTGGTCAATTGACATTAAAAATTTATGATCTAGCAACAAAATTTGTTTATCATCTGGGTTGTAATGGTTAATGCATTCAATGATCAACTTAGGGGCTTGAGTTTCTATTGGAAACGTAGCTTCTTCCACTAACCTGATTTCTTAAAGTTTCTCTATTTTTGGGTGGATTGGCTCCATCTTCAACCTCCTTTGGAAATCTTGCATGTTGAAGAAATGGAATGAAGTATCTATAACATTTTTCAATGTTGACTTAATCTCACCCAGTCCATCAAAACCAACGAATCTTGTTGCCATCTTAACTGAGACAAAGACGGACTGCAAATTTTAAAATTGAAAATAGTACAAAGAGTAGGGCTTTGTAACTTTGAGAATTCTGAAATCACTTTACAATTTGATAGCATAATAGTTCAAATAAGAAAGTGGTAGTTTAAAAATTAGTTATGTTCATCTCTATATAGAAATATCAATCCACCTATTAATCTTCAAGATCCGTGCCACACGAGTGAATTAAAGGATAAATCCATTAGATCATTAATTGCAAGGGTTTCTAATAGATTTTTAAGTGTCATTTCACTATTCTCATTGGCTCAATGGTTACTTTCCTTTGTTATATATTTACTTTTCCATTTTCCACCAAGTTGCGAAGAATTAAGAATGGAGTACTCCATGGAGAAAAATTTGCCCAGCCAGATTTTACTCAAGATTCCTTCCTAAATGTGATCAACTAGCTTTCATTATATTTTTTAAGCATCCTGTGATTGATCTATGAGCTCAACACATTTTTAGAAGTAATTTTTCAATGGATGTAGAAAATTGTTTCAAGGGGTTGAAAACCCACCGCAGAGAAGGCAACTTTTGTTTTTTTGCCCTTGTTCTTATTTTCACTTAGCCTTTTAAGTTAATATGTCTCTAGACTTCAAAAAGTCTCAAAAGAGCTATGAAAATAAAAAGACAAGACCAGTTACTTGCTTTTCTCTCTTACAAACACCTTTGTCAGAAAACTGACTTCCTAGGTTGAAAACCCACACTATAGAGGTTGCTTTAGAATTTTCTACCAGATGCTATTTTGATCATTCTAATGATTTCTGAGTAACTCTCGAGGTAGAATACTGCAACGTAAGAACAATCCATCCATAAAATGATTCATTTCCTCCTTGTTCTAGCTTGTATTCATCTTTTGTTGGCCTCTACAAAAAATCACCTACATAGTGCGAAAACCTGCCAAGGAGAAGCTAATGCTAGGTTTTTTGCAAACTTCATTTTCTTTGTGTGTAAACTATAATGAGTTGTGAGCAAGTTCTTTCTTGGAAATGACTTTTTGAAGATCATCATACAGACTAAGAATCTCCATCGAAAAGGATCTTAGACTACCCACAAACTCATGTCAACAAGGAAAACCCACCTAGTTATGTAATGCAGGAGAAGAAACAATGTGAAAATCCGATAGAGAGACTTTTCACTTGGGAAAAGAAACTGACTTAAACATACCTAAACCTAATTGAGACACAAGACTATTTTTCACTTTGGATAATGGGTACAAGATGAAAATTTGGGCAACACATTTATCTCCTAATTACAATATCCATTTGTATCATCATCTCTTTCTCTCTTGCCAGCTCCACCCATCAACAATTCTATCTATTCAATGCCCTAATTTTTATTTTTATTTTCTATTTACCCCATCTCTTTCCATGTCCTATTTTTCCTTTCTACCTAATCTCCATGTATCCTAACTCTTATCCCCTCATACCATTTTCCCCCTAATTACCATATGCATTTGTATCATTCTCTCTCTCTCTCTCTCTCTCTCTCTCTCTCTCTCTCTCTCTCTCTCTCTCTCTCTCTCTCTCTCGTTTCACCCTTTCCCTCTTCTCACACTCTCTCATTCTCTCTCTCTCTCTCTCTCTCTCCCTCTCCCTCTCCCTCTTGTGTTTCACCCTCTCTCTCTTCTAAAACTCTCTCATTTTCTCTATCCCACACATATCTATCTTCACTCCTCTCACAATATCTTCTTGTGCTCTCTCTCTCTCTTCCATTTTTCACCACCTCTTACCCTCTCCTTCTCCTACTCTCCCTCACACATGCCTCTCTCCCTCTCTCTCTCTCTCTCTCTCTCTCTCTCTCTCTCCCTCTTCTCACATTCTCATTTTCTCTCTCTCCTAAACATATTTATCACTTTGATGCTCTCCTCTCCCTCCTCTCACAATATCTTCCCACGATCTCTCTCTCTCTCTCTCTCTCTCTCTCTCTCTCTCCCTCTCTCTCTCTCTCTCTCTCTCGTATCTCCTTATTACTCAATACTTCTCTCTCAAATGCATGTCTCCTATGCTATATCCCCTTATCTCACTCTCTCTCATGTGTGTCTCTTCCCTCATTTCACTTTATCTCTCAATTTTTCTCTTTATGTCTACCTCATGTTTTTCACACTTCCCCCTCCTCCTCTTATGTTTTCTCCTTTTATTACCACCTACATTATTTGTTTCGTGTATATTTATCTATTATTGTCTCTCATAGTGTCTACTTCATGTGTCACCCTCTTTCCCTTGGCTCATTCCCTCTCACATGTCACACACTTGTTTTCAAAATCGATTACATGTATATGCTTTCAATTTATTTATAAAACTTAATTTTATTTGTAAACTTAAATTTTATTTCAAAGCATTCTCTTAACACTCAAAATTTAACATTACTTCTAATCCTTCATTTTTGTAGGTTTGACTACATTCTTAGGTTTGTCCAAATTTATAAATTACAACATTAGTTATAATTTTTATGTAATATCTAACTCTTTGTTCTAATTTTTTAAAATAATTAAATATTTATAGAAAACTAAATCTTAAAATTTAAAAATTAATTAATTATATTACCAATTTAGTAGTATCTATGATTAACTTAAAATAATAAATCAAGTCCACTTAAACATACTAAAAGATCTTGTATGCAAAGATTCATAAAATAAAATTATATAATATTTTTATAATTTCTAACTTAGAAACTATTCTATAAAAAATTATTTTACAATTTATTACCAAAATTAAACATTTGAAAATTCTTGACAAATATCTAATAATGCTTAATTTAATGATTGTTTTAGTTCAGAATGTAATAATTATGTCATGTCAGCTTCCATTAGAACTCTTATAAATTCCAATTCTAATAGTTTAGATGCTTATAATTAACAATATCTATGGTTATAGCTAGTTGTGATCTTTTGTAAAAGAGATAACTGCTTTTAATATGAAAAACTTTTCAATTCACTCCAGTAATGTTATCATTGGACAGAAATCAAAACTATAATTTTTGAATCATCTTCATAGAAAAGTTATTTAAAAAACTTCCAAATTTAAATATTCTATGTACATTTAATTTGATATTTGATTTTTAAACAATACCAGCAAGTATAAAAGCTTTAAAAAATGGCAATACCAGAAAACATGGTGGTAGCAAGTGAGAGTGCATGATTTCTTCACCATAGACTAAGGATGGAAACTCGGGCCGCACATCATCTATTGTACATGTAAGCCCGGAAAGTTGCCACCGAAGAGAACTCAACAACTCCAAATCTTTTTGCTGGTGTTCATGGAAATCATTCTGAATACCTTAACGAACATCACTTTCATAATAATGCTTCGATCATTCTTAGGGCTTAAGATATGATAAACCGCAAGGACATCGATTAAAACAATTCTTGTGTGCCATTAATAGTGGTAGGTCAGCAAGCAAACGGTTAACAATCTTGCAATATATGAGAGCCAATAGGTACCATGCAAGCAATCTGAAGTTGCCCTCAATATTGTGGTTCCTATGCATAATTAAGCTCATGTTGTAGACCATGGTGAGTACAACGATCGATATGGTTTTGTGGATGATCGATGGCGGACCTGTGGATTTGTTCATAATGGAATGGTTTAAACATCACACAATAAGCTTAATGCATAGACCAAAAGTGTTAATAGTCAAAGTTGACTTTTTTTTTTGCCCAAGCTTAATTCTTCCCTTAGTGTGTGATGTTTAAGGGTGGTCATCTATAATAATATTCATTCTTTCCATTTGAGTTTGCACCATTGAGTGCTTCCATGTCTCCATAAATTGATATATGTTACAAGAGACATTTTTTCTCATCCTTCTTAAAGAGATTAGCAAAAGAAATTTCAAACCTTTAATTGTAACTGCCATTTTTATTGAATTAGGTATTTATGGAAACTGACAACGTAATTTCAATTTGATAAAAGCAACGCCCTCTTTAGTAGTGTCAGGTAAAAGTAACCCATATTGTAACCACCACAGTTATGAATTTAATCTAAATATTCAACTCACGACACTGCCAACTAACATTCAAATGAACATCATTTTTTTTTTAAAGTTGAAATGTTTACATTGATGAAACATAATCATTGTCATAGTCATAGTCATTTGTGCCGTCACATATTTCATAACCTGAAAAAAATATTATAAATAAGGTAAATAGTATGCTGAATAACTTTGTCATCATAGGTTGGGCGAAGTTTTATATTTTGCTCATCAAGAACAAAATAGAGAGCTATCGGGTTGAAATACAACTTTGTCGACTTTTTGATCACCGTATAGTTTGATCGATATACATTGAATTGTGAATGCATGAGAAATACTGGAGTTGAGTGTGAAGAAAGATATTTTTGTTCCCTAACTTGCCTAGTTATAACCAGAAATCCTTAAATGATTAGTAGACTTTCAAAGGCAGCCTATAGGGAACTGTGGATTCAATCCACAGTTCTTTCCTGTGCATTAATGCTTATGTGTGATGCGCGGTAAATTGTGATATATATAAAACTATTCTTTATAATTTGGCTTACTCCCTTTAGAAAGTGGCAGATGGGTATATCGGCCAACTAGCAGAATAAGGGAAAAATGTTCATCATTTTAGAATTTGCATCATAACTGGAACTACACAAGACTTTCACCATATTTCCTAATTAGATCAGTTACTTCTCAGATTTAAGCAATTCAAATAGCGCGTGGCTAACTAGCCGATGGATTTACCTTTATTTTAATTTACGTTTAAAAAATTAAAAAATTAGCAAACCCGTTTCCAATAATTTAAAGATTAATAATTTAATAGTTAAAAATGATTTATTGTGGGGAATTTAATTGGTTGCAAAGACACTGCCCTTCAAATATATAATTTGTTCCTATCATGTAGTATGAGGCGAGGGTATAAGAGCTCCTTAAAGTTGTTTGTAAACAAGACTAGAGTAGATTCCTATCGGGAGTAGTATTGAAATTATGTTATTGTGCTATCAGAACCTAATGGAAGACTGGTCATCCTGAAAATTATTTATCAAACTTGGAACTCTTCTTTGGTAAATGAATTTCCTTTATAGATTTGAGATTTGTTCATATTGAAGTATTGAGAAGTGGTGTATAGAGAAATGAGACCACTATGGTACTATATGTTCTTTGGGAATTAAACTTAACATACTTTTACCTTGATTGAATACTTTATTGGTAACAACTATGGTAATATCTATGATTGGACACCATGATCAAATCTGGATTTATGTTACAATGTATATTAAAATCCATGGTTCATTGTGGTCTGAAATGAATACATTAAGGCAATTTATGTAGTTTTATGAGTTCTTTTGCCAAATCTCTAACTATGCAAAGATAGAAATTGGATAAATTCTAAATCTAAGCTACTCCTTGAGTTAAGGTGACTCATTATATGTTCATGCAAATCTTGTCTTAGTTATGTCTATTTGGGACAACACATTGAAATTTGTTAAACATCTGAGATTTCTATATTAGTAAAATATATGGTTCAGGTGAATGTAGTTGAGTGCATTCATTGTGTTAATACGAAAATATGATATGATAGTACATTTTCCTGAGTGGTGGTCTTATTCCTTTATGGGATGAGTGTAATGTGGCATAAGGGAGGGTGAGGATGGATGCCTTATGTTTTTTCTTCTTTAAACCTGAGAGTAGGATTCATTATGCTTTGTCTACCTTTTTCAGTAATATTGATGAATTTAGTCCTTGGTCAAGCCATTTATCTATTGCATTTAAGTATGTTTTTTCTAACATGAAGCATATGTGTGTGACTATGCTTATTTATATCTTGCATATGAGTGGATGTGTTTTAATTAAAATAAATGTACATATGAGTAGATGTGTAGTGTTCTTTTCTTTTTCCTTCCACATTTTGTCTAAGAAGATAGGCTTCTTATGGCAAGGTTGGGGCATTCTTCATGTCAGGAAGAACCTGGGAGGAGTAAACACTCCATCATTGGCATGGTAAAAGCACTTGGGCTACACTCCCATCTCAAATAGCAAATAGATGGACACATGTCGAGATTTTATGTATATCTCTTCTTATTGGTTTGTATAGTCATATTTGGATGATCATTCTGATGCAATTATATAAATGGATAATGTATCTTAATGATCTCATTTTTAATTTTTATAAGAGAATTTTGATAGATGTATGATGTACAGATCAATATCTTAGATAATGCAATTATGTACTTAGTTATTATTAATGAATTTGTTAATCTTGATTATGGTTAAAGAAAATGAAATCTGACTTTTCAACTAGGGTTTTCTTATCTCTTTCACTTTTCTAGCATTTGTATGATGTGGCATATGCTAACTAGGATATGGTTCTTACACTCTCTATATAGAATTGGAATAATTAATTTTTCTCACTATGTGCATTAGGAGAATGACAAATCACTATCTTATGTCCACTACATAGAAAATTGGTTAAATCAAGAAAACTTACTTGCATTTTGTTCTCTTTATTTAGTCTCACACCAAATAGATTGAGGGTGGGTGCATCTTATGTTATTGTTATTTTGCACTACATATATTAAAAATTGTTATTAATCCTTGGTAACTTCATTTAGAGATGATGCTCCTTGTCATGCCTAGGCGTGAATTGTATAAGATCTTCCTTATAGAAGTATTGAAGGTTGAAGTTGGAATAGTAAATGGTGTATTGTTATAGACTAAATTCACTTGGCAGAAAATAGTTGTGCTCCAATTCTTGATCCACGTGGTGTATACAAGCTGACTATGTGTGACATACAACTGTAAAATTTTATTAGCAAATAATCTAGCTAGAATGATGAACAAAATATGTAGCTATAGAAAGAAAAAAATAAGAATAGGAGATTAAAAAAATGAAATATCTCATTAATTTACAATGAATAATTACAATAATGTAGGCTTTCACAAAGCGTAATAAAGAGGAAAAGTGAAAATAAAACTAAAAAAATCAGAAGTATTCCTTAGTTAGCTTACACAAGTCTAACTAACGAGACAAAATCCTAGAGGAAAGAAGAAAAATCGAGTAGGAACAAAAATCCCCTTCAAAATATGCATTAAATCTGTAGTATCCTTCATCCTTAGAAGGTCTCATAGAAAGTGAAATAGAAGAGACAATAGATCTCTCCACAAAATGTAGTAAATGGTAGATGCTCGAAACTGGATATAAAATATGCTCGATGATTGTGGAACAATATTCCTTCCTTTAGGAAGAAATAATACCAAATATGCATGAATTCAATCTCTCCATTCTTGAATGGAATATGTAGTAAGAAAACACAATATACATGTCTTTGTAATTTACTCAATTGTCTCTGTGTTGAAAGTTGTCATAATGAAATTAGACGTTGTTGAATATGAAAAACTAAAATGTGATGAAGACCAATATAGATTATAGACCATAGACTCAGATATCTTCTTAGAAGGAAAATAGATCTCCTCATAATATTGTGTCAAAGTATCCAGATTCTTATCAAACTATGAGGAATGATAATATAGAGAGAGAGTAAAAGATGATAAGAAGGATCCCCCACAAAAACTAAAGAAGAATTAGCCTCTTCAAAAAGAATATGTATGCTATCAATAGTGCCATCTAGATCTAGATATCATATTCTACAAACAAAAATGATATGTGAGAAAGAAATTGATCTGATTCAGCTAAATCTAAAAGACATAAATGATCTTGTTGCAAAGAATAATCAGAAGCTTTCAATGAAACAAATTTGAACTCTAAAGAAGAAAGAGTAAATGAGGTATCAAAAAACTAATCATCCAAAGAGGATATGTTAATGCAAGCTAGGGCAATAGAAATCTCAATATCATCCATACAAGCTTGGTCTTCCAAGGAAACATCACTTTTAGATGAAGAACTAGCCTCTCCATACAATTTTTGGATGATGGTCCAAGAAATGAAAGTGCACTAAATGTGATCTATATGATATATAATATCCTCAGAAATAGTAAGGCATGTTAGTCCATAGACCATGTCATTAACATTCAATCATACATTTTTTTGCTCAAAGTTGCTTGGCTCAAGAACATGTTCAAGGAGATAGGGCAGTAGATCCTTCTTTAGACAATGATTTTTTATCCCTTATTTCCAAGATAAATAGCTCTTTGAGGTCAGCTTGACAACATAATGATGAATATAATTACCAAAAGACATGATTAAGTCCCTATAAATGACACTTTATCTCAGCTCATGAATACATAAAATCTAGTAAGAGAAACCCTTCAAGAAAAATAAAATCCCATTCTCTTTATGTTAGGATTAACCTCAGATAGAAATAATAGTTACATGTAAATATAACCAATACCAAAAAATAGTAGATCGCATAAAAGAGAACACAAGACACCAAGATTTAATGTGGTTCACCCAATCCCTGAGCTACATCCACTAACAACAAGTCTAATATTATTATAATCTAGTGATTACAACCTAATTAGAATCCATTAACCCTTACATATCAATAATGCTACAAGAACCAAAGTTTTGCATCATCCATTATGAAAATCCCTAACCCTAAGCCTTTTTATACAAGCTTTTTTTTGTTTACAAAATTAGGGCTAGAATAATAGAAAAATAATAGCTGATGCCTCTTAAAATAACAGCATTTTTGGCTTTGGTGATGCACCTAGGGCATGCCCCTTCACCCCATCTTGGGGGTACTACCCCCAAACTCCCGTAAAAATAATATTGCAAGAGAATCACACTAAGTAAACCTTTGAGTCTGATCAAGCTTCATATCACAACAATCTCCCACTTAGAGGTTGATCAGACTCCACAACAATAACCTCCCATTTGGAGACTAATCATAGCACTACTAAACCTATAGCTCCCACTAGTATAGAGAACCACCCTAGATTCTGTTGTTCTTTTATTCTGTTTATTCAAGAAGACCAACCAAAACAAAAGACTAGTTCAACTTCTCCCCTATCACAATTCATCTAGGAAGAACTAAAGCCATATCATCTTCACAACTGTCTCTATAGTAGCAACATACTTTTCTTCTATAGTAGATAAAGCATTAACCTTCTATAACCTAGAAACCTAGCTCATAGCTACCCCACCAATAGTAAATACATAACCTGTAGTACTTCACCTAGTATCAATATCCCCTACCAAATCTAAGTCAACATATCCTTGTAAATCAATAGTAGAGCCCCCAAAATGTAAATACTTACTAGATGTTGCCCTCCAATATATGAGAATCCATTTAATTACAGTCCAATGCTCAATTCCTGGATGAATCATGTACTTGCTAACAACTCCCATTACATGTGCAATATCTGGCCTTGTACATACCATAGCATGTACATAAAGTTGCCTACAATTGAAACATAAGGTACCTTAGAAATCTTATCCTCCTCTTCTTGTGTCTTGTGACACTTCTCATCAGTCAACTTCAAAATGACCATGTAAAGGTGTACTAATAGCTTTAGCATTCTCCATAGAGAAATGTTGGAACACCTTCTCAATATAATTAGCCTGAGATAAATTTAATTTCCTATTCTTCCTATCTTTGCAAATCTTCATACCAAGGATTTGTTTTCCTGCCCACAAATCCTTCATAGAAAATACATATGTTAACTATTCTTTTAACCCCTTAATGTGATCCATGTTAGACGTAGCTATAGGCATATCATCAACATATAAACATAAAATAATGTAGCTTCTATTATCCAACCACTTAAAATAAACATAATGATCTAAATGACACCTATTATATCAATGCTCATGCATAAACCTGTCAAATTTTAGATACCACTGTTGAGGCACTTGCTTCAAGCCATATAAACCAAGAATTCCAAGAATTCCAAATGCTCTTAACTACAAAAGAGCCTTCAATGTGCACAATTTTGATGTGATAAGAAGGGTCTAAAATCCTATCCCCTTCAATGCTAGGCTATCAAAAAGAAAACTAGAGGAGATAGAATGCCATAGGAGAATTTTCTAGGCTTCATCCCTAGTGAGAGCTTTAAAGACCCACTTAACACACAAGTCAATGCCGTGTTTTTTAGTGGAGACAAGACCCAAATTTCCCAACTCTTTTGGAACATAATAGTACTCTTAGGCAACTCGGTGGAAGCCATGGTGCTCCACATCTGAGGCCCATCAAAAATCTCTTAGAAGGTTTTCTAGTTTAGTATAAGAGGCTCTAGAAGGGGCCCAATAGGAAGTGTAGTAAACATGGGTCATTGCTAAAACTTTAGAGATAATTTAGAATTTTCAAGAAAGTGAGAGAGGCTTAGTAAGCAAGTAGTCCATCTTTTTAGCAATTTTTTCCAACACAACATTCCATAGATCAACTGTTGAGGCCTGAAAATAAAAAGGGATACCCAAAAATAAAAAAATATCTCCATGTTGGATCCATCTCCACTGGAATTGAGTTAAACAAGGTTGAGCAGAGAGGAAGAACTACCTATAACAGAGCATCTTGCACCATGAGATGGTAGATCCAGAGGCTCTATAGAAAGTTTTGAAACATTCAATGGTGTTGTTGAAATTAGCTTCATCATTAATGAGAGCAAGAAAGGAGTCATCGTCAAAATGACCATTAACCAATTGCCATTCAGAATCTAGGAGCAAAATACCATGGACCTGGTGAGTAGAAATGGAGTGAGCCAATAAATAGCCAAAACCTTGAGCAGTAAGAACATAGAGAGAAGCGGTCAAGCAACAACCCTAACAAATAGATCTAAAAAGACTAATGGCCTTAAATTGTCTGTCATTTATGGTGATGCATGTAAAGGCCTCTTCAAAAAGCATCTCTATAGACTGAAGAAAAATTGGAAAGAAGCAAAGAGCACGAAGCATGACAATAAATAAATACTATTCTATACAATCATAAGCTTTAGCAAAGTCAATTTCAAGAAAAAGATCTTGATTCTTAGATCTATGGGCCCATTCCATACCCTCCCAGACAATAATGATGTTGTCCAGGATAAAATGGGTTTTGATGAAGCCAGTCTGCTTAGGTCAAATAATCAAGGGAAGAAGGTGGCAAATTTTTAGCACTAATGATTTAGCTATGGTTTTTTAGGAAACATTTAGTAAAGCGATTGACTAGCAATTACAAATGTCCCCTGGATCATTAGATTTAGGTATGAACTTGATGGTTCCCTTATTGATGATATTGCCTAAAGATTTGGAGTGAAATGTTCTAGTGCATCTTGTGAAGATCAGGCCCAATAGAATCCCAAATAAATTTGTAAAATTCATATGGAAAACCATCATAGCTAGGGGATTTTCATCTACCATGGAAAAGATAGCCTCTTTGAGGTCACCAAGGGTAAGAAACTACTCATAGAAAGCATATTTCTTAGACACAAGCGAGTTTAGGGTGACAACAATACACTCCTACAAGGCTTGCTCACACTCAAGAGTGAAATCCTAGGAAGTGAAAACATTTTCATAATGAAAAAGAAAGGCTTGAAGAATATTAAGAAGATTTGAAAGAACCTATTGCCCATCTTTGTTTCTTTTGATCCCCATAAACGTATGACGGGCATGAAGATCTTGAAAAAACTCTTTAGAAGCCTAGTCTCCACTCTAAAGCCAATGGAGATGAGATTTTACTTGGGCTCCCTTGGTAGCATAATTATCAACAATTTTCTTTTTCTAATTAAGATTTGAAAGAGTCAGTTGTAGATCAAAGTCAAAAGGATTCAAGGGCAGAGCATATGAAGTGGCAAATAGATCATTGATGGTGGCTTCATAGAAATGCCTATAGTACATAGCAAGTTGCCTACCATAGATATGAAGAAATTTTGTCATATGGGTGATGGCATTATTCCACCACTGTATCCATCCAATTTGCATTTAGGGCCAAGGCTCTAAATTCCAAACACACATAATATGAGCCATACTAGGCTCATGACACAAAAATCATGTGTTGAGAAAAAAATGAGTCTTGGAAGGACGTTGCTAAGCTATTTTCCAAGTGACACTAAAGAAAATGGGGAAATGGTCTGAGAAAGTCACATCAGGTAAGGGAATGATAAGTCGAGCCCATTCTTCAAAAAAAGAAAAAAATAAATGTGTAGATACCATCACACAATCAAGCCTTTTAAAAATTATGTTAGAACTAGCTCTCAAATAAGACTAGGCATACCAAAGTCCACCAAACAAGTAGCAATACTTATAAGGGCAAAAAGGCCAAATTTATTGTGCACATAGTACCATGCCTCTTGTTCACTAGTTGTCCAACAAAATGAAAGAATTCCTTCCATGTGCATAGCTAGCTCAACCATATTAAAATCCCCACAAATGACCCAAGTGACAAGTGGAAGAGAGTCCACCATCCAACGCCAAAGTTGGGATTGTTCAACATTATAATTGGAAGAACAAACATTAACAATCCCAAAATAATGATTTCAGAAGGATAACAAAGTCCACACAATCCTATGCATGGGGTCAAGACCATGATCAATAATAGAAGAAATTAAACAAGGTCAAAGTAGAGAAGAACCACCACCTTGACCAACATCATGCCGTGAAGAAAAAATAATGCTATCAAGCCAAATAACACTACATGTAGCTCTTAAGATGAAATCAAAAATCTTGACTTCCTAAAAACATAAGATATCTAAGATACCTATCCTGCATCTAGTATCTTGCACATAGTACTTGCAAGAGAGATTGGTGAGACCTCAAACATTTTTTGAGAAAATAATAATTGAAACAACTCTTGCATACCATCCTCATCCCCAAGAGAGGAGAAACTATTTTGTAAGAAAGAGCTAGAGGTGACAATTGGGGAGGAAACTCCAACTGAAAGGAGCCTTTGCTTCTCCAAACCCTCATCCAAGTCTTCTCCACATCCATCAAGGCTTTGTAAGTGGCATAAAGGTTGTGAAACATGGGGAACAATCATGAAAGTTTCCTGTGGGGTGCAAACCCAAGCTGGTCAAAAAGCATTTAGCATCGAGTTTGTCCCCTAGCAACCAGAGTTTGAGATGGGTGGATAGACCACCAGTGAAATAGGTATCATCAAGCATAAATAAGAACAATGTCTAGTGAAGGCAATGAAGAAGAGGACCCTTTGTTTTTTGGGCAGCAAGGATGTCTTACCCTTGCATGCCATGGTTTTCTACTCATCATTTTGGTGTTATTAGTGGACTTTACTTGTGACTCTTTAACATGAGTTGCCTTGCAAGGTGCAACTAGCAGGCAGTTCTTAATCTTGTGATCAACCAACTGACATCTATAGTAGGTGTTTGGCATGTTGAGGTAAATCACCTTCTAGGAAAAGGTATGCTTACCAACATAAATGTCTATAGATTCCTTAAGATTCTAGGAGAGGTTTACCTCAATGCAAATCCTCCTCTAAGGATATGTGTTGAAAATATTCTCTAGCTTTGACATAGACAACCCAACCAAGGATTTGTGTGATGACATGGATAAACTTCCAAAAAGGAACTAGAAGGCCCAATAGCTTGACCTAGATGAGGACTCTCAATTTTTTGTCATTTGACACCGAGAAATCATGAGATTTTTGGAAGCATAAATGTTCATGATACGTCTATGGGGGAGTATTGTAGAAACATGATTAAATAATTATCATGATGATATGTTGCATTCATGACTATGTTTTTCATTAATGTCAACATAGCAGTTTTCTATGGTATCTAACAAGAACAATAGAAAGATCAAGTTTGTAAGGATAGATAGTTCAACATTTTCACTAAGTGGGGTTAAAGGGAGATACTATTAAGTGTCTAGTGTATGTAGCTAACCACAAAAGCATAAGATACTAATTCTAGAAGAAGTTATGCAAGTTTTAGTGAAGAATATTTTGAGATGGAGTTTACAAAAGCATATTTCACTAAAATTGTTATATCTCTTAGCAGAGTTGTTATTTTGAGAAGTTGAAGTTAAAGATGTGATGAAGACATTCTGGAGATGATGTAGCTAATCTTGCTCATCAAAATTTTACACGTATGAAAAGTTATTCAAGTTACATGGTGAAAGATTAATGATATCTCTAAGTGTAATGTGTTCTTAATGAGGTCCTATAATAATTAATTGAAGAGGTGTAATAGCAGACTCAATGAGTTGTTTTATGGATTCTGTATAAATGAAGGAAATTTTCCTTTATGATGTATGTAATGGATTAATGATTGTAAGAAGCATGAAGAGAAGAATGCAAAGATAATCAAAATAGAGAAAAGATTAAGAAAAATTCATTTCCAAGATTTTATTGTGTGATCCAAAGTTTTATATTTGGATCTAAGGTTTGTGACCTAGTCTAATAATGATTGGCCTAATTGGTACGATAGAGGAAGGAACCTAAAGTACACTAAAAGTACTTATTCAACAAGGAACAATTGAGAGATCAATTGGACAATGAGTTTAGTGATCTTTCCCTAGAAGTTGTTTGGAAAGTGGGTCCTTTTGCCTTCTACAACTCCTAGTTCAGGATTGGAATCTTCTAACAAGGATTCTAAGCCTCCTAATAGGGACTCATATGTACTAAATGTTGTAATAGAATCCTAACAGGGTCCATCCTCTAACAAGGAATATTTATATTAGTACATCATCTTGTGGGCATCATTCTCATGGAGGTATTCCCTTTGATCAAGGGTTTTCCTAATTAACAAATTTGGTGTATTTGTGTATGTGCATTTTATTATGTTTGATGCTTAGTTTGATTCAATGGATAAGATTATTTAAGGTTGATAATTATTGGATAACTGATTCACCCCCCCCCCCCCCCCCTAGTTAGATTGGTGGACTATTGTTTCTAACACTTCCAAAAGAGAATTGGAAGCCCCAATAGCTTGACCCAAATGGGGACTCTCAATTTTTTTTGTCATCGAACACTGAGAAATCATGAGACCACCACTAGAACACCAGTAGTGAGGACCTAACTGATCACAACCGCTGGTTAAAAACTATATGTTAGTGTGGAAAGGGTTTGAAATGTGGAACAAGAAGAAGCCCTTTGGAAGGCTTTGAATGTCGTCAAGTTTAACTCCATGTAGAGTCCAGCTCTTGGCAACCCATTCTTCAAGCATTCTTATAGGAGGAGTGTGACACATAAAATAACCAATTAGGGTATGTTGTTCTAACTATTTAAATGCATCTTCAAACCCTTAAATGTTAAGAACAATTAGGGGAGGAGGGATTACATCATGAAACACTTTTGGAACAAACTTTCTCAGTCATTTATTTAAAGGAGGTGCCATGAGCATCCATCACAACAACTCCAACACCAATATAAATTACTAGACTAAAGCTAGCTAGAGCCATAATAAAAACCCTTAATTATACAACAATTAATGTTGTATGACAAATGCACTACCCAAGGTGGAATAAGAAAAAATGTTGTACAACATGCAAAACCCTAGTAGAGCGATTTCACATAGCAGACCTCCATAAATTCAATTAACATTTTTCAGTCCCTATAGTTTACAACTTTCATTTTTTATACTTAAGATCATTATAGTGGTTATGTGTATTTTTTATTTTTAGTCTATTAAAGTCAGCCTAAGGGTTGTAGTAGTTATAGAATACAGGATATGTTTGTTAGGATTAACCTTAGATAGAAATAAAAGTTACATGTAAATATAACCAATACTAGAAAATAGTAGATCACATAAAAGAGAACGCACGACACCAAGATTTAACATAGTTCACCACTAACAAAAAAGTCCAATATTATTATTATCCATTGATTACAATCTGCAATCCCTTACATCTCAATAGCGCCACAAGAAGCTACAATATCACCATTACATTATTAAATCCCTAACCCTAAGTCTTTTTTGTACAAGCTTTTCCTTCTTACACGAAGTTAGGGCTAGAATAAGTCATATAATAGGAAAAATAGTAGCCAAACTCTTTTACAATAGAAGGACATTTTTGGCTTCAAGGGCATTGCCCCTCCACCCTACCCTGTACCACGACAAGAAATGTACCTGGAGCATTGTCCTCAAACCCTCATAGAAATAGAATTGGGAGAAAACCACACTAAATAAACCTCAGAGTTTGATTGGGCTCTACATCACAACAATTTTCATGTGAGGGATTTTGACACTAAGAAGTGGGGTAGGATGAAAATGTGTTGTAAGTAATTTTATACTATATTTTTAGCTTGTTTTTGTGCCAGCCCTAATTTTTGGATGCTTTTTAGTATAAAAAATAAAATAGCAAATAATTTTAAATAAAAATTTTTCTACTTCAACTAGAATAAAACTTTAAAAATTGAAGAATTCCTATGCCCAATTATATATTTAATCTTTTGAACAACAAAAAGAATCCAAGAAAACCAATCCATAAAGCTCCTACCCATGAACAAATAGATTTTTCGTAGCAAAAAAAAAAAAAAACAAATTTTGAATGTAAGTGGGTTTTAGGAGCTCTAAAATCTCAAAATAAAACTAAGTGTAAAAATGAACTCTTTGTCACAATTATAGCATGAATCTATCATTAAGTTTAGAAAAAAATTAAAATTAAATAATAAAAGAAATCTTTCATTCTCTAGAATACACATGTATTCACAGACATGTTAAATTCATATAATTTGTTCCTAATCTAATTAATCAAATATAGTTGTGTAGGTTGTGTAGTTTTGAAGATTCTAGTGTCATATTATTTGCTTTTATTATTTTATTCTTTAACTGTAGTGCTTATAAACTTGTTTTAATATGTTAAGTAAAATATTTTTTAATATATTGTAACATTTCAAATAATAATAAAGTATATCAAAATATTTTTATAATTTGTTTGGATACATTTTGATAAAGGAATAATTTATTGAGTCATAGTATTTGTAAAATTCCATGCTTATTACATTTTGATGTGTGTCTATTCTATATTCTAAAGAGTATGGATGATAATAGTTGAATTTATTATTTGTGAATAAAATATTTTATACATATCTTGAACCACATTGTTCACCTTGACTTTGGTGTGAGTAGCAAAGGAAATGGTATATCCAGAAAGAGAGAGAGAGAGTAGTAATTGAAATAAATCATTAAATCATTTTAAATAATATTTTTAATTAATAAAAAATATATAAATTTAACAAATAATTAATAATTGGTTGAACTTTGCCAAACTAATTGACCTATAATACAAAGTGAATACTACTATGATAAGCACGCATGCATTTGTGACTCTTTTCAATCCCAATAACTCCCAAGTGCCCTAAACAATATCCTTTTTTAGTTTTATTTTAAATATTTCTTAATTTCTAAAGCTGTGACAAATAAAATGTGTTTAAATCTGACATGATAATGGAACCCACAAGGTCATAGGCTTTACCCATGTCCTTCTCATCCAATGTGACTTGCGGAAAGCTTTCCTCTTGTAAGGTTTCAATTTTAAATTTTTGTTCAACATAACAAATATTGCTCGTGGAAGTTTATGCTCATCAAGCCCTCGAGGATCGAGATTTATGCTCATCAAGCACCTGAGGATCTAAACAAAATTCAATTTTTATGTACAAATTTGTTTTGATATCAGTGATCGTGGGATCGAAGCCAGTGAACTCTCTGACAAAAGGTATTAACAACAACATGCGTGCCTCTATTAAATCTTGGTATAATATCCTAATTATAAATGAAAATTAAGTAGATCGAATATCATTGCACAGTTTAACCACATTGTTTCCGCCACTGATCAAGATTTCCCATTTCTTTTGCACGGACATGGCTTTCTCAATTACATCGTTGAGTTTACTCTTGTCAGACAGTACCTTAAAGAAATTTTCAAAAAAGTGTGCATCGTTATGCTTCTTAATTTCATTCTCCCTCTTCCAACTTGTCATCTTCTCATCCTCCATTGATATCTTCTTCCTCAAAGTTTCAGTCTCAGCTTCTGTCTCTCCATTATCTGACTTCCCTCTCAATTCCTCCAGACAGGCAACATACTCTTTCTTCCAATCTTTCATAACACCCAACACGCTAAACTCAATGTTGCTTTCCATGTATTTCTCCAATCTTTGTTGAAGTATTGGCCGAACCACATTCATCCAATCCAAACCATCAAAGCGGCCAAGAGAGATGGGCCCTTCCTTCATCCCATCTAATTCATAAACAATGTTACCAACTGGGAACAGATAATGAAAGTAACCAACTTCTTAATATGACAAAGCTTATAAGATAATCATGAATACTGGAACATCTCAACACAATAATAATCAACAGTGTACAAGACAAGACTTTATAAGACAATGAGCTTTTCAATACTATAATATACAATAAATAGATTACTGAAGGAGTTCTATTTTATAGTTTCAGAGAGTACAAGTTTCAAGTCATTTCTTTGATGTCCACCTTCTCATTTCCGTCCGACTCAACAAACGTCTTTGGTCAAATAACAAGCTACTCTATTTTATAGAAATCCCCCTCTCATAACACCTGACTTCAGCCTTAGTGTTTGCAAATATGATAGTTTACAGATATCTTGAGGATAGCTTGAGTCCATCACATTCCTGCTCTTACATCACATAATTGGCTCGCATGGAGGAAGCTTTAGTGAATCCTTTTCCCTTTGTGTTGGTGATGTTGGCTTCCAGCTGTCCGTTTAATCTTCCCTACCCTTACCTACTCCAACTACTTCATTTATTACTTCTTCTCATCAAGAGTTCTAGATCTCTCATTTTAAACTATGCTTCTAAATTGTTAGGTTTAAGTTTAGGGTTTTTTCAAAGAGTCGGCTATAATATTTTTTCAGAAGTTTGTTTCGTCTTCTCGGCTAATAGCAGATTTGTCTAGAATATTGTATGCTTTCTTATAAAAGATTGTATGTACTCATTTGATATGAAGGAAAAATGAGAGCAAAAAGATCTAAGGAGGAGATCATAGTTTCTATGTGAGGAAGGAAGAGAAAGGGTTTGTAGTGGTTACAAGTCAGAAAGTTTTACTGTTAAATCATGGCAGGAACCAGTGGAAGTATTTCATAGTCACAAATTCCTACTTTTAATGGAAAAAATTATGATTATTGGAGCATCAAAATGAAAACACTTTTTTTGTTCTCAGGATGTTTGGGATTTAGTTGAAAGTGGGTTCCCTGAACCAGCAGACCAGCAGGCATATCAAGTTCTTTCACAAGCTGAATAGGATTTATTAAAGGAAAATAGGAAAAAAGATGCTAAGGCACTGTTCTTTATTCAACAGGCAGTGGAGGAAGCAATATTTCCAAAGGTAGCTACTGCCGCAAGCTCAAAGCAAGCATGGGACAACTTGCAATCAACATACCAGGGTACAGGAAAGGTAAAAACTTCAAAGTTACAAAATCTTAGAAGAGATTTTGAAAATTTGCAAATGAAAGTTTTAGATTCAATAGACTCATTTTTCACTCAAACAATGGCGATAGTAAATCAAATTAGATCATATGGAGAAACCCTTGGGGATCAACAAGTTGTAGAGAAAATACTTAGAAGTACCAAATAAGTTTGATTCAAGAGTTGCAGCCATTGAAGAATCTAAGGATCTCTCCTTGCTATCAATAGATGAGTTAATGGGTTCTCTCTTATCACATGAACAAAGGTTGAATCGTTCAAGAACTTCATCATTGGAGAATGCTTTCAAGACTCAACTTTCATTTGGAAGAACAAGAGGAAGATCAGATCATAGCAGAGGTAGAGGACGTTTTACACCAAGAGGAGGAAGAGAAAATCAACAGTTTGAGAGTAGAAGGCCAACATCAAGCTCACAAACCAATTTCACATCAACAAGAGGAAGGGGGAGCAACCATCATCAAGGAGAAAGGTATGACAAATCTAACATCCAATGTCATTATTGTAATAAATTTGGGCATTTTGCATCTGAGTGTAGAAAAAGACAATATGACATGAATAGGCAAAAGGCACATTTTACAAATGAAAGTCAGCCCAACACTAGTGAGCAAAACACCATCTTGATAACATGCAATGTTGCACAAGAGAGTTCTAAAGAAGTATGGTTCTTAGATAGTGGTTGTAGTAACCATATGAGTGGGTCTAAGGAGATATTCTCAACAATAGATGAATCAGTAAAATCAGAGGTTAAGTTGGGGAATAATCATCAAATCTCAGTCATGGGAAAATGGTCAATTAGCATAAGAACTAAGAAAGGTGAAGAAAAGAAAATTCATGATGTATATTATGTTCCTGGATTACAACACAATTTCATAAGCATTGGACAACTAGTACAAAAGGGATATAGAATACATTTTGAAAATGTTGAATGTGTGATTCTAGATAAAAGACCAAGCAATAGGCTGATTACAAAAGTTGAAATGACTCAAAATAGAATGTTCCCACTTAAAATCCAAAGTGAATTATTCTTAGAGCCAAATGAATTGCAAAAAGTAGCTGAATCTGCATTCAAAGCTTTCCACAAAAATGAATCTTGGCTATGGCATTTAAGGTTTGGTGATTTAAACTTTAAAGGGTTACAACTCTTATATAAGAAACAAATGGTCTATGGGTTGTCATCAATAGAGTCACTTAAGACAACATGTGAGAGTTGTATTTTGGCAAAGCAACATAGAGAAAAAAATTTAGTTGGAAAGTTTTAAAGAGGAAAACATCTACTTGAGATAGTCCATTCAGATCTTTGTGGGCCAATGCAAACACCATCCTTAAGTGGAAAACTTTATTTCTTGACATTTATTGATGATTTCAACAGAAAAGTTTGGGTTTATTTTGTGAAGTATAAATCAGATGTATTTGCAGTCTTTGAATAATTCAAGGCAAAAGTTGAGAAAGAAAGTGGATACTCTATTAAAACATTAAGAACTGATTAAAGTGGAGAATACATATCAAATGATTTTCTAAATTTTTGCAAAGAAAATGGCATATGGAAACAATTTACAGCAAGGTACACTCCACAACAAAATGGAGTAGCAAAAAGAAAAAATAGAACAATTATGGAGATGACAAGGAGTTCGTTAGAAGAAAAACACTTGCCAAATGAGTATTGGGTTGAAGTAGTTGCATGTTTAGCATACATACTAAATAGATGTCCAACAAAAGTAGTAATAAATAAAACACCTGAAGAAGCTTGGAGCAGAAAGAAGCACAATATAGCACATTTGAGAGTGTTTGGTTGTGTGGCATACTCATTGGTACCTCAAGAAGTGAAACAAAAATTAGATGATAGAGGAGAGAAGTGCATATTTGTGGGATATAGTGAATAATCCAAGGCATATAGGCTATACAATCCTATCACAAAGAAGTTAATAATAAGTCATGATGTTGAGTTTGTAGACGAAGAAACATGGGATGGTAGTTTGGATAAGTCAACTACAGTTGCAGCTAGTGTTCCACAAGAAAATGAAAAAAATGAAACTCAAGATGTGCATTCTACAACACAAACAAATGTTCCTAAAACACCTACAAGGGCACCTACCACTCAAAACACTACTATTCCAGCAAGCACTAATAGCAGTGAATCATCTAGTCCAACACTTTCTTCATTAAGATTAAGAACTATAAATACTTCAAGGAAGACACAAAGTCTTGGAGACATATACGATGAATTACAAGAGGCTGAAAATGATGACTTATGCATTAATTTTGCACTCTTAGCACATGCTGATCCAATTTATTTTGAAGAAGCTATTAAAGATGACAAATGGATTTCAGCCATGGATGAAGAAATTTAGTCAATAGAAAAGAATGATACTTGGGACTTAGTAGATCTTCTTAAAGGCAAGGATGTGATTGGAGTTAAGTGGGTATATAAAAAAAAATATAATGCTGATGGAAAAGTAGAGAAACACAAGGCAAGACTAGTAGCCAAAGGCTTCTCACAATAACCGGGTATAGACTACAATGAGACATTTGCACCTGTGGCAAGATTAGACACTATTAGAATGATTTTATCCAATGAAGCTCAAAATAATTGGAAGGTTTATTAAATGGATGTGAAATCAGCATTCTTGAATGGCATTTTAGAAGAAGAAGTATATATAAAACAACCACCAGGATATGAAATTTTCGGAGAAGAACATAAGGTATACAAGCTGAAGAAGGCACTATATGGCTTGAAGCAAGCTCCTAGAGCTTGGTACAATAGAATAGACTCTTATTTTGTGAATAATGATTTTAGTAAGTGTGGCTATGAACCAACTTTGTATGTCAAAGTGAACAATGAAGAGAAATATTAATAGTTTTCTTATATGTAGATGATTTGATATTCACAGGTAATATGTCAATTAACAATTTCAAGGCAGCCATGAAAAATGAATTTGATATGACTAATTTGGAACTTATGAGATATTTTCTTGGGATACAAGTAAATCAAAATGATCGAGGCATTTTCATTTGTCAAAGTAAGTATGCTACTGATTTGTTGAAAAGATTTAAAATGACAAATGTGAATTCAGCCCCTACACTAGTTGCGTTGGGTATAAAACTTAGCAAGAATGATGAAAGTCCTAATGTAGACACACCTTTATTCAAAAGATTAGTTGGCAGCCTTTTATATTTGACAGCTACAAGACTAGATATAATGCATGGAGTTAGTCTCATTTCAAGATTCATGGATAAACCAAAAGAAACTCATTGGAAAGCTAGAAAGAGGATTCTGAGGTATATAGCTAGAACAAAGAATTTTGGGATCTTATATGCACATTCAGATCATTACAAGTTGATTGGCTATACAGATAGTGACTGACAAGTAGCTTTGATGATAAAAGAAGCACTTCAGGACATATTTTTCACCTAGGGTTAGGAGCTATTTCTTGGGCATCAAAGAAGCAACCAATTGTGACATTATCATCAGCTGAAGCAGAATATGTTGCAGCAACATCAGCAGCCTGTCAAGCAATATGGATGAGAAGAGTACTTTCAGACTTAAAGCATCCACAAGAAGAACCTACAAGAATATATTGTAATAATAATTCTGCAATTGCTTTATCAAAAAATCATGTCTTTCATCAACGTAGTAAACATATAGATATAAAATATCATTATATTCGTGAATTAGTGAACAATGGTGACATATGTCTTAAGTTTTGTAGGTCCAAAGAACAACTAGCAGACATTTTCACAAAGCCTCTTGCAAAGAATGTCTTTGAACATCTTTGAGAAAATATTGGTATTACAGACATACATGGCAGTAAAGATTAAGAGGGAGTGTTGGTGATGTTGGCTTCCAGCTGTCTGTTTAATCCTCCTTGCCCTTACCTACTCCAACTACTTCATTTATTGCTTCTTCTTATCCAAAGTTCTAGATCTCTCATTTTAAACTATGCTTCTAAATTGTTAGGTTTAGGTTTAGGGTTTTTTCAAAGAGTTGGCTGCAATATTTTTTCAGAAGTTTGTAGATGTTTCGTCTTCTTGGCTAATAGTAGATTTCTCTAGAATATTGTATGCTTTCTTATAAAAGATTGTATGTACTCATTTGATATGATGGTGGAATGAAATATAACATAGTTTATTGTACGGCAGCACATCGTATTGTTCTGTGTTTATTTTTGTCCTCTGCCTATCCATCACTTTGGTGATGCAACAAGACCTAGTGGTGATGACACAACAAATCATAGAGCTAATGACAGGTGGGAAAGGTAGATGGAATCATCCAAACTGTGTTCCAATTGAGAGAGGCAGAATAATTGATCCAATTGAAATAAATCTATCATAAGTTTCTTCATGAACTGAAAAACTCATATAAGAAATGAAGAAATCTCCATGTTGAAAATATTGCACTACATTTAGGTCCAAAATCCAAGTTTAGTTCCAACAAAATATCTCCACAATGCATTTCAAGAGAAGAGACTGCATAAGAAAGCTCACAGATCAAAACTCCATCACTCTCAGCTTCTCAATTTTGAATGTCATCAAACTCTTTAGTTTAGGGCAGTTCACTTTTACAGACTCAACTCCATATGCAAATGTTAGATAGTGCATGAAAAGATTAGGCCATTACTTAAACAATATTTCAACTGTTCTTTACCAACATAGAAGAACAAAATATCATCTAATAACCAAAGAATGGATGAGTGTAATAATTGAGGCTACTATGTCTTTAATCAGATCATCAATCTACATCAGGCTTCTATGAGAAGGAAACATCCCAATTACATCAAACTCCATTGAAATTTATTGGTCTACTTTCTCACATAAATAATATCATTTATGCTGCAGGGAACCACCATTTGTAAAGACATGTATCATGCTGTCGTGTAGAGATTTGCAGAATTAGGAGGACAAGTTAAAAAATGTGCATGCCATTTATAATTTTGAGTATGTCATTTTCTATAAACCAGCCCACGTAGAGACATATATTTTTTCAGAAATGACTTTAATCAATAAATCTAATGTATATCGTTGCGTTCAAAAATTTCGATTTAGTGGAAGAATTGACGGAAAAAACATACATATATTTACAATATACATTGGTACCGACCCTAGTTTTAAAACTGCTTCAACTTTGAGTAAATTATGCTGTAAAACCCTCCGAAACAAAGCCAAGCGAATTATCTTAGAGCTTTCGGACAAGGGCACCTTCTTACTTTTAACAGCATAATAGATATAATAGATATAATATATTTGTTATATGAAACATTCATACATAAAGATTAGATATAAGCTATTCCATTAAAAGATAATAAATATAGTGGCCAAGTTTAATTGAATAAAAATTATAGATAAAAATTTGTAAATATTTCTTTTATTTTCTATTACTATATATAAAAAATTTCAATTTTTTTATTTTTTATTTTTCTAATAGTAACATTATAATTGTGCTAGCTTTTATGTTATCTATGTCTTCCATATTTTGAAACTATCTAGTTTTCTCATCTTTTTTGAACAAGTAGTTTTAATGTATTTTACAATCTATAAACAATAAACTAATTAAATATGTTCTTATATGTATACAAAGCCAACTAATGAGCTTAACATGTCTAATTATATATTTTGTTGTAAAAATTTAAAGGAAATCATTCATAGATAAAATATCTTGATTAATTATAATGATAGATGCAAAGGAAAAAAAAAAAGTGATTATGAACTCTATTAACTCTATAGAACTCATAGTTTTTTAAGTAAACACTTATTAATCTAGCTATAAAGAAAGTTTTTTAAAAAAGATGACCCAACCTTCAAATTCTAGCAGATTATTGCAGATGTAAGTGGATGGGAGTCTATAAGGTACCCCATTTGAAGGTTTTATAGGATGGCCCACATAGCCCTGATCCCTAAAAGGTGTTTCTATGTAGTGCCCTGAAGAAACACCTTGTTTATTATTGTAAAATTTGAACATTTAGCATCAGGTTACATATCTTAGAATAATAAAAGATTTTAGCACTTTTCTTCTAATGTAGTGTTATTTTATGAGTGAAACATTTTTTTATTATTGTGATGTATTTTGTTATATATTGGGAGCTACAAAATACAATGGTAACAAAAGGATAAGTGACTCTTGAAGTAAGAGCAATGTTGGAAGCAAACATAGAGATAATAGTTTATGATGACATAGAAGATGTATTGTTAGTCCTTTCTGTGGTCTTGCAAGGCAACACTTACACTAACACACAAGCTAGTTGTGATGTAGGTAGTGGTAAATTTGAGAAGCATGTGGGGGAGAAATGACATACTACCCTATAGAAAGGCTTCTTACATCATGGCCCACATCAAAGAGAGCCCAAATAATGGAGTAAAAGGTCAGAATAATGATGGAGTTACTAAAGCCTCACTCGTGGGCGACATTCCATTTATTTCATTATGGGTAGTTGGTGAAATAGATTGTTCTCTTGATGGCTTAGAGATGGGCTCAAAGGGAGACTACACAATCTTATGGGTCTTCCTACCTTGACCATAAGGTGTAGGGTGAGGAATATTAAGATTGGTGTTAGGTGGATACACCTTAGGATTATGTATCACATCTACATTTCCTTTGTCCACACGGGAAGTGGATGTAGTAACAAAAGAAAGTTTTTTATCGTTTAGAAAATCATTTCTTTACTTTACATTGCATATACACTACATTTTTGTCAATATAGAGAAGACTAAAATCAAATCTCTTAACTAGATCTTCTACTTTTTCCCCTAAATCCTTTTGGGTTGTATAATAAGATTTCACCTAAGAATGACATTTTAGAGCACTTCTCATGTATGTGGAATGTAGAGGTCTATCATTGATCACCATTTCTCACATTACACTAATATTAAGGACCAAGTTGTAGAATCCTTGACCTCACTATCTTGGATGGATGTGTGCTCTAAGGACTATAGAATTAATGATGGACAACAACATGTTATAGTGGTTTCTTATAGTGAAAGAGTACATATGGGCCAAAAAGGATAAGAAGACAAATAATAAAATAAAATAAAATTTTAATACAATAAAGTGAAAGCAATATAATCTAGATGAATAAAATAAAAGCTAGTTGAAATACATGAAATGGAATAAATCTAATATAATTTATAAATTGAAGTTTAAAATGACTAGATTATTTGTTTTATGACAAAAAGATGAAAGTCAAGTGGATAGAGATATAACAACTATTTTGAAGGTTGATGACATTACACAAACTAGAGCTCTCAAATGTAATATTGAAAATCTTCACACAAATAAGAAGAAGAAATGGTTTTGACCATGATGAGGCTTTCTTCACTCAAAACCTTACTTTTTTGTTCCCACTTGTAATGAACCCTTTTTGGGGATCATTGACTTTATTTATTGGCGACAAATGAATATGGATTTTTTTGCTCTTTACTGGATGGCCATCGATACTCATCCTAATTTTCTTTTCTTATTGATTTGTGGTTTGCTGAGACTGAAATAATGTATCCAATTGGATGTTTCAATATTGACTCAAGGTTTAAGTTGAATACTCTTGATGCGATGATTCTTTACTGACTTGAGACTACGTAATAGTCTTTCTGATGCTGAGTAGTGTTGATGTGTGTTTTATGACTCACCAAATAGTAGAACAAAATCTGAAATATCTTATCCTCTCTTGAATAAAGTCTTGTGTATGCTGAGATTGCTAGAAGATCATACAATGACTTCAAGGTTCTTTTAATGCCAGGTCTTGACTGTGGATAAGATCGGTGGTTGATGTGATTTGCTGATGATCACAAGGGGCCTTACGTGTTTATTCATATTCATTTCAAGCCATACTGGATGTGGGAGCTATCTTAAGGTTTTGCAATGAAGCGCTTCTTCTTCTTTTTTGGATTTTTCATAGAATATGCAGAAATTAAATAGGATGGGGTTCAAGAATTCTATTCTAATCCTAAGGGTAGTGATAACAACAAATAGTATTCTAGTGGACAAATTCCTCAATTTACTGAATTCAGCTTCGCCAAGTTATACTACAAAGAAGCATTAACCAGTGCAATCTTCAAGGGTTATGCCAAAGATTTTCATATCACCGCATACACCACCATAAAGAACAATGTATACAAATGATAGAAGTTGAGCATATGCATGAAAGAGGTTCAGGCTAACTTTACACAATGAATTAGAATCACTAGAATGTCAAAAGTATGAACCAAAAGAATTCATCAATACACCATCATATTCTCCATTGTAATCACCACACATTGACTATGCTAAACTTAATCTACTTGAAAAAATTTTAGGAGAACAAGCAAGCACTAAGACACGTCAAGTATTCACCAAAATCCAATGAAAACTTTATTATCTCAGTAACTCATAGCAACAATCTCATAAAAATCTCCCCTTTACAAATGAGAAATGAGGCCTTTATATAGGTCCTCGATTACAATGGGTGGCCCGGATGATCACAATAACCGATGGCCAAGATCTTGCCACATCAACCCTAATTAGGGTTAGGGAAATGAAAAGGAATCTACATTAATGCCACAAGGAATCCACTACTATAGTGGGTAATAAATGCCCACTATGCATGCTCATGTAAGAAGGAGTGGAGTGTAATAAATGATCCTTATGCACACCCACTATGCATTTAATGCATCTATCCTTGATTCTTTCGCTTGAAAGATCAAAATCGATCTAATACTATTTCCAACTCCTCTGTACTGATGCTTGGTGTAGATTCTTGCTTGAATTCCAGAACTGCAATTGCTCTTTCTACTTTTCCCAAGCTTTCATCCCAATCTGGTATCAAGTCCTTAGTAGTGTGCATTGTATTTGAGAAGATGGAGAAGTTCTCAAAATCATCTCTTCCATATATGTTTAGCTGAAAGAATTCCTCTAACTTGACTTTCAGACTATCAGTTGTCATTTCTTCTTCCAACAATCTCTGTGATAACAAAGATGCAACCGCATTTGATATTCCTTGCTTGATGTTATCAACAATCTTCTTCCATCGACTAGATTCCCTGGCAAAGCTCTCAAACATTTCCTTAGCCATGATCACTGCACTGTACCATCTAATAAAATCATAGACATCCCCCTCGCTAATAACTCAAACATCAATTAATTCTTGCTTTGGGGTATCCATCAGACTCTGAATGTCGAAAATCACCTCTTCTTGGTAAATATGCTCATCCACCCATGATTCCTCCATGCACTAGATCCTAGAGATTGCAGCCAATGCCCTATTTTGCACTTGCACTAACTCTTCTGCATGTTTGAAGGCTACCTCTTGAATTCCTTCAATCCAAATCTTTGCACCCTAAGCAATCCGCTTGATTCTGTCAATATCACCTACCACTTCACTGGAAACACCTATTGGAGGGACAAATGATGGACCTTCCTCTCTTACTGGATGAGGCAAGTTATTGATGTACTGACATAAGGCCCAAATTTCTCTTTTCTACTTTTCATACCCTTCTTCTACTTTCTTCAACCTATCCTTCAAAGCCTGTGTGGAGTCATCAAATTATTCTAATATTTTCTCTCAGGAGGCCCGACCAAGATTTACTTCTGTAACATGGTATTCATCTAGAGCAATCTGATTTTTCCCTTTGTCAACTGTGGGAGTCGCAATCTGTAAGATTCTGGATCTCGATTCTCCTCTGATGAATTTAGTATATCTTTTTGCTTTCCCTTGTTCTTCTGATCGGTTTGATCGTTCCAAAATTTCCTATAATTCAATTGCTGGATCAACCTCCCTTTGTTGACGCAAATGAATTCGTTGTCTCAACCATTCTGGAATGGGTATACTTTGGTCCCCTGGAATTACCAATTGTTATTTCCTTTGGACTGCTCGAACATCAATCTCCTCTTCACCTCCTGGACTATCCATCGTAACCTCAGGAATTATGGCCTCAGTACTTGGAAGATGTATTGCTACTCCTAGATTTTCTTCCTCTAGTGGGCCATCTCCATCATTAATCATTTCTCTCTCTAAGATCGTAGCAAGACTTTCTTCCGTAGCAATATCTTGATCTCTCCCTCTTTCTTGCATCGATTTTTCATAAGCATTTATACTCAACCTATCATGAGTTGGCCTATCCAAATTCTCTTCTTGCTTGAATCTCCTTATACTTGTCCCTACATCATGCCTTTCAAAAGTTTCTATCTCTTGGACACTTGGAGTTCGACTCGGAGAAGAGATAGTATCTGCATGTTTATGCTTCTTATTTTGAGGTTCTCGGATGACTTCCTCAATCCTAGGGCACTTTTCTCGAGGTACCTCCTTCCCTTTCTTGGTTCCTACATCTTCGGATGGAGTTCCCCTTTCTTCAATAGTCCCTTTAGATATTTGTCTTGATCTTTCATCCCTAAGTGGTCTATGGCCAAGCAACCTATATGTGAATCCATTTTCTGGTCTGACTAATTTTTTAAGCTTACGCTCGATCCACCACTTTGTAAAATCTAAGAGTGGTTCTGAAAGGGCTTCAAGATTTGTAATTTCTTTCTTCTTCCAATCAAATGGTTGAGCTATCATTTCTAGATTGAATCCTTTTCGCATCACGTTTGGGTCATCCTCCATTTGATCAGGAACCTTGAATATGTTGCATGTTCTAATAATGTTCAATGGTAGTCTTGAATGCAATCTTTTTCTAATCTCGTTCTCATCTGCTGTATTTGCCCAAAAGTCTTCAAGGTGAACTTTTTGTTGGTACTTTGATCCTCCTACTAATGAGATCTTGTTGTAAGGATCAAAATCATTCCTCTTTGGATAAAGTGAAAGGCAGAAGAAGTGGAGCTCATCTGATGATTTCTCTGCAGCTTTTAGACATGGGCATACTTTAGTTTTCCCTTCTCCTATGGAGATTGGAAACTGCAATCCCAACTTCTTCTTCCCTTTCTGAATCTTGTCATAGGTTGTAAGTTGTCAAAAGCATCCTGGACATTACCTCGCTGCCAGTCAGGCGTCCATAGCCCCGATGGAGTTGTCGCTGTAAAACCAACAGAGATTGCTCTACTTCCGGTGAATTATTCTTTTGAACACCTATGGAGATTTCCGCGTACCCCCAAAGCCAATCTTATTATTTCATCATTTTATTTTTTATTCCTTTTGAATTGGTACTTCACTTTTTCTTTTTTTCTTTTTTCTTTTTTTTTTGGCTTGTAAGAAATGAAGCTTACCATGGGTTTAGGAGTTACAGTGGTGCTGAAGCAAGATTTTAAAATTTTCACAAGTCATGACCTTTCTAAAGACACATAAATGGACTTAGAGCAATAGTTAAGAGTGTGAAATATGTGGCAACCTCAAAGTTCATGCGTCAAGACACAATGTATGATTAACCTTTCGAGTCAAGTATGTTTTCTAACCTACTAAAAATATATGACGGATAGCCATGATTCTAATGCTCTTCATAAAAATTATCCAAGAAATGAAATAAACAAACTTAGTGAAATCTTTAGATGAAGTAACAAAATCATCACATAACTCCACTTGCAAAAAAAAAAAAAAATGCTCACAACTATGAGCCACCTAGCAAAAGCCAAAACCGAAGCCAAACCAAAAGAAGAGAAAAAAATGAACCGCCCAAGGAAGACAACCTAGGGAAAAATAAAACAAAAGAAACAAGGGAAAGAAACGTAAACTACGCAAAGCCAAAACTCCTAACCAGGAGAGGGGAGACAAACCAAAACCCCACCTAACTAAAAAAACAGAAAAAAGAAAAACAAAAACACGCCACAAAGGAAAACTTAAACTAACTATGTACATGTTAGGTTTCTCAAAGAAAACCTAAGGGCAAAAATAATGCTTAAGGAATTGCCCATTGACGGGCAACTGAACTTCCTTTCCTATTAGAGTCTTAAGCTTGAATGCATTATCTCCCAAAATTTCAGAAATCTGATAAGGACCTTTCCATAGATTATCAAACTTGTCATGTCCACCTTTCTTTTCATGTGCCTTATCCCAACAAAGTATCAGATCTGAAATTCAAAATTCTTTAACCTTTGCCATTTTCTCAAACCATCTCTTAACAACTCCTTGATGTTTAGCAAACTTTTCCAATGCTTTGTCCCTCTTCTCTTCCAAGTGCAATAATTGGGTCAAATGTGTCTACACTCTATCTTCTCCTTCCATAAAATCTTGCATGAATTGTAGTGTTGGAATTCTTAATTGGATAGGAAAAACTAGATCTTTTCTGTAGACCAAATGATATGGAGATGTCCCCAAATAACTCTTTATTCTAATCCTATCCACCCAAAGTGCGAATCTCAGCTGTGTATGCCAATCTCTAGGGTTACTCTCTAATAACTTCTTCATTGCACTCAATAAATTTTTGTTTGTTGATTTTGCCAATCCATTCCCTTGCGGATAGCGGTTTGATGAAAAGTTTAGTGTGATCCCATAGTCAAAATCCTAGTTTGAGAACTTCAATGATCTAAATGCTGGCCCATTATCACATACAAATGCATGGGGACATCCAAACCTGGTAATGATATTTTCTTCAAGAAATTTGATAACAACCTCTGTTGTACAATTTTTTAGTGATTGAGCCTCGGTCCATCTGGTGCAATAGTCTGTAGCAGTCAAGATATACTGGTGGTGTCCTGATAATGGTGGATTGATGGGACTTGATGAAATCTAACCCCCATTTTGCAAACGGTTTTACTTCAATAACAGGTTGTAATGGCATAGCAGGATTTCTTTCACGTTTCGTAGCTATCTGACATGTGTGACAAGTCTTCACATGTTCATAAGTGTCTTTAAACAAGGTTGGCCAATAATATCCTGCTCTTGATATTTGATGAGCCATAGCTAGACCACTTCCATGACTAGTTCCATATTTACTATGAAAATGCTCAATGATGTGTAAAGCCTCTTCCTTTCCAACACATCTCAAATAAACCCCATCATGATTCTTTCTATATAGCACAGATCCTTGAAGCATAAAATTTTGACTCTTCATTTTGAATGAATGCTTTTGAACAGAGTTCAAGTGTGATGAAGAGTTATGGTTTAGCAAATAATGAACAATATCATCATACCATTCATCTGGAGATACTTCTTCTAACACATATAATTGTTGTACTAATCCTGGACTAGTTGTAGACAATGTTTGAGCTAGAGCTTGTCCTCGTACCAACTTCATTGGTTGTATCTCCATGTCATATTCTTGAATAATTGCCATCCACTTTCCTCTTCTTTCTCCCAATTCATTCTCCATTAGCAAAGTCTTTACTGTTGCATCAGGAACTATTGCATAAACCTTGCTTCTTAGGATGTAATGTCAGAATTTCTTTATTGCTTTCACCAAAGCATAAGCTTGTTTTTCAACATTCAGATATCTCAATTCTACATCTTTCATGGGTGAACTCATGAATGCAATAGGATGTTCATCTTGATCATCTACCTTTTGGGTGAGGATATCTGTGCAAGTATGTTCTGAGGCAAAAGAATATATATAAAAAGGCTTGGTATAGTAAGGACTCAACAAAACAGGAGCATCCACAATTGCTTGCTTGATTTCTTCGAATGCCTTTTTTTCTATAGGGGTCCAATCTATCCTTGCTCCTTTCTTTAGCATGTCATTTAATGGCCTTACTATCTCTGCAAATTCAATTATGAACTTTCTTACAAAGTTAATTTTCCCAAAGAATGACTTTAATTCTTTCTGACTAGCTGGCAATCCTATCTTTGATATTGCCTCAATGCGCTTAGGATCAATTGAGATTCCTCGTTCTGATATTACATGTCCTAACAATTTCCCTTCAGTAACAGCAAACATGCATTTCTTTGTATTCAAGGAAATCCCATATCTTCTACATCTTTGGAAGATTCTCCTCAAATCATTGACGTGATCTTCCCTATGTTGAGAGAATACTGTGAGATCATCCATGTATATGATGATGCACTTCTTTACCAAGTCCTTGAAAGCATAATCCATGGCCCTTTGAAAAGTAGCTCCTACATTGATCAAACCAAAAGGCATTCTTCTATAAGCAAATGTACCCCATTTAGTTGTGAATGTTGTCTTTAGTCTATCTTCTTCTTCTACCATCACTTGGTTATATCCAGAATAACCATCTAAAAATGACATCATTTGAGAACCATTAACAACTTGTATCACTTCATCTAATGACGACACTGGATAATTATCCTTCTCTGAAGCTTTATTGAGATTTCTAAAATCCACACACAACCTTATCTCTCCATTCTTATTTCTAACAGGTACAAGGTTGGCGACCCACGTTGAGTGTCGAACTGGGAATATAATCCTTGCTGACAATAACTTCTTCGCTTCTTGATGTATTAGTGGTTCTAACAATGGATTCATTGGTCTCTGCCTTTGTCTAAATGGTTTACTATTTGGCTTTAATGAAATAGTATGTGTAATGAGAGACGTATCATATGTCTTGAGATCTTCATATCCCCAAGCAATCACATCAGGGAACTCCTTCATAAGCTTCAATATTTCCTCCTTTTCTATGGGGGTACAAACTTTCCTGATAAATACATTCTTGAGATTTTCTCTCATTCCCAAGTTTACCTTTTCACATTCCCTTCCTTCAGTACTTTGGTACTTGAGGGAACTTAGTCTGTCACCATCAAAAATTCTTTCTAGTTCAATCATTCCTTTTGGAATGGTATTTGTCCTTAAGTTCATAATCTCATCAATTTCAAATTGATCTTGTTGTTGTTCTCCTTCATCTATGACTTGTGCTTCAAATACCCTCGAGCTTGTCAAAAAATCAAGAATATGCTTGTCATCTTCAAACACTTGACAATTTGTGATGTTGTCTACGACTGATGGTACTGAAGTCAGCTCAACTGTAAATTTCTTCACACAATCCATGGCTGATGGTTCTAATGAACTTGCAGATTGAGCCAAAGAGTTTGCTACTAGATTGCTTGTTCGACTTATCCTATTAATATTGAAAGCATCAAAGCTTTTGATTAGGTCCCAAACTCTATTGCGATATGAACCCAATATTTAATCATGGCATGTATATTTCTTGCATACCTGCCCAATGACTATGTCTGAATCTCCACGTACATGTAGGATTTTGGCACACTTTTTGATAGCGAAGAGCAATCCAATGACCAATGATTCATACTTAGCTACATTATTAGTACAAGGGAATTGCAACCTATGTGCTGCCAAATATGTTTCTCCAGTTGGGCTGATGAGTTCAACACCAGCTCCACTACCTTTCTTTGATTTGGATCCATCAAAGGGTAGAGTCCATACTTGATCATTTTCATATTCCATGGGTGATCTTACCTTTGAATCCTTGGATTCTTTTTTATGTTCTTTTTGTTGGATAGTTTTGTCCTTGATGTCACACAAAATGTCATATTAGTCTTTAATCTCAGTTAACCGAGTTCAGACAATGATAACCGAGCTCACTTAGTCATTGAAGAAAATAAAATAGACAGTGATAACTGAGTCATCGAAGAAAATAAAACAGACAGTAATAACCGAGCTCACTCGGTCATCGAAGGAAAGATGGAAAAGTTAGTTTTCACTGAACTCACTCAGTCATCAAAGGAAAGATGGAGAAGTCAGTTTTCACCGAGCTCACTCAGTCATCAAAGGAAAGATGAAGAAGTCAGTTTTCACCGAGGTCACTAGGTCATCGAAGGAAAGATGGAGAAGTTAGTTTTCACCGAGCTCACTTGGTCATCAAAGAAAAGATGGAGAAGTCAATTTTTACCGAGCTCACTCGGTCATCAAAGTGGAGTTGGCACTGAGCTCACTCGGTCATCACAGGGAACTCAGTGCTTACCGAGTTCACTCGGCGACTGAAGGATTTCACAGAATTCTCTGTATTAACCGGGCTCAGTCAGTTAACATAGGAATTATTTTTTAACAGAGTTTACCGTGCTAGGTCGGCCAGTAACGGGATTTGTTAAATCTTGCAATTCAGCCGACTGTTGGAATAATTGTTTTCCAAGTTATTTGAGCCGACTTGATAATCTAAAATATATATATATAGAGTTATTCAAGTTGTAAAAGTATGTATGAGAAAAAGGCATAAAAACAAGTGAAGAACAAGAGAAGCAAGGATGCGAAAGCAAATACTTGGATAAGAGGAGATTGAGTGAATCCTGATGAAGGATTAAAGGAGTTGTAAAGTTGTATTTGATCAGTAAGGATCCAATCAAGCCGAACAGAGATCTGTAATCATCAAAAGATAAGTTGCATATTATTTAGGTCACTTCATTGTTGCTTTATAACCTTTGCAGCAGTGAATACAAATCTCTTAACAGAGTTGGTTTAACAGCCATTTTGTAAATCCTCTAACAAGGTGACAATTCAGTTGAATTGTTTTAAAGACCTCTAGCAAGGCCACTTCTAATAGAGCGTTTAAATCCTCTAATAGGGTCACACCTAATAGTGTGTTTTTTTAACCTTTAACAGGGTTGGCTCCTAAAAGGGCTCACTTCAGAAGAGTGAACAACAGTAACTAGTTACATTGGTGGTTTTTCTCATATTGTGTTTCCACGTTAAATCTGGTGTCTCTAGTGTTTGAGTTTGTTGAATTGTTTTGATATCAGTTCTTAATGATTGTTATTATTTGTTGCAATATCAAGTTTCAGTAATCTGTAAAATAGATCAAACTTTTAGACATCTAAGGGACTGTGAAATGTTTTTGTAGTAACTGATTCACCCCCTCCCCCTCTCAGTTACTTCATTCTCATTTCCAACAATTGGTATTAGAGCTTTTGGTACTTGCAGGAGAAGATTTCAAAGATCTAAGCAAAAGATCAGGATGTCTTACAAAAGAGAAATTCCAAAACGTAATAGAGATAACTTCTCAGCATGGCAAGGACTGATGAAACTTCATCTGGCTACTATTGGTGATACTGGACTGAAATACCTTGAAGAAGAATATGAGGAACCTTCTGGCACACTGTCAGTCAATGATATTGCTGAAAAGAAAACTCACAAAAACATGATGATTGACATAGCATCTACTCTCAGCTATGAAGAATTTGATGACATTAAGGACTACAAAACTGCCTTTGACATGTGGAACAAGCTAAAAGAAATCTATGGAGGGGATGACAATGTGAGAAGAGAAAAAGCAGAAAGTCTAAGAGGACAATTTGATCAAATGAAGATGAGAGAGGATGAAAACATTTCAAAGTATGTTGAAAGAGTTAAAGCATGTGTAAATGCAATCAGGGCAGCTGGTGGTGACATCAAAGGAGAAATAGTTGTAAGCAAAGTTCTCAGAACCTTGCTTCCCATTTATGCAATCAGAGTGTCTGCAATTCAGGAAAGAAGATGTGAAGCAAATCATCAGATAAATCTTGAGGCCATAGTTGGGAGATTAACTGCATTTGAACTAGATAACTTTGACAACTATGTTCTAGCTTCCAAGAACATGGAATCAGCATTTGAGGCCAAACTTTCACTCAAGGAGAAAAGCAAAAAGAAACTTCAGTCAGAAAGTGAAGATGAATCAGATCTAAGCTCAGACAGTGATCTTGAAGTAATTGAAGCTCTTCTAGCAAGAAAATACTCCAGAGGCAGAGGAAAATATAAAGGTAAATTTCCTCTAATATGTTTTTCATGTGAAGAAATTGGTCATATTGCAGCTAGGTGCCCAAACAAGTAGAACAATGATGAAAAGAAGGATCATAAATGGAATGGAAAGAAAGATTTCAAATCATTCAAGAACAAAGGTAAGAAATCATGTTTCATGGCTGAAAATTCTGAAGATTCTGATAATAGTGAGGATGAAATTGTTTATATTGCTATTGAAGATGATTCTGACAATGATGAGGAAGATAAAATTGCTCTTATCTCTCATATAAGTAAGAATGATACATGGATTATAGATAGTGGTTTCTCACATCATATGACTAGTGATAAAACTAAGTTTGATCAGTTTGAAGATTATGATGGTGGCAGTGTAAGGTTTGGTAATAATGAACCTCATTTCATAAAAGGAAGAGGAAGAATCTGTCTAACCAAAGCACTTGTTTGTAATAATGCCTATTGGGTTGAAGGTCTCAAACATAATTTTCTAAGTGTGGCATAGTTACTCAATACTGGATTCAAGGGGGAACTCATGCATGGAAAGGCAAGACTATTGAATGAGCAAGGAAAGCTGATAGGATCTGGCACCCAAACTAAAGGTAACTTATTCTATCTAGAACTTGGTGAATGCTCATGTTTTATTGCTCAAATTGAAGAGAGTTGGTTATGGCATAAAAGGTTGTGCCATGTCAATTTTGATAATTTGATAAAAATAAGCAAATTCAAGAAAGTAAGAGGCATTCCTAACATTAAGAAACCTGAGGTTGGTCTATGCAAGAACTGTCAGATTGGTAAAATGGGAAGGACTAGTTTTAAAGGTAAAAACTATCAATCTGAAGATATATTAGAAATTGTGCATACTGATTTATGTGGACCTATTGGAATAGAAAGCTATACTGGAGAGAATTTTTTCATTCTCTTTGTTGATGATTACTCAAGAATGATGATTTTCATGTATATAAGAAATAAATCAGAAGCATTTGAGAAATTCAAATGGTATTTGGCAAGAGTAGAAAAAGAAACAAGGAAAAGACTAAAATGTTTAAGGTCAGACAGAGGTGGTGAATTCATTTCACATGAATTCAATAACTTCTGCATTGAAAGAGGTATTAAAAGATAGGTTTCAACACCAGGAACTCTAGAACAAAATGGAATAGATGAAAGAAGAAACAGATCCATTATGGATTGTACAAGAACCCTGATGATAGAAAATAACATTGCTATCAAATACTGGAAGGAAGCCATCAGCACTGCAGTTCATACATTAAACCAAGTACAGCTGAAAAAGGACTCATTCAAGACTCCCTATGAATTATGGTATGGCCACAAACCCAATGTAAGTTATCTAAAAGTATTTGGAAGCAAATCTTATATTTTGAAAGAATCTAGAAAAGGAAAATTTGATGTAAAAGGTGATGAAAGAATATTTTTGGGATATTCCTGCAAAAGCAAAGCATATAGATGTTTAAATCTATCCACTCAAAAGGTCATAGAAAGTGCACATGTGAAAATTGATGAGTTTGCAGACAAATTAGAAGAAGAAAGAAAAAAGGTACCTGAAGACTACAAGAGATTTGTTTACATTGAACCAGATACTATACCAAGTATACCATTCACTCAAGAATCCTCAACTCCTGAGTCTTCAGTAACTGAGTTGCAAATAGTTCAAACCGAGCCTCAGCAATTTTTAGACACTACCGAGCAAGTGTCTACCGAGTTTGAATCAACCGAGCCAATATCTACCGAGCCAAAATAGCAAGAATCTGAAGTACAGAAGGATAACAATGAAATTCATTCAAGAGGCAAGGAACCTGTATTAGCAAAATATGTCAGAAGACATCATGCACCAGATCAGATCATTGGACACAAATCTGAAGGAACCCTGATAAGAAGTAAGTTGAAAAATACTTGTTTACTTGCTGATTTTGAACCTAGAAGTATTAAGGATGCACTGGCAAATGATTTTTGGATTGAGGCAATGAATGAGGAAATAGAATAGATAAAGAAGAACAAGACATGGACTCTTGTACCCAAGCCTAAAGACAAGAATATAATTGGAACCAAGTGGGTATTCAGAAACAAGTTGACTGAAGATGGTAAGGTATCCAGAAACAAAGCTAGATTGGTATGCAAAAGATACTCACAAGAAGAAAGTATAGATTATGGAGAAACTTTTCTCCTATTGCAAGATTGGAAGGAGCAAGAACCTTACTTGCATATGCTGCTCATCAAGGATTCAAAGTTTATCAGATGGATGTCAAGTCAGCATTCCTCAATGGAATACTAGATGGAGAAGTTTACATTGAACAACCTGAAGGTTTTGTTGATCCAGATAAAAGGAACATGGTCTGCAAATTACACAAGGCACTGTATGGTCTAAAACAAGCTCCTAGAGCATGGTATGAAAGATTGCATAATTATCTTATTCAGATTGGTTTTCAAAGAGCTAATGATAATAGTAGCTTGTATATAAAGGAAGGTCCAGATAATAAGATTGTCTTGGCAAAACTATTTGTAGATGATACTGTTTTCACAGGGCATGATGATCTTTGCAAAGAATTTTCAGAACAAATGAACAAGGAGTTTGAAATGTCTATGTTTGGTGAGATAAAATTCTTTGTTGGTCTTCAAATCCAACAAAATAAAAATGGCATCTTCATCACTCAGTCAAAATACATCAAGGAGATATTAAAAAAGTTTGGTATGGAGGATTGTAAACCTGTTGGAACTCCTATGTGTACTGGATTGAAACTTACAAAAGATGATGAATCAAAAGAGGTAGATCAAACATTGTATAGATCTATGATTGGAAAATTGCAGTATGTAGTTCATACCAGGCCAGATATTGCTCTCGCAGTTGGTATTGTTGCAAGATTTTCAGCAAAACCAAGAGAAACCCACCTAATAGAAATCAAGAGAATAATGAGATATTTGAAAGGAACTGAAGATTATGGGCTATGGTACAAATTTGGAGGTAATTTGGATTTAAAAGTTTTTACTGATGCTGATTGGATAGGGAACCTTGATGACAGAAAAAGCACAAGAGGAGGAGCATTCTTTCTTGGAAAGAGATTGGTTTCTTGGACAAGCAAAAAGCAAAATTGTACATCCCAATCTACAGTAGAGGCAAAGTATGTTGCTGCAGATGTAAATTGTTCTAATATTGTTTGGCTTAAGCAACTATTGCAAGGAATGAAGATGGAAATCAAAGAACTAGTTTTTATGTTCTGTGATAATACAAGTGCAATCAATATATCCAAGAATCCAGTGATGCATTCCAAGACCAAGCATATTGCAATCAAATATCATTTTGTCAGAGAATTGGTGCAAGACAAGGAGATCAAATTGGAATATGTCCACACAAAGGAACAAATTGCTGATATATTCACAAAGCCCTTGTCTAAGGATGCATTTTTATATCTTAGAGGTAAGTTAGGGGTCATTCCCCTATCTGAAGTTCACTAAAGGAAGCTTTAGTGATGCATCAACGCATACCAGATTGAAGATCTATCTGTTGATGCAGTTTAATCAGAAATCATTCCATATGAATCAGTACTATAGGTACATTGCAATTCACTTTACTTCTGTTGTCTTTGGCATGTGTTGTCAAAGAGGGAGAGATTTACTGTCATATCCTTCTGAAATTTATGAGACTTAAAAAATCTTCTATGAAGCTCCTTAAAAGAGGGAGACTAGTGAAAGAGGGAGAAGTCTATTATCTTTTTTTCAAAATTTCATTCTGTTATGACATGTTGTGTTGCCATCAATGCCAAAGAGGGAGATTGTTGGATAGTGTTGTCCTTGATGTCACACAAAATGTCATATCAGTCTTTAATCTCAGTTAACCGAGTTCAGACAATGATAACCGAGCTCACTCGGTCATTGAAGAAAATAAAACAGACAGTGATAACCAAGTCATCGAAGAAAATAAAATAGACAGTAATAACCGAGCTCACTCGGTCATCGAAGGAAAGATGGAAAAGTCAGTTTTCACCAAACTCACTCGGTCATCGAAGGAAAGATGGAGAAGTTAGTTTTCACCGAGCTCACTCAGTCATCAAAGGAAAGATGGAGAAGTCAATTTTCACCGAGCTCACTCGGTCATCAAAGGAACGATGGAGAAGTCAGTTTTCATCGAGCTCACTTGGTCATCAAAGAAAAGATGGAGAAGTCAATTTTTACTGAGCTTACTCGGTCATCAAAGTGGAGTCGGTTTCACCGAGCTCACTCGGTCATCACAGGGAACTCAGTGCTTACCGAGTTCACTTGGTGACTGAAGGATTTCACGGAATTCTCTGTATTAATCGGGCTCTGTCAGTTAACACAGGAATTACTTTTGAACAGAGTTTACCGTGCTGGGTCGACCAGTAAAGGGATTTGTTAAATCTTGCAATTCAGCCGACTGTTGGAATAATTGTTTTCCAAGTTATTTGAGCCGACTTGATAATCTGAAATATATATATATATATATATATATATATATATATATATATATATATATATATATATATAGAGAGAGAGAGAGAGAGAGAGAGAGAGAGTTATTCAAGTTGTAAAAGTATGTATGAGAAAAAGGCATAAAAACAAGTGAAGAACAAGAGAAGCAAGGATGCGAAAGCAAATACTTGGATAAGAGGAGACTGAGTGAATCCTGATGAAGGATTAAAGGAGCTATAAAGTTGTATTTGATCAGTAAGGATCCAATCAAGCCGAATAGAGATCTGTAATCAGCAAAAGATAAGTTGCATATTATTCAGGTCACTTCATTGTTTCTTTATAACCTTTGCAGCAGTGAATACAAATCTCTTAACAGAGTTGGTTTAACAGCCATTTTGTAAATCCTCTAACAAGGTGACAATTCAGTTGAATTGTTCTAAAGACCTCTAGCAAGGCCACTTCTAACAGAGTGTTTAAATCCTCTAATAGGGTCACACCTAACAGTGTGTTTTTGTAACCTTTAACAGGGTTGGCTCCTAACAGGGCTCACTTCAGAAGAGTGAAAAATAGTAACTAGTTACATTGGTGGTTTTTCCCATATTGTGTTTCCACGTTAAATCTGGTGTCTCTAGTGTTTGAGTTTGCTGAATTGTTTTGATATCAATTCTTAATGATTGTTATTATTTGCTGCAATATCAAGTTTCAGTAATTTGTAATATAGATCAAACTTTTAGACATCTAAGGGATTGTGAAATGTTTTTGTAGTAACTGATTCACCCCCTCCCCCTCTCAGTTACTTCATTCTCATTTCCAACACTTTTTGTCCTATTTTACCTTCTCGAATTCTTTCTTGCTGTGGGTCTAAAATTTTCATACAGGATGAGTTCGTTCTGACCATATTTTCTACTATCCATGCTTGTGGAACCATTTTAAAAACTTGTGCAATTGCTTCTTTGCACATGGTGCATGATATCTCATAATGAAAAGCATCATGTATTCTACGTCAGTTGGGTAACAACAGATTTTGAATGGATGCATCTTTTCCTAGTTCAACTTCTTGCTTAGTGCTTTTTAGGAAAAAATTCCTAAAATTCTCAAACATTCCTTCATTCAATGATGGTTCTTAATTATCCATAATTGGTACCTTAGCAAAAATTGGAGTCACATCAGGACATCCCCCTTGATTGTAACCTTGCAACATTAAAACCTCTCCAGTTTTGGGAATATATGATCCCAAAGTGGTTTCCATAAACAAGGTCTCATTTTGTTTACCATACTCAATGATCAACAACCGGAGCCTTGGAGTGCTCTCTATCCTTATCTAATTGGGAATTCCCTTCTATGGGAGCCACATGTGTGAAAAGTCCGTTGCAATATAACCATTCAATTTCCTTTCCCAATCTCTACTAAGAAGCATGCCATACCCTTCAGGAATATCCACAACAAATATGTCAATACAACTTTAAACACGTGGATCAGAGGCTAATTGCATGTGAATATTATTCAACTCTCCCACGATTGGGACTTTAGTTTTATCCAATTGTGTGACTTTCTTGTCAGTCTAAAGTGGAATCAATCCCAACTTTCTACATATGTCCAATGGCATTACATTACTTGATGCACCAGAGTCAATTAAACAATTATGTAACATTTTTTCAAAAATTCTAATAGATACTAGGAAAGGTGCAGGTTCCTCCTTCCCTTGATAAAAAACCACTGGCTTCTGCCCTTTTGAATCAAATGTCTCATTGTTATGTATAGAATTTCTCCCATTTTGAGTTGTCATGGAACTTTCCACTATAGGAGAATTATCTTTGATCATTTCTAGTGATGGATCCTTTGAAGATACTTGTCCATTTGATGTAACCTTTTGATCATCCTGAGAGTTTTGTACCATTCCAATGAAACTTGAAGGATTTTGAGCAAGCTTAGATGCATATGGTGATACATCATCTGCAACATTGGTTTTTTGTGCAAAATTGTATTGTTGGACATTGCATACCCCTCTTGGAGGATGTGATACATTTTGAGAAACAATCTTTGTGGGGGCATCATTGAAGCTTTCCAATAATTTATCTCTAATTTTTGAAATCTTCATCAATTCATATAGTGGAAGACTTACTTTAATTTTCTTGAATTCCTCTAGTACATAAGAACTCAACCTTTTAAATTCCTCTCTAGAAGGACTTCCTTTCTATTTTTGTCCTAGATTTTCACATTTCCTTTGTTCTCCTTGTTGAGCAGAGGATTGAAGATTATTCTTTCCTTTATCATTTTTTGAAGAATTCATCATGGGAGATTGGCCTCTATCTCCTTGAGAGCCTGTGAGTTTTCGATATTCAGGGGAGTCTCTGAGAGGCTCAGGATTATTGTTTGCATTTGGATGCGGGGGAGTTGAAAAGTTATTTGGAGGAACTGATGATTTTAATAGCTCATGGTTCCTATAATTCCTCTGATATGTCTTTATTGGAGTATTACCAGATGTTTGTTGATAAGCTTGCACTTCACTTGTCCCTTCCACCAAGACACTATTATATAGAGGAGGGAATAAAAATCCATCCTTATGTAGTGATTCATTTGGGGATATTGGTGGAGGTTGATTTTCTGGTGGGACTTGATAACGCGGCATCTCTATAGGACCATTTGCTGAAGCTGGTGGGAATTTCTGATTAGCTTGTATTGGCATGTAATCTTGAGAATCAGGAGAAGGAAACTTAAAATCATCAAAAACCAATGCTTGGTCATATCTTGGTGAGGGTACTATCTCATATCCCATAGGAGGAGGATTCTCAGATGTGGTAGTGTTCCTCACGTCTCCCTTGAAAATATCCGCTGCTCTTTGAAATTCGTGACACTGTAATTCATAATGTTGACTAGTCTCATGTAATCTACACCATCCAGATAGTGTAGCTTCTACTAAGAAAACTTTATCAGCTTAGAGGCGATTCTCAGATGGAGGATTATCCAATGGTGATGGTACGCCTCCATTATTTGGATTAGTGTTCCATGATCTTCTTTGATGACCTTGGTTATTATTATGATATCCTTGATTCCCTTCATTGAATCCTTGGTTGTGTCCTTGATTACTATCATGATGTGGAGGGGTATTCTCTTGATAACCTCGGTTGCTACCTTGATATGATTGATAATTTCTTTGTGCATTTTGCAACTGATTATTTTGATTTCTAAGGTAAGTGACCTTAGTGGACAACTTTTTCACTTGTTCAATCAGATCTCTCATCTCATCTTTTTCCTCTTGGGTCCTTGTAGAATTTGTCTTGTTCTGGAGATAAATTAGTTGTGTGGGCATTTCCTGCGACATAGGTGCTCCGGGGTGCAACACCAACTGGCTCAGAGGGGTAGGAACTAGATTAATATTCGAAGCATAATTCAAAACTCCTCGATTCAATGCATTTGCATTTCCAAAATAGCAAGGTGCTCCATTTGTAGTTGCTGGTGATTGTAAACTAACTTTCTCTACTTCAGCATATGCTTGGATCAAACTTGCAGGAGCCGGATGAGTTTTTTGAACAAACATAGATGTGAAACAGTCTAGGGTTGCCTAGTAGATAGGTCGTGCTGCATCATCTCCTATGCGATATGAATCATGCAATCTCGAATAAGCCCTTTGAAATCGGTTATTGAAAGAACCAATTGATTCACGTTCTTGTCTCCTTATCTCAATAAATTGTCTATACAATTTTGCAGGGGTGATAGGCAATCTAAACTTCCCGAGGAATGCATCCTTCAATTGTTGCCAAGTCTGTATTGAATTTGAAGGTAGGTTGATATACCAATAAAATGCTTCCTCACCCAATGAATAAGGGAATAGTCTACATGCAACATCCTCATCTTGCACGTTTTTATTCTGGAGGACATCCTCAAAAATTTTAATGTGTTCATTAGCAATGCCATTCACATCATTCACAAAGAATTTAGAACAAAAATGTTCAAGATTCTTTGGCATATTATTGTATGCAGCAAATGTTGCAAGGGGTGATGCATTCTGTGGATTCCATTGCTGGGCCATTGCTGGAACTTGTTGTTGGACAGTTGTAGGTGAAGCAGGTATTTGCACAAATAACTGTTGAATTTGTGTAGCTCCTGGTGGAACTCCTCCTTGGATTGATCCTTGTGCTTGATGTTGAGGTGGTGGAGTTTGGAATATCCTTGTGTGATCAACTACACTTGGTGAATTTTGACTCGTAGATGCTTCTTTATTTCCTCGCCTAGGCTTTGGATCAAAACTCAACTCTTGTAATTTGTGCGCTCCCGGGGTGAATCTCAAGGATCTTCGATGTACCTTGGGCAAGGATGAATTAATGTTCTCCAGTATGTGAAACTGCTATGAAATCTTTTAGTTAATGCCCTCCTTCTAGCACCATTTTCTGTTGATGTGTGTTTTATGACTCACCAAACAGTAGAACAAAATACCGAAATATCTTATCCTCTCTTGAATAAAGTCTTGTGTATGCTGAGATTGCTAGAAGATCATAAAATGACTTCAAGGTTCTTTTAATGCCAGGTCTTGACTGTGGATAAGATCAGTGGTTGATGTGATTTTCTGATGATCACAAGGGGCCTTACGTGTTTATTCATATTCATTTCAAGCCATACTGGATGTGGGAGCTATCTTAAGGTTTTGCAATGAAGCGCTTGTTTTTTTTTTTTTTTGGATTTTTCACAGAATATGCAAAAATTAAATAGGATGGGGTTCAGGAATTCTATTCTAACCCTAAGGGTAGTGATAACAACAAATGATATTCTAGTGGACAAATTCCTCAATTTACTGAATTCAGCTTCGCCAAGTTATACTACAACTAAGCATGAACCAGTGCAATCTTCAAGGGTTATGCCAAAAAATTTCATATCACCGCATACACCATCATAAAGAACAATGTATACAAATGATAGAAGTTAAGCATATGCATGAAAGAGGTTCAGGCTAACTTTACACAATGAATTAGAATCACTAGAACGTCAAAAGTATGAACCAAAGTAATTCATCAATACACCATCATATTCTCCATTGTAATCACCACACATTGACTATGCTAAACTTAATCTACTTGAAGAAATTTTAGGAGAACAAGCAAGCACTAAGACACGTCAAGTATTCACCAAACTCCAATGAAAACTTTATTATCTTAGTAACTCATAGCAACAATCTCATAAAAATCTCCCCTTTACAAATGAGAAATGAGGCCTTTATATAGGTCCTCGATTACAACGGGTGGCCCGAATGATCACAATAACCGATGGCCAAGATCTTTCCACATCAACCCTAATTAGGGTTAGGGCAATGGAAAGGAATCTACATTAATGCCACAAGGAATCCACTACTATAGTGGGTAATAAATGCCCACTATGCATGCTCATGTAAGAAGGAGTGGAGTGTAATAAATGATCCTTATGCACACCCACTATGCATTTAATGCATTTATCCTTGATTCTTTCGCCTGAAAGATCGAAATCGATCTAATGCTATTTCCAACTCCTCTGTACTGATGCTTGGTGCAGATTCTTGCTTGAATTCTAGAACTGCAATTGCTCTTTCTGCTTTTCCCAAGCTTTCATCCCAATCTGGTATTAGTAGTGTGCATTGTATTTGAGAAGATGGAGAAGTTCACAAAATCATCTCTTCCATATACGTTTAGCTTAAAGAATTCCTCTAACTTGACTTTCAGATTATCAGTTGTCATTTCTTCTTCCAACAATCTCTATGATAACAAAGATGCAACCGCATTTGATATTCCTTGCTTGATGTTATCAACAATCTTCTTCCATCGACTAGATTCCCTGGCAAAGCTCTCAAACATTTCCTTAGCCATGATCACTGCACTGTACCATCGAATAAAATCATAGACATCCCCCTCGTTGATAACTCGACCATCAATTAATTCTTGCTTTGGGGTATCCATCAGACTCTGAATGTCGGCAATCACCTCTTCTTGGTAAATATGCTCATCCACCCATGATTCCTCCATGCACTGTTATCCTAGAGATTGCAGCCAATTCCCTATTATGCACTTGCACTAACTCTTATGCATGTTTGAAGGCTACCTCTTGAATTCCTTCGATCCAAATATTTGCACCCTGAGCAATCCGCTTGATTCTGTCAATATCACCTACCACTTCACTGGAAACACCTGTTGGAGGGACAAATGATGGACCTTCCTCTCTTATTGGATGAGGCAAGTTATTGATGTACTGACATAAGGCCCAAATTTCTCTTTTCCGCTTTTCATACCCTTCTTCTAATTTCTTCAACCTATCCTTCAAAGCCTGTGTGGAGTCATCAAATTCTTCTAATATTTGCTCTTGGGAGGCCTGACCAAGATTTACTTCTATAACATGGTATTCATCTAGAGCAATCTGATTTTTCCCTTTGTCAACTGTGGGAGTCGCAATCTGTAAGATTTTGGATCCCAATTCTCCTCTAATGAATTTAGTATATCTTTTTGCTTTCCCTTGTTCTTCTGATCGGTTTGATCGTTCCAAAATTTCCTGTAATTCAATTGCTGGATCAACCTCCCTTTGTTGACGCAAATGAATTCGTTGCCTCAACCATTCTGGAATGGGTATACTTTGGTCCCCTAGAATTACCAATTATTCTTTCCTTTGGACTACTCGAACATCAATCTCCTCTTCACCTCCTGGACTATCCATCATAACCTCAGGAACTATGGCCTTAGTACTTGGAAGATGTATTGCTACTCCTGGAGTTTCTTCTTCTAGTGGGCCATCTCCATCATTAATCATTTCTCACTCTAAGATCGTAGCAAGACTTTCTTCCGTAGCAATATCTTGATCTCTCCCTCTTTCTTGCATGGATTTTTCATAAGCATTTATACTCAACCTATCATGAGTTGGCCTATCCAAATTCTCTTCTTGCTCGAATCGCCTTATACTTGTCCCTACATCCTGCCTTTCAAAAGTTTCTATCTCTTGGACACTTGGAGTTCGACTCAGAGAAGAGGGAGCATCTCCATGTTTATGCTTCTTATTTTTAGGTTCTCGGATGACTTCCTCAATCCTAGGGCGCTTTTCCCAAGGTACCTCCTTCCCTTTCTTGGCTCCTACATCTTCGGATGGAGTTCCCCTTTCTTCAATAGTCCCTTCAGATATTTGTCTTGATCTTTCATCCCTAAGTGGTCTATGGCCAAGCAACCTATATGTGAATCCATTTGCTGGTGTGACTAATTTTTTAAGCTTATGCTCGATCCACCACTTTGTAAAATCTAAGACTAGTTCTGGAAGGGCTTCAAGATCTGTAATTTCTTTCTTCTTCCAATCAAATGGTTGAGCTATCATTTCTAGATTGAATCCTTTTGGTATCACGTTTGGGTCCTCCTCCATTTGATCAGGAACCTTGAATATGTTGCAATTAATAATAATGTTCAATGGTAATCTTGAATGCAATCTTTTTCTAATCTCGTTCTCATCTGCTGCATTTGCCCAAAAGTCTTCAAGGTGAAATTTGTGTTGGTACTTTGATCCTCCTACTAATGAGATCTTTTTGTAAGGATCAAAATCATTCCTCTTTGGATAAAGTGGAAGGCGGAAGAAGTGGAGCTCATCTGATGATTTCTCTGCAGCTTTTAGACATGGGCATACTTCAATTTTCCCTTCTCCTATGGAGATTGGAAACTGCAATCCCAACTTCTTCTTCCCTTTCTGAATCTTGTCATAGGTTGTAAGTTGTCGAGTAAGCTCTAACAAGACCATCTTGTTTGTTGGATACCTGGGAAGTTTGTATGGTTTTGTGGAGAATCCTTGAACTCGGATATATGAAAAGGTAGGAAACTGAATGAACCAGGCACCATATTCCTCGACCAATTTCATTGCACCTATTGACATTCTTATATGTGGCCTCTTTTGCAGTGTTCTTACTATTTGCATGGAAAATATATCATTAACTTTCATGTAATCCTCCTTTGAATACAAATGCAACTGCGGGTAACATTCATGGACTTTGAGGTGTTGGCTTCTGCTTCCAATTAGTCCTTTGCATCGTAGTCCATCATAATTTGTCCTCCGTGCTAGCATGTAGATGACATAGGAGCTCATGTAAAATTTCCTTGTATGTTCTAGATTCATCAACTATTCAGTTAGGTTATCACTTATGAGCCCATCCCAATCTAGTTTGTCGCCTTCCTCCATTACTTGCTCAACAAAATACCACATCCAAGATTCAAACCTATAAGAATAAGGCATGCCAAATATGCGACTCAACATCATGACCATATCACTATATTCCTTTTGCAAGTCAAGCCATACTATTTCTTTAGGAATCTTGGAATGATGTAGTCTATTCTTTTTCAACCATTTTTTGTTGATTATTTCTTCACAAAAATTGATTCTAGATGTATAGATTCTCAGTGCTTGCTCTTGTTTTTTTGTGACCATCCTTGGATTTGAAGGAATTCCAAATGCTTCAGAAATGGATGCCAGAGAAAAATCTGCCAAAATATTTCGTTCAAAATCCTGGATAGTTCTGTCTCTAGGACTGTAGTGCTTAGTACATTCCACGACCAATTCTGGATGCTGAAAAGGAGGGAAAGCAGCTGCAGCAAAAATTCCACTTCTCACAATTCTTGTGGCTAGGTGTGTCAGTTGATGGTCATTGTATATGAGCATTCTCCTATTGAAATCTTTCAAATCAAGGCCGCCAAGGCTTGTATCTCTGATTTCTGCCCACTTTGACACAAATTTGGATTCAGGATAGAATCCTCTCCTTTCATTCTTTATCAATTGTCCTTGTGTTTCTCCTGTTCCCCTGGGCTCTAGCATTTTCCTTTCCTGCAAAATAGAAAACGTTCATACATAAGACTATGCAAGGAAAGTATTTAAAAACAACGGATACAACTTGTCCATAAGACAAAGATTTTGGATTTTTGCCAAAATTTCCATACTCCTTTCAAGATTCACTTTTTTAACTCTTCCGCACAACTCACTGCAAAGAAAATTCCTTTCTGATGGGATTCAAAATCTTCTATCATGAATTCCTAGAAAATTTCTCAAAAAATTTGTTCCCTTCAACTCCTCAAATCTTACTCCTATTCTTGATTTTCTCTTCAAATTTCTGTGTGAGCCTGAATGAATGAGAGGGTTTCTTATATAAATCATCCTTCAAAAAAGATGCCTTTAAAGCTACAGACTAAAATTAGGCAGCTGCTTTACTTAACCATTAAGGTTTCCATTTTTTGTGCCACTTGTCACTTTTTGTTGTTTGATTCAAAAAGTTGCTATTTTTTATGCTCTTAGCTTCATGATGAAGCTAAGTACTCTTCTATTTTGATTTTTTTTTAGTTTTATTAATTAAATATCAAAAATCAATATTCAATTAACTTCCATTTTTAAATGAAAAAAAATCAAATTCTTTTGCAACTTTTTCTCCATTTTTATTTTTTTGGATTATTATTCAAAATAAATCAAATTAAATATTAGTAAAACTAATATTTAACTTTTTAAATGTAAATCTAAAAAACTTTTTCTAAAGGAAAAATTATTTTTTTGCTTTTCTCCTTTGAATTCAATTTTCACTTCATAAGAAATTTCACTCTCTTGCTTTAAAGTTTGGATTTTTCCTCAAAATTTTCAATATTCTGGCCTTTTATTGGATGTCTATTGCTTCAATGATAATATTTCTCTGCCACAATTGCATTCCGTAGTCCAAAGCGATCTTTTCCATGATTTGCGGGTCAGGATTTTGAAGGAATGGAGGATTTTATTCTTTCCCCGACTTCCTTGGATTTGCATTTTTTCAAATTGTGGAATTGGCTTTTTGATGGAGTGAAGGAATTTTCTCTCATCACAATCTTCCTTCATTCCTTGGAAACTGCGACCCATGAAAAGCAGGATTTCTAAACTGGTAGATTTTTCTCTGCATGAAATTTCCTTCACTCCTTGAAAAAAATTATTTTCTTGAGTGTAGATTTCGATTCTCTCAGCATAGAAATCCTCTTGAGGAGATCCCACCTCTTACTGACTGCTTTTGGGATCGCTTGAAGAACTTCACCTATTTTGGCTGACCACGTTTTGCAGGCAAGTTGGCGCTGAGATCTCCCCTTGAAACTTTCATCTTCTTGTTGGATGAGATGTGGGTTTCACAAGTTCATCATTGCTCATTCCATCTTTCAAATTAACCCTGAAAATATATACTCTCAGCTTAATAATGATATTACTATTGCCCTTGTCTACCCTCTCAAAATGCAAATGTCTCCACTGTGGAGATTGTTTCCAATGCAAAATTGCTTCCATCATGCACCATAAGAACCTAAGTGGTTGGTGTCACTCCAGTTGTACCACACTTTCCATTCCTCATTTCCAGAATTCACAAGGGTCACCACCTGCATTGCTTTTGGTAATTTCAGATGCTCTTCAATACCTTTGGGCAATTTAAGCCAACAATTTCTGCCGACATGAGATGGAAACATTTTTACTAAACAAAAGGGTTTAGTCAATGTAAAGGAATAAGCAACCTGGATGGCTTGTTATGGGCTTCACAACTCTCTTGTTCTCTTGTGGGCTTTGAACCCCTCTTTAGTGGTCGGACAAAATCAAGGGTGTGCCTCACTATCCTATGCATATTTATTTTTCTCAATTATGGAAATCTCGTTCCTTCTTCCTTGCAACATGAACCGTACTCACAAAAATAAAATATTCTACCATTCTCCCGTTTAATTCTATGATGAGTGCAAATCTACAATAATGCAGGAATTAGAAACAAAATTTTACAATCCCTAAATTTGTGCTTGAAATCTGTTGGAGTGGAATTTTCAAGGAACGAAGGATTCATGCCAGTATTCCTCCATTTCTTCAAACTTGCACCTTTTGAATTTGACTCTATCAGGATTTTGAAGGAATGAGGGATTTCATTTTTTCCTTCACTTCCTTGGATTTGTGCTCCACAATTTTCACGTCAGGATTTTCAAGGAATGAGGAATTTTTCCTTGATCACAATATTTCTTCATTTCCTAAAAACTGCGACCCATGAAAAGTGGGATTTTTCTGAAGTGGGAGATTTTATGCACTTTACAGAATAAGGAAACAACTAGCGAAAATAGAAAGGGGCCCCAGGCTTGGGCGATGATGTGACTATTGGTCACAACAAGTAGGATGATGAATAATGTTCCCCATTTCCTCCATATTCCTAATAATATATATGTGATGGTATAGTTTGGAAAGGTCATGACCAGTATCTTGATTGCAACTTTTCCAAACATATCGCTATTTCCTTCCTTAGTTATATTTGATAATTTTTAATTTTTCTTTTCAATTATAAGTGTTATCATTATTTTGTACCAAATATTATTGTTGGCTAACAATCATTAATTATTTAATAATGAATATATAATGAAAATTAGTAATTATTTAATTAATATTAATGTTGATTGAAAATAAGTTAGTAAATAATAATTATTATTTGATTAAAATAAATATCCCAATATTTGATATGAATGTGCAACCAGAGGGGGTATCACTTCTAGTGATAAGTTGGTGTTCTTTTTTACTAGTCTAATCATTGTCATTAACGATGGTCAACATCAAGAGATGATAAATTATTCTTTTGCTTGTCTAATCAATATTATCAATTGATGTTTGACATTAGTTAATGTTTGTGTAATCATTGCCACTTATCTTAATGATTATTAACAAATCCCTTGTTTATCAATTTGCTATCATTGTTGGTGTTCATGATTAATCATCTGATTAGTCATGGTCTCCCTTGAATTTTTTTTTGCTAACCTCAAGTCACTACTTCATCCATGATTAGTATCGATGTCATCACTTTCTCCTAGTATAAATGCCTCAGTTGATCTTATTACTAATCAGTGATCTGCCCCTCGTATTATTATGTTTGATATCTTCGAAGACTAATCGCTTTAAATTAACATGTATCCATAATATATCTTGCTCTGCATTTATGTGTCAATATCAAATAGTCATGTCCTTTTGATTTTATATTCATACCTTTATTTATTTATATTAAATTTAATATTAATTCAATAATATATCAACTATATTATTAGATTAGAATACTTTACTAATATATTACGTTGCTATAATATAGTAGATTATTATTATTAGAGCATGATATGATATTATTATATAATTAGAATGTAATATTACTTTATAAAAAATATTATTATTTTAATATAATTATTAATATTACTTTATATAAAATATTTATTTATTATTAAAATCATATACTAATATGGGGACATCATAGTCCTCCCCTCTCGAATTTGCTTCTATGTGTAGCTGTCATATATGCTCTCTCTATATTTGAAAGAAATATTGTTTACAGTATTGTATTCCATGCAATCTACAAAATTTTCATGATGGTGGTGCATACCATCATTTTTCTATAACATAACATTTAACTCCGCATTTAATTTCTTCTTATTTTATTCCATTTTTTCGCATTCATGACTTTCTAAAGTGTTGGATGACACGTTTGAGTGTTTTTTGATATACGTGGATTTCCCATGAATTCTTTCTTTCCTCATGGCATTGTCTCTCAGTTTTATGTGTCTCACATATGTACAAAGAATGGTGTCAATTTAACATATTAGATACCTTCAAATCCCCATGCTCGATATCTGAATTGTATGAAATTAATGTGCCACCTTGGCATGATTAGGGTATCAACCATTAACATAGCCTTACTAATATTATGAATCTCAACGTGCAATCAATACTTTATTCACAGTCAATACCACAGGTAGTTTCGTCACCCACTGACATAGAAATAAAATGTTTCCTTCCTTACTCGCGTCTAGTGCTTGGGCTACATATCACAAGTGATTGTGGTGTCAAAACTTCCCTTTTAGCTCTCGTATAGAATTAGTGTTTGTGATCAAGGCGAATGCGAGTTTTGGATTCTAAATTTTTGGTCAGTAACATCGGCTTCTTTGAGAGGGGGTGTGAGGAACTCCGATTGCTATGCAAGGGGCTCTCCAAATTTGCTTCTTTGATTCACACAATTTTGGGAATGGTCGGCAATGGTTGTCATCCCAATGTGGATGCAGTTGCAAATGAGCGTGAGTGAAACCTCCAACTATAAATCATGAGAATATTGCTTCTACGTAATCCACTTCTTCAGATATTATTATGGTGGGAAGTATTTGTAACTTCATTGGCTGTACTTGGATAGCAATTATGGGTCCAATTTTCATCACACTTCTGCTTCTCTTTCTGAGTGGAATACCATTGCTTGAGGTAACTTTTTGAATAATTTAAATGGTCAGCAAGACATTTTTCTCAGAGAAATATTTAAATGAAAATATCTGACCTGGTTGCATTTTTTTGTGTTTTTGCTATGGTGATTTCAGTAATCCGCAGATAAGAAATTTGGTGGCATTGCTGAGTAACGAAATTGCAGAAGGATAACCAGGTAATTTCTACAAGTTCTTGTACCAAACCATGTTTATTTTACTTAGTCTCTATAAGTTTTTTTTTTCCAGCCTTTCTTCAGCACGTAAAATCTTGGAATGTAGTAAATCACGTTATGGTTTCTTGATAACACTAAAATTGAGCTAATTTAGAAGTTCCCATGCTTGCTTTTTCATTAGTTGGCATAATTCAGTTTGATATTTGATTTTATTGTAATTGCAGTCCATTACTTCTCTTTCCGCCAGCAGTTTATGCAAGATTGCAAACACTGTTCAAACAAGTTTTTCTCTTTTGAGTTTCCCATATACAGCCGAAAGCTGCCTGCTGAGACGACGGCTCATTAGAAAAATCCCCTATCTGCTCTATGCTCATGGCTTGCACAATGCTTTATTTGCAAAAGAAACCATTTTAGCTTTATAATTATCTTCATATCCTTTCATATTGTAATTGTAGCAGATCTTTAGTAATATTTTATTTTTGTCTGTTTTATTTCATAATTTTTGCATGATTCTTTAGTTCATCTGTTCTTATCTTGTAGGATGGCAGGATTATCTTGTAGGATGGCAGGATCATAGCTCTGATCCTGATTTGGTTTGCTGAGACTGAAATAATGTATCCAATTGGATGTTTCAATACTGACTCAAGGTTCAAGTAAAGATGCAATGATTCTTTACTGACTTGAGACTACGTAATAGTTTTTTTTGATGCTGAGTAGGATGATGAATAATGTTCCCCATTTCCTCCGTATTCCTAATATATGTGATGGTATAGTTCGGAAAGGTCGTGACCAGTATCTTGATTTCAACTTTTCCAAACATATCACTATTTCCTTAGTTATATTTGATAATTTTTTATTTTGCTTTTCAATTATAAGTGTTATCATTATTTTGTACCAAATATTATTGTTGGCTAGTAATCATTAATTATTTAATAATGAATATATAATGATAAATAGTAATTATTAATTAATATTAATGTTGATTGAAAATAATTTAGTAAATGATAATTATTATTTGATTAAAATAAGTATTCCAATATATGATATGAATGTGCAACCAGAGGGGGTATCACTTATAGTGATAAGTTGGTGTTCTTTTTTACTAGTCTGATCACTGTCATTAATGATGGTTAACATCAACAGATGATCAATTAGTCTTTTGCTTGTCTAATCAATATTATCAATTGATGTTTGACATTAGTTAATGTTTGTGTAATCATTGCCACTTATCTTAATGATTATTAACAAATCCCTTGTTTATCAATTTTCTATCATTGTTGGTGTTCATGAGTAATCATCTGATTAGTTATGTTCTCCCTTGAATTGTTTTTGCTAACCTCAAGTCACTACTTCTTCCATGATTAGTATCAATGTCATCACTTTCTCCTAATATAAATGCCTCAGTTGATCTGATTACTAATCAGTGATCTACCCCTCGTATTATTATGATTGATATCTTTGAAGACTAATCGCTATAAATTAGCATCTAACCATAATATACCTTGCTCTCCATTTATGTTTCAATATCAAATAGTCGTGTCCTTTTGATTTTCTATCCATACCTTTATTTATTTATATTAAATTTAATATTAATTCAATAATATATCAACTATATTATTAAATTATAATACTTTATTAATATAGTACGTTGCTATAATATATTAGATTATTATTAGAGCATGATAAGATATTATTACATAATTAGAATGTAATATTACTTTATAAAAAATATTATTATTTTAATATCATTATTAATATTACTTTATATAAAATATTTATTTATTATTTAAATTATATACTAATATGGGGACATCACACCACCTCCATAGATGACTATTATATATGACGATATCAATTATAATTAGATGAATTAAAATATAAAAAACCATATTACAATATAAAAGTGAGACATAGACTAATATTATTAAAAATAAAAGAATGATACGAAGAAAATTCCCCTATGAAGGCAGAGAACTCAAATTTATTAGAATATCTACCTAGTATGAGAGCTTGAGCTATCCAAGACTAGAGAGAAGATGTCAAAAATGGTTTGTAGATCCAAGAGATCATAGAAAATTAATTATATGAGAGTACAAAATTTTAAGAATGCAATCAAATGAGTGTGAGAGATTGTAACTAATTTTTCAATAGAGACTAAATGTAGGTGAAAAGGAGGTGAATGATGAATGAGGATGAAATCCGTAGAGGAAAGTTGTCATTCTAGGGCATTATAAACATAGGTCAACTGATAGAATTTTTAAGGCTTAGACTAAGCTTGACAAATGCACACATGATTATTTTACTTGAACTTGTGAAATTTAAGGAAATACACATACCTATTATAGAATAAAAAATAATCTAGCATAATTTTGACATATGTTCGAAATAATATTGTTAAGTGAAAGAACTAATTTGAACAAAACATAATGATTAAGAACTAAGAAATCAAAATTTGCCTACTTGAACTAGAGTAAAACTTCAAAATTGAAGGACTCACATACCCAATCATATATTTAATCTTTTGCACCACAAAAATAATTAAAGAAGACTAATCCATAAATCTCCTATGTGAAAAATATTTGAAATAGATGTATTGAAATAAATGAATGAATTTCTCAATGTGAAGGGGTTTTCGGGGTCCAAAAATCTAAAAATAAAACTAATTGTAAAAATGAAATATTTTTACAATTGATCTCATATCTAGATCATATACCATACAATCATGAACTGTCAAACTGAAATGAATCTAACTATTCATGCCATCCACCAACATGAAAATGTAAACACATAACACAAAGATTTTGGTGTTGGAAATATGATTGAAAAATATACTATCAAAGAGGGAGATTGTTGCAAAGAAGGAAGATGGTTGATAAAGAATGTTTTCAATCATTGTTTTGTTACTGATGTCAAACTTGCTATTTGTTGGAATGAAAAATGCTTACAAGATCCATGTATTATCACTTAATTGATTGATGAAAAGGATTTAATCAACAAGATGTAACAAAAGTGCCTAAGGGAAAGGTTGAGTTATGGTTTTGTAATGAAGTGCAAGGATCAGTTAAGACAATGGTAAAATAATGTATTGGTAACATACTTGAAGATATAGAAGTTGGCCACACTTAGAAACACTAGAAGAATAAGTTGCAACAAGGATGTCAAAAAAGCTTAACTAAGTTCAATAGTGAGTGTCAAGCAAGCTACTTCGAGTTGAGCATATTTTTAGTTAGTGCCAAGCAAATGAAAAATCTAGTGTGTTTCGAGTGATACAGAGGGAGTTGAGCATGTTCAGGTGTCGAGCAAAGTAATAGGTGTTGAACATTGGAAAACTCAGTGGATGTCAAGTGAATCCACAGTAGGTGTTGAGTATCAGAAAATATAGTTAATGCCAAGTAACACAGGATGTGCCATGCACCAAAATTTCAATAGTGTCAAGCTACTGTATTATGTGAAAAGTCAAAGACTCGCCAAATCTAAGTTGGCAAGGTTGTTACCTTGAATTTTGGGATCAGATGGTGGATAAGGATGATGAACTACAGGCACAAAATTTTAGATAAATCATTTTTAGGAAAATTTAGGAGGGTTCTTCATGATGTTTCTAGAAGGAATAAGATATGGGTTAGATTTATTGAATCCAACCTAATCCATTCCAACTAAAATTAAAGAAGGAAAGAATCAAGTGGGAAAACCAATTCCAAACGTCTATTTAAGGAGTCACATGCCAAAAAACAAGAGTTACTGGTGTGCCAAATTGTGAAGTGGTTGAAGGGTGTCAAGAAGAAGGCGTCAAGGGGAAGAAAAGAATAGAGCACAGAGACCCTGCTTCGATAAGTGGTCATATAGGAGATTGCACTAGTACATTGAGTATGGAGACTCAAGGAGAGAAAGCTTGAAAGGAGGACAAGCTATGAGAGCTGTAGAGAGTAAAAGCTAGACAATGTTATGAGTTGAACTGTGATCTAAAATTTGCAAGATAAGTTGTAAGTTGTATCAGGTCAAAAGACCTTGCTGTTACTCTCTAACAATTGTGCAAGCTAGGGTAAATTCCTATGGACTTAGTTTGGTTTAACAACCATTTCTAAATCCTTTAATAGGGTGTCATTCCAAGTGAATTTTTTAAAGTGCTCTAACTAGATCCACTTCTAACAGGGTGATAAATCCTTTAACCAGGTCACATTTAACAATATGTTATAGCCTTTAATAGGGAAGGCCTTTCACAGGGCATCACTTTAGAAGAGTGAGAATTGAGTAGCATGTTATTGGTGGTTTTTCAAAAATTGACTTTCCACATAAATCAATGCATTATGTGTTGATCTTTCATGTGTTATGCTTGCATGTTGATTTACAGTAACTTGCTAAGTAGGAAAGTTTAAGCTTGGATGCATGAACAATTTAATAATAGGCTCAATTTACTTGATGAAAAAGTTTTAATTGGACATTATGACCTTGAATAATTGATTCACCCCCACCGCCCCTGCTCAATTATTCTAAATAATTTCTAACAATTGGTATCATAGCCATCTGTTGGTTTAGTTTAAAAGTACTATAAGTAGGAAGATCAAGATGTCCAAGAGAGAAGTTCCAAATCTCAATAGAGATAACTTCACTACATGGTAGAGCCTAATGAAATTGAACCTTGGATCAATAGGTAATTATGCTAAAATCTCAATTGGAGTGGAACATGTAGATCCAACTGGAGCCCTTACTGTAGATGATTTGAACAAAAGGAAGGAGCATAATCAGGCAATGTTGGAGATTGCCTCTACCCTTAGCTATGCTGAATTTGATGACATCAAGGGATGTGATTCTGCATTCAAGATGTGTAAATCCCTGTCAGATATCTATGAAGGAGATCATAATGTTCAAAGAGAAAAAAGATAAAGCCTCAGAGGAAAGTTTGATGACATAAAAATGGAGGAAGGTGAGAATGCTACTCAATATGCTTGTAGAATGAAAGAAGTAGTAAGTGCAATAAGAAGTTTGGGTGGTCATTTGGAATATGATACTATTAATAAAAAATACTTGAGAACCTTGCTCCCCATTTATGCCATTAGAGTTTTAGTCATCCAAGAACTAAGGTGTGTACCAGGAAACTAGCTAACTTTTGAAGGAATTGTAGGAAGACTCACTGCATTTTAGTTGTCCAACTTTGATAACTACAAACTTGAGAATCTTGAATTTTCTTTGAAGGCCAAGCTGACATTGAAAGAAACTGAGGAGGTGAAATCAAAGAAGAGGAGTAGAAAAAGAAAACATGCATCCAGTGATAGCAGCATAGATGAGGAAGATGTGGAACAATTGGAAGCACTACTAGCTAGAAGATTCCACAAAGACAAAGGTAAATTCAAAGGTAAGCTTCCTGTCATTTGTTTTAATTGTAATGAAGTATGACATATTGCTGCAAGGTGTACATATAAGAAGAACTACAAAGAAGGAAACAAGTACAAGAACAAAAGAGAAGATGATAGCAGACATTACAAAGACAAAGACAAAATATGCTACATTGTTGAAGAGGATTATGATGAAAATGATGATGAAGTAGTCTATGTATCCATGAAGGATGAATCAGATGAAGATGAGGCAACAACACTGGTAACCTATGTGAATAAAAATGATAAGTGGATCATAGATAGTGGATGCTCACGTCACATGATAGGAGAAAAAAGTAAGTTTATTACCTTTACTTAGTATGATGGAAATAGTGTTAGATTTGGAAATGATGCTCCATGTTAAATTAAAGGAAAAGGTTCTATTAAACTTATAGAGAAAATTTCATGTGATAATGCATACTATGTTGAAGGATTGAACTACAATTTGTTAAGTGTATCACAGTTAAACAATGTAGGTTGCAAAGTAGAATTTGGAAACAAAACTACCAAAATCTATGATACTAATAGAAATCTGATAGGAAAATGTGAACAAACTAGGAGTAATCTATTTTACCTAGATATGGAAGACGCAACCTATCTTATTGTTAGACTTGATGATGTTTGGTTATGGCATAAAAGGATATGTCATGTTAACTTTGAAAATCTAATTAGCATCTACAAAAAGAAGAAATTAAGAGGTTTTCCTAAGTTGAAGAAGCCCAAAAATACAATGTGCAAACAATGTCAACTAGGAAAGATGACCAAGTTAAGTTTCAAAAGAAAAGTCTACACTTCCAAAGAATTACTAGAACTAGTCCATATAGACTTATGTGGCCCAATAGAAGTGCAAAGCTACCAAGGAGATAGATACATAATTTTATTTGTTAATGAATACTCTAGGATGATGACTATCATGTTCTTGAAGAAAAAATTTGATGCATTTCAAATGTTTAAGTGATAATTGGCTAGGGTTGAGAAAGAAATAGGAAAGAGCCCGAAGTGTCTAAGACCAAAGAGAGGAGGATAGTTTATATCAAAAGAATTTGAGACATTTTGCAATGATAAAGTAATCAAGAGACAAACATCAGCACCAAGAACCCCCCCATAGAATGGGACTGTAGAAAGAAGGAATAGATTAGTAATAGACTATGCCAGAACATTAATGATGGAGAAAAATGTTGCTCTGAAGTACTAGAGAGAAGCTATAAGTACTGATGTTTACACCTTGAATTGAGTACAAGTCAAGAAAGGTACAAATGCAACACCTTTTGAATTATGGTATGGACATTTACCTAATGTAAAACATTTCAAAGTATTTGGTTGTAAATGTTATATTCTTAAAGATACTTGGCAAGTTTGATGCAAAGAGTGATGAAGGCATATTCTTTTGATACTCTACTAGAAGTAAAACACATAAGTGTTTGAATACTAACACTATTAAGATTGTGGATAGTGCAAATGTAAATTTTGATGAGCATGAAAAAGTCCAGGTTGATGAATCTAGGAAACCAGAAGATTATAGATCTTTTATATACTTCTATGAAGGAATGTCAACTAAGGATGATGATACCAATAAAGTTGGGAACCAACAAAAAAATTTAGTATCAACTAAGTCACAGCTAGTGAATGCTGAGCTAAATTCAGAAGTCGAGTTGTAGAATGAAGAAAATGCACATTTTGATTCTAAAATCAGTACACATGGAAGAGATAATGAAATACTAGACAGTGATGTGAGAAGTGACTCTAAAGCTGAAGGACCAAACATGGAAAGAAGGACAAAACCAAGACTATCTAGGTATGTGAAAAGTCATCACCTTATAGAATAAATCATTGGAGACAAGGAAGGAAGACCAATGACAAGAAACAAACTAAGGAATGAATCATATCTACTGAGCAAGATTGAACCAAAACTAGTGAAAAATGCATTACAAGATGATAATTGGCATAAAGCTATGGAAGAGGAGATAGATCAAATTGAGAAGAACAAAACAAAACCTAGACCCTAGTTCCAAGACTAGTTGATAAAAATGTAATTGGTACCAAATGGATCTTTAAGAACAAACTTGATGAGAATGGTGAGATAACAAGAAATAAGGCTAGATTAGTCTACAAAGGTTATACAAAAGAAGAAGGATTGGACTATGGGGAAACGTTTGCCTCTATTGCAAGAATGGAAGGAGTAAGAATACTACTTGCATATGCTACTTACAAAGGTTTCAAAGTTTATCAGATGGAAGTAAAGTTTGTTTTTTCTAAATAGTATACTAGAAGAGGAAGTCTGTATAGAACAACTAGAGGGATTTGTTGATGATAGAAATAAGGATATGGTCTGAAAACTATATAAAACACTCTATGGTTTAAAGCAAGCACCTAGAGCATGGTATGAGAGACCGCACAATTATCTTGTGAAGATAGGATTTGAGAGAACAAATGACAAAAACAACCTATATATCAAGGTAAAAAAAGGTAAAAAAAATTAGATATCTGAGATCTTTGTTGATGACATAATATTTGGAGGAAAAGATGCCCTGTGAAAAAATTTTGCTGACCAAATGAAACATGAGTTTGAAATGTCAATGTTTGGAGAAATCAAATTCTTTGTTGGATTGCAAGTACATCAACTAAAGCATGGCATATTTGTGACCCAATAAAAATATATCAAGGAGATACTCAAGATGTTTTGATTAGAAGACTCAAAACCATAACAGAACATAAGTTATCTAAGAATGATGAGTCAACTAAAATAAATCAAACAATGTATAGATCAATGATTAGAAAGTTGCAGTATATTGTGCATAGTAGACCAAACATTGCATTAGCTATTAGAATAGTGGCATGAGTTTCTACAAATCCAAGAGAAAATCATCTGATGGCGGTAAAAAGAATACTGAGGTACCTAAAAGGAACTGATGACTTTGTCTTATACTACAAGAGGAGTGAAAAGTTTGAATTGAAAGCCTATACTGATGCAGATTGGGGAGGTAATATTGATGACAAAAAGAGCACAAATGGAGGAGCACTTTTCTTAGGTAAAAGATTAGTTACTTGGACCAGCAAAAAGTAAAGTTGTACCTCACAGTCCATAGTAGAAGTTGAAAATGTTGCTGCTACTATCAACTACACTAAAATTGTATGGGTCAAACATCTGTTGCAAGGTATGAAGGAAGAGGTAAGTAAACTTGTGATACTCTATTGTGATAACACAATTGCCATCAACATATCAAAGAATCATGTGATACATGCCAAATGAAAACATATTGTAATGAAGTATCACTATGTAAGATAATTGGTGGAAGACAAGCAATTGAGAATGGAATATGTCAGCTCAAAGGATCAAATTGCTAACATCTTCACAAAAGTATTATCGAAAGATGTATTTGAATATCTTAGAGGTAAGTTAGGGGTGATACCCCTAGCCAAAGCTACTTTATTAACAATAATGATTTCCCTACATCAAATAAGTTGATTGTTGAAATATTACACATTGATGGATAGGATACTTACTTTAGGGTTTCTGTCTGAAGTAATCAAAGTGTTGAAGTTCCAAATCAATCAAAAGCAAGGTGATAGATGGAAAAATTAGAGTACCTACAAATGCTACACTTGCATGTTAAGATATTGAAATAGTACGTCTTTGGCATTGTTGTCAAAGAGGGAGAAGTAGCAAGAAATTGATCAACAACATTCAATTTGATAGAGCAAGAAACTAATCAAATCTATAGGATCAAATGGACAGAAGGAGAAATAGCTAATACCAAAATAGAAAAGCATGATCAATGCATACAAAGGGAGAAATAATGTAAAAAAGAGTCAAGTGTAGTACAAGATCAAAGTGAATAGTGGTAAGCCACATAAAACAGGGAGACAAATGATGTTTAGGAAGATATAGCAGAAAGGAAAGATATAGGAAACAATAGCTAAGAGGGAGAAGTAGAAGCAAAGCTCAGGATAGTAGATCAAAGAGGGAGATGTGAAAACTGATGGTAACACATTTTTATTTTTGGCATTTGATTTATTATTTTTACCTAGTTTAACATTTTAATAACTTGGTTGATTAGTATGGTTTGCAATCAATTCCAAAGAGGGAGATTGTTAGAAATTTGATTGATAAAGAATACTATCAAAGAGGGAGATTGTTGCATAGAAGGAAGATGGTTGATAAACAATATTTTCAATCATTATTTTTTCACTGATGTCAAACCTCCTATTTTTTGGAATGACAAATGCTTATAAGATCCAAGTATTACCACTTGATTGATTGATGAAGATGATATAATCAACAAGATGTAACAAAAGTACCTAAGGGAAAGGTTAGGTTATGGTTTTGTAATGAAGTGCAAGGATTAGTTAAGACAATGGTAAAATGATGTATTGATAACATACCTAAAGATACATAGGCTGGCCACACTTAGAAACACTAGAAGAATAAGTTGCAACAAGGATATCAGCAAAGCTTAACTAAGTTCATTAGTGAGTGCCGAGAAAACTAGTTTGGGTTGAGTAGATTTTCAGCTAGTGTTGAGCAAATGAAAAATGTAGTGTGTGCCAAGTGATACAAAGGGATCCGAGCATGTTTAGGTCCCAAGAAAAGTAATAGGTTTCGAGCATCACAAAACTCATTGGATGCCAAGCAAATCCACCGTAGGTTGCCGAGGAACACAGTATGTGCCGAGCACCAAAATTTCAATAGTGCCGAGCTACTACATTATGTGAAAAGTCAAGGATTTTCCAAATTTGAGCCAACAAGGTTGTTACCTTGAGTTTTGTGAATCAAATGGAGGATAAGGATGATGAGCTAGAGGCACAAAATTTTAGATACACCATTTTAGATGAATTCAGGAGGATTCTTCATGATGTTTCTAGAAGGAACAAGATATGGGTTAGATTCATTGAATCCTACCTAATCCATTTGAACTAAAATTAAAGGAGGAAATAATTGAGTAGGAAAAGAAAAATTCCAAACTTCTATTTAAGGAGTCACGTGGCAAAATGAAAGAGTTGTTGGTGTGCCAAATTGTGTAGAGGTTGAAGGGTGTCAAGAAGAAGGCATCAAGGAGAAGAAAAGAATAGAGCACATAGACTCTACTTCAATAAGTGATCATATAGGAGATTGCACTGGTACATCAAGCATGGAGACTCAAGGAGACAAAGCTTGAAAGGAGGACAAGCTATTAGAGCTATAGAGACTAAAAGCCAAGCAATGTTATTAGCTGAACTGTGATCTAAAATCTACAAGATAAGTTGTGAGTTATATTAGGTCAAAATCCCTTGTTGTTATTCTCTAACAATTTTCCAAGCTAGGGTAAAATCCTATGGACTTAAGTTAGTTTAACAACCATTTGTAAATCCTTTAATAGGGTGGCATTCCAAGTGAATGTTCTAAAGTCCTCTAACTAGGCCCACTTCTAATAGGGTGGTTAAATCCTTTAACTAGGTCACATTTAACAATGTGTTGTAGTCTTTAACAGGGCATCACTTTAGAAGAGTGAGAATTGAGTAGCATGTTACTAGTGGTTTTTTCCAAATTGGATTTCCATGTAAATCACTATGTTATGTGTTGATCTTTCATCTATTATGCTTACATGTTGATTTACAATAACTTGCTAAGTAGGAAAGTTTATCTTGGATGCATGAATAGTTTAATAGACTCACTTTACTTGATGAAAAAATTTTAATTGGACATTATGACCTTGAATAACTGATTCACCCCCCCTCTCAGTTATTCTAAAGATTTCAAACATTTGGTAACCTAGAAACCCTCCAAGGTGAAGGCAAAACTTGAGTGGGTATTGTGATGTGGAGCCGAATCAGTCTTGGAAGTTTGTGCGGTGCAATCTCTCCTCTAATTATTTCTATAGGGGTTTGGGGGCAGTGCCCTTGAAGCCAAAAATGATCTTATATTGTAAAAGGCATTGGCTTTTTTTTTTTATTAGATGACTTACTATAGCCCTAATTTTGTAAGTGGTAAAAAGCTTGTATAAAAAGGCTTATGCTTAAGGATTTCATAATATATGGTGCTATTGTAGCTTCTTGCGGTGGTATTGAGATGTAAGGGATTGCATACTATAATCACTAGATAGTAATAATATTAGACTTGCTTTTGGTGGATGTAGTCCAAAGATTAGGTCAACCATGATAAATCTTGGTGTCTTGTGTTCTCTTTTGTGCAATCTATTTTTTTTTTCTAATATTTGTTATATTTTCATGTAATTGTTATTCTATGTGTGGTTAATCATAACAAGTGGTATTAAAGCCAAATTTTCATCATTTTTTTTAGCCATACCATAGTTAAAGGTTGAGAATTTTAATGGGCTAAACTTTTGTTATGGAAAATGCAAATGGAGGACTATTTTCATTAGAAGGATCTATGGAAGCCACTGGAAGGAAAAAAGAAAATAGGGAGCTGTGATAGATGAGGACTAGGAGATTTTAGATAAAAAAGGCACTTGGAAGAATTCAATAATGTCTAGCACGATTGGTGACATTTAACATTACAAAAGAAAAGATGATGGAAGAGTTGATGGAAACCTTAGCAAAATTGTATGAAAAGCCCTCTACTTCAAATAAGGTATTTCACATGAAACATTTATTTATTATGAAGATGGCAGAAGGTTGATCTATTGTAGATTATTTAAATGATCTTAATACATTTACTAGTTGATTATATTCTATGAATGTTAATTTTGATGAAGAAATTAGGGCTTTCTTTATTTTGTGTTCTTTTTTAAAAATTTGTAATGGCTTGGTAATGGTTCTGAGTAATTTTGTTTTCGTATCTAATAACATAAAATTTGGTGATGTGATTGGTGTTCTTATGAGTGAGGAAACTTGTAGGAAAACTCCATGTGGATCTACATCAGGAAGTTCTTAGAATGTACAAAGAAAAGGTAGAACGAGTGAGAAAGGAAGTAATTCTAGAAATTGTGGGAAATCAAGAGGAAAGTCAAAGTGAAAAAGGTCTCAATCCATAGGATGAAGAGATTGTTGGTATTGTGAGAAGTCATGGAATAAGAAGAAAGATTGTTGGACTTGGAAGAACAATGAAAGAGATACACCAGAAGGGAGCAAGGAGGTAAATTTGATAAGTAACAAATTTGAAGAGGATGCTTTGCTTCTTTATTTAGAAAGTGTTGATGATTAATTAGTTTTTATTTTAGTGCTTCATTTCATGCTACACCTCATAGAGGTTATTTTATTAATTATGTCCAAGGAGATTTTGAGATTGTTTATTTGGGGGATAATGAACCTCATCAAATTTTTGGAATGGGAAAAGTTAAGATCAAGTTGCAAAATGGGAATCATTGGATACTACATGAGGTAAGACATGTTTCAAGGCTACGTAGGAATTTAATTTCAGCAAGGCAACTTGTTGATGAGGTTTGTATAGTTGCTTTTAATGATAAAAATTGGAAGGTCTCAAAAGGCTCCCTTGTAGTAGAAAAATGTGTGGAAGTAGGTACCTTATATCTATGTTAATGTCATACTCTTCCTTCTACTTTAATTTTTTTAGAGAAAAATGAATATTTAGGACAATTGTTGTAGTTGAGCAGGGAGAGCAAAAAAATATTGTAGATTCAAATACAATGCTTTAGCACCACAAACTTGGGCACATGAGGGAGAAAGTTATCAAATTACATCATTCAAAGAAGGTTTTACCAGATCTAAAATGTGTTAATATGGATTTCTATGAAAGCTATGTGTATGGAAAATAAAAGAGAGTGAGTTGTGTGAAGAGTGGGAAGGGAAAAAAAATGCAAAACTAGAGCTTGTGCATACAAATGTATGGGGACTAGCTCAAGTATCTTCCCTTAGTGGCTCTCATTATTATGTTACATTTTTTGATGATGCAACTAGAAAAGTATGCGTTTATTTTCTTAAACAAAAATCTGATGTGTTTCAAACTTTTAAGAAACGTAAATGCTTGGTTGAGAATGAGACTGATAAAAGGCTAAAATGTCTCAGATTTGATAATGGTGGTGAGTATTGTAGTCATGAATTTGAAGATTATTGTCCATTGATGGTATTCATAGAAAAAAAGTGTTCCAAAGACTCCACGAGAAAATGGAGCATGGTTGAACACACAAACAAGATAATAATGGAGTGTGCAAGGAGCATGAGGTTACATGTTGGATTTCCATTAAAAATGTGGGTGGAGGTTATCAATACTCCAATATATTTGATTAATAGAGGCCCCTCTACTCCTTTGGGCTATGGTATTCTAGAGGAAGCATGGAATGGTAAGAAGGTGAGTTATTCTGTCCTCAAATACTTTGGTTGTGAAGAATTTGCACATAAAGATTATGAAAATAGAACTAAGCTAGAAGCTAAGTTGAAGAAATGTGTATGTGTTGGATATGGCATTGGTGAGTTTGGTTATAGGATTTGGAAATTTGAAAATCATAAAATTGTAAGAAGTGTAGATGTCATATTCAATGAGAAATTGTTGTACAAAGATCTATTACAATAGCATGAGAAGAAAGAAAATGATTATGTAGTGTTGGATGATACTCCAAAAGATGATGTTCTTACAATTCTTCATGATCTGCAACAACTACAACTACAAATACCACACACTCCAGTGAATATTAGATGACCAACAAGGTTAAGTAGACTTCCAAAAATATTTTCTCCCTTGTTGTAGTCTATTTTATTAACTGATGTTGGTGAACCTAAGTGTTATGATGAAGTTGTGCAAGTGGATACAAAGATTTAGTGGGAGCCTACAATGAAAGATGAAATCAACTCTTTTCTAAAAAATAAGAAATGAGATTAATGCAAGTTACCTGCAAGGAAAAGTGCTTTATAGAATGAATGGGTGTAGAGGTTGAAAGAAGAGGATGGAGGTAAGAAAATATTTAAAGATAGGTTAGGTGTAAAAAGATTTTCATAGAAAAAGTTCACTAATTTTGATGAGATATTTTCTCCTATTGTTAAAATTAATTCTAATCATACTATTTTAAGCATTGTGACTACTTAAGATTTGCATTTGAAGTAGCTTGCTATTAAAACAATATTGCTTTATGCCGATTTGAATGAATTGATATATATATATATATATATATATATATATATATATATGACACAACCATGGGGATTTTAAGTCTAAGGTAAGGAGAATCTAGTGTGTAGATAGAAGAAAATTTTATCTAGATTAAAGTAAGCGCCTCAACAATGGTATCTGAAATTTGACAATTTTATGCATGAGCATGGATAAATTAGGTGTCATTTAGATTATTGTGTTTACTTTAAAAGGTTAGATGATGAAAAATAAATTATTTTATATTTATATGTTAATGATATGATTATATCTGAGTTTAACGTGGATCACAATAAGGGGTTAAAAGAATAATTATCACATTGATTTTCTATGAAGAATTTGGGGGCAAACAGGAGCATCCTAGGCTTGTTTGCAATCCTACATGTCTGGAGAAATTTTGGTTAAGTATTGAGGAACATTGATCTTGAATTTTGGTGGAGTTATACTTTTCATGGTTAGGGATGTGTTCGAGACACATTGGGGAACCTTTCCTCATGATTGCATAGAGATTGGATGGATTGAGTTTAAGTTTGAACCGTTTTTACCTTGCTACTGAAGATACATTTTCTGATTTCTAGGTGCTTGTTGCAGGCCATGTAACTAATTCTTTTCAATGAATGAGAGGATTCTCATTTCATATATTCGAGAGGGCCTAGAGTACTTCCTTTTTTCAAAGTAACAATTCCTCATTCATTAAAATTTGAGAGATATGGCAATTCTTTTGGACTATCAATTTATGGCAGTTTGTGCAAAAGGTTTTTGTGCACAAATTTTGGGATGGATACACAAATATCCATCCTAAATATATACAAATTGGTTTTCTTTCTCACATAAATAATATCATTTATACTGCAGGGAACCACCATTTGTAAAGACATGTATCATGCTGTCGTGTAGAGATTTGCAGAATTAGGAGGACAAGTTAAAAAATGTGCATGCCACTTATAATTTTGAGTATGTCATTTTCTATAAATCAGCCCACATAGAGACATATATTTTTTCATAAATGACTTTAATCAATAAATCTAATGTATATCGTTGCGTTCAAAAATTTCGATTTAGTGGAAGAATTGAGGGAAAAAACATACATATATTTACAATATACATTGGCACCGACCCTAGTATTAAAACTGCTTCAACTTTGAGTAAATTATGCTGTAAAACCCTCCGAAACCAAGCTAAGTGAATTATCTTAGAGCTTTCGGACAAGGGCACCTTCTTACTTTTAACAGCATAATAGATATAATAGATATAATATATTTGTTATATGAAACATTCATACATAAAGATTAGATATAAGCTATTCCATTAAAAGATAATAAATATAGTGGCCAAGTTTAATTGAATAAAAATTATAGATAAAAATTTGTAAATATTTTCTTTATTTTCTATTACTATATATAAAAATTTTCAATTTTTTTATTTTTTATTTTTCTAATAGTAACATTATAATTGTGCTAGTTTTTATGTTATCTATGTCCTCCATATTTTGAAACTATCTAGTCTTCTCATCTTTTTTGAACAAGATGTTTTAATGTATTTTACAATCTATAAACAATAAACTAATTAAATATTTTCTTATATGTATACAAAGCCAACTAATGAGCTTAACATGTCTAATTATATATTTTGTTGTAAAAATATAAAGGAAACCATTCATAGATAAAATATCTTGATTAATTATAATGATAGATGAAAAGGGGAAAAAAATGTGATTATGAACTCTATTAACTCTATAGAACTCATAGTTTTTTAAGTAAACACTTATTAATCTAGCTATAAAGAGAGTTTAAAAAAAAAGATGACTCAACCTTCAAGTTCTAGCAGATTATTGCAAATGTAAGTGGATGGGAGTATATAAGGTACCCCATTTGAAGGTTTTATAGGATGGACCACATAGCCCTGATCCCCAAAAGGTGTTTCTATGTGGTGCCCTGAAGAAACACCTTGTTTATTATTGTAAAATTTGAACATTTAGCATCAGGTTACATATCTTAGAATAATAAAAGATTTTAGCACTTTTCTTCTAATGTAGTGTTATTTTATGAGGGAAACTTTTTATTATTATTGTGTTATATATTGGGAGCTACAAAATACAATGGTAACAAAAGGATAAGTGACTCTTGAAGTAAGAGCAATGTTGGAAGAAAACATAGAGATAATAGTATATGATGACATAGAAGATGTAGGCCTAAAAGATGTATTGTTAGTCCTTTCTATGGTCTCACAAGGCAACACTAACACACAAGCTAGTTGTGATGTAGGTAGTGGTAAAGTTGAGAAGCATGTTGGAAAGAAATGACATACTACCCTATAGAAAGGCTTCTTACATCATGGCCCACATCAAAGAGAGCCCAAATAATGGAGTAAAAGGTCAAAATAATGATGGAGGTACTGAAGCCTCACTCATGGGTGGCAGTCCATTTATTTCATTATGAGTAGTTGGTGAAATGGATTGCTCTCTTGATGGCTTAGAGATGGGCTCAAAGGGAGACTACACAATCTTATGGGTCTTCCTACCTTAACCATAAGGTGTAGGGTGAGGAATATTAAGATTGGTGTTAGGTGGATACACCTTAGGATTATGTATCACATCTGCATTTCCTTTGTTCACATGGGAAGTGGATGTAGTAACAAAAGAAACTTCTTTTATCATTTAGAAAATCATTTCTTTACTTTACATTGCATATACACTACATTATTGTCGATATAGAGAAGACTCTAAAAATTAAATCTCTTAACTAGATCTTCTAGTTTTTCCCCTAAATCCTTTTGGGTTGTATAATAAGATTTCACCTAAGAATGACATTTTAGAGCACTTCTCATGTATGTGGAATGTAGAGGTCTATCATTGATCACCATTTCTCACATTACACTTATATTAAGGACCAAGTTGTAGAATCCTTGACCTCACTATCTTGGATGGATGTGTGCTCTAAGGACTATAGAATTAATGATAGACAACAACATGTTATAGTGGTTTCTTATAGGGAAAGAGTACATATGGGCCAAAAAAGATAAGAAGACAAATAATAAAATAAAATAAAATGTTAATACAATAAAGTGAAAGCAATATAATCTAGATGAATAAAATAAAAGCTACTTGAAATACATGAAATGGAATAAATCTAATATAATTTATAAATTGAAGTTTAAAAATGACTAGATTATTTGTTTTATGACAAAAAGATGAAACTGAAGTGGATAGAGATATAACAGCTATTTTCAAGGTTGATGACATTACACAAACTAGAGCTCTCAAATGTGTGATTGAAAATCTTCACACAAATAAGAAGAAATGGTTTTGACCATGACGAGGCTTTCTTCACTCAAAACCTTACTTTTGTGTTCCCACCTGTAATGAACCCTTTTTGGGGGTCATTGCCTTTATTTATTGGTGACAAATGAATATGGATTTTTCTGCTCTTTACTAGACGACCATCAATACTCAGCCTAATTTTCTTTGCTTATCGGTTTGTGGTTTGTTGAGACTAAAATAATGTATCCAATTGGATGTTTCAATACTGAGTCAAGGTTTAAGTAGAATACTCTTGATGCGATGATTCTTTACTAACTTGAGACAATGTAATAGTTTTTCTCATGCTAAGTAGGATGATTAATCATGTTCCCCATTTCCTCTATATTCCTAATAATATATATGTGATGGTATAGTTTGGAAAGGTCATGACTAGTATCTTGATTGCAACTTTTCCAAACATATCGCTATTTCCTTCCTTAGTTATATTTGATAATTTTTAATTTTACTTTTCAATTATAAGTGTTATCATTATTTTGTACCAAATATTATTGTTGGCTAATAATCATTAATTATTTAATAATGAATAAATAATGAAAAATAGTAATTATTTAATTAATATTAATGTTGATTGAAAATAAGTTAGTAAATGATAATTATTATTTGATTAAAATAAATATCCCAATATTTGATATGATTGTGCAACCAGAGGGGGTATCACTTATAGTGATAAGTTGGTGTTCTTTTTTACTAGTCTAATCACTGTCATTAACGATGGTTAACATCAAGAGATGATAAATTATTCTTTTGCTTGTCTAATCAATATTATCAATTGATGTTTGACATTAGTTAATGTTTGTGTAATCATTTCCACTTATCTTAATGATTATTAACAAATCCCTTGTTTATCAATTTGCTATCACTGTTGGTGTTCATGATTAATAATCTGATTAGTCAAGTTCTCCCTTGAATTTTTTTTGCTAACCTCAAGTCACTACTTCATCCATGGTTAGTATCGATGTCATCACTTTCTCCTAATATAAATGCCTTAGCTGATTGGATTACTAATCAGTGATCTAACCCTCGTATTATTATGTTTGATATCTTCAAATACTAATCGCTTTAAATTAGCATCTAACCATAATATATCTTACTCTCCATTTATGTTTCAATATCAAATAGTCATGTCCTTTTGGTTTTCTATTCATACCTTTATTTATTTATATTAAATTTAACATTAATTCAATAATATATCAACTATATTATTAGATTATAATTTTTTTAACGGGCAAGGGATGGGCACGGTGAGAGAGAGGGATGGAGCGGGTGGGAATTGCAATTCGAATCACGTTGTTTCGAATCTGGAGAAAGGCGGGAGACAGGAGAGCACGTCTGCAAGAGGGCATGCAGCAAGCGCAGGGCAGGAAACGGAGGGGAAAGATGAGCATTCCTCAAAGGATGGGGACCCACGGGTTATGATGCCCCATCCAGGTGAGAAGATTCCCCCTCCCCCCCATGTGGGCAGTGGGCCGTCTGGGGCATGGGGACGCTGGTTGAATCTATTTGGGATAAAACCATCAGGTAAATCGTCTTTCCCAAAAGTCATTGAAAAATCTGATAAGGAGAAAGGTATTTTTGCTCTGGAAATCCCTAGGGAAATTATTGACCACAATATCCTAAGCATGGCGAACACTCTGGTAGGAAAATTTGTAGGGCCAAGACCTAATATTGATGTAGTGAGGACATTTACCAGGAGAAAATGGGACCTTAAAGGGCATGTAGAAGTGACTGCTATGGCCAAAGGCTTCATGTCTTTCGAGTTCTCTTGCTCGGAAGATTTTTCTCGTATACTATGTGCTGGGAACTGGTCTTTGGGCATATCCAACCTAATATTGCAAAAATGGACATCCAACTTGGATTTGAACAATGATTTCCAATCTCAGGTTCCAGTTTGGTTAAGACTTCCAGAACTTCCTTTGGAATATTGGCATGAGGATGTCTTTGATGGCATAGCCAGGACCTTTGGAGAGCTCCTCTCCATTGACCCTGTCACAGCAGCTAAGAAAAGATTGAACTACGCAAGAATCTGTGTAGGAGTCATCGAAGGCCATGACATGCCTCAAGTTTTAGAACTACAATCTCGTCTGGGAAACAGATCTCAAAAGATTGACTATGAAAGTGTGCCTTTTGCTTGTTTCCATTGTAAGAAGGCTGGCCACAAGGCTAGATCATGCCCACTTTTCAAAGGGAAGAGTACGATGGGAAAGGCTCGTCCACAAGGGGGGATAAAAGATTCTCTAGATCCCAAAAAAGAATGGAGGAAAAAAGCATCGCAAGTCAAGGCAAATGGAGAGGCAGAAGGAAAAACAAATACTGCTCCTAATGTGCCCCAAGAGGAATCAGGGCCTCCTCGGGTGACTAGAAACGTAGGAGGGGGAGAAGAGAAAGGAGTGAAAGACGATTCAACACCTCTCCTCAATGCGAAGGAATCTGAGAAGAAACCTGAGGAGACAGGTGAAAATATGACTCTTCCCCCTCTGGATTCTCAGGAGGATGACTTGAAACTATCCTTTGTCCCGAACTCCATGGAAGAACTAAAGGAGGGGGAACCCATGTCCCAGGACCCTAACTCGGTGTGTTGTCCCCCCCCTTCAATAGTAAACAGAATCATAGAGAGGCTGTCTGCATCGACAAGGGAAGATTTGGCGAGAATTGATGCTTGGCTGGACAAAGGACTAGAGGGAGAAGAGAATCCCTGGACAGAAGTCAGGAGTAGAAAGAAGAAGAATAGCAGGGACCCTTCTCCGGTATCTCCCCCTTCTACTAGAAGCATGGCCAAGGCTGATCTCAGCCACAAATCTAACCTAGTGGGAAGGAAAAACAAGAATGAAATCAGGAAAGAGGAAGCCAGAAGAAACATTAAGGATGGTACGTAGCGCACCATCCAGGAAGCATGTTCAGTAGTCAAATCATGAAGATCTTATCTTGGAATATTCATGGACTCAATGGAATCCACAAGCAAGAAGTTATTAGAAATATGATAAGGGACCAAAGGCCTGATGTGTTTCTAATCCAGGAAACTAAAATGAAGAAGGAAAGGATGGAAAATATTAAGTTCAACAATAGCATGAAGGGCATAGCCTCTAACTCTGAAGGAGCGTCTGGAGGACTGCTCTTACTTTTCAATGATAAGTATTTCAATATAGTAGCTGAGTATGATGAAGATAACATTCTTTTCTGCAAAGTTCAACATTTACACACCAATGATTCCTGGTTTTTAGTGAATATTTACGCCCCCAATAATAAGAGAGATAGAAAAAACTTCTGGACCAAAGTTGGTAATATGGTGCAAGATTGTGACATTAAGAAAGGTATAATCATGGGAGACTTTAACACACCACTAGAAGATAAAGAGAAAAAGGGAGGTATGCCCCCGGATTGGAAAAGTAAACAGGATCTTTCTAACTTCATAAATAATCTGGCCCTTATGGACGTACAGCTTAAGGGCGGATCCTTTACCTGGTCAAACAAGAGAAAAGGCCATGATTGCATTCAGGTTAGGCTGGATAGAGCTCTTATATCTTCGGACTGGCTTCAATCCTTCAGCTGCAGACTATCTCTGCTTCCCAAAATTGGTTCGGATCACTCTTCCATTTCTCTTTTAGTTTCCCCTCTGGTACACAGGAGATACCATCTTTTCAGGTTTGAGAAAATGTGGACCTCTCACCCTGACCTCCTGGATAATATCAAGAAATGGTGGGGGATAGAGGTGGAGGGCTCAGCCATGTTCAGAGTCACCAGAAAACTTAGCAATGTGAAGAGGATGATTAAAATTTGGAACAAGTCTGATTTTGGTCACATCTTCCATGAAAAGAAAGAGTTATTTGATAATCTAACTATTATCCAAGATTGCATTCAGAAGGAAGGTTACACTGAGACCAACAGGGTTTCGGAGCTCAAGACCCATTTCTGAAATTCATAACATTATTAATAAGGAAGAAAAATTTTGGAGGCAAAGATCGAGGATCACCTGGCTAAAGGAAGGAGATCGGAACACTAAGTTTTTTCACCTAACCACCCTCAAGCACCGTGCTAGTAACAGGATCTATGGTATCAGAAAGGGGCAGGAGCTATTAACTGAAGAATCTGCCATCTCGGAAGAAGCTGTTTCCTTTTTCTCTAGCCTTCTCTTTGAGGACCCAATGCTTTCCAATTTGGACCAGGAGGATTTGTTACACTGTATCCCTCAGCTCATTCAACCTATCCATAATAAACAACTCTGTGCTATTCCTAATGCTTCGGAAGTTAGAGAGGCTCTCTTTTCTCTGCCTGCTAACAAGGCTCCTGGCTCGGACGGTTTTCCCACTTTTTTCTTCCAAAGGTTCTGGCCGGTGATCATGGGAGAGGTTGTTCAGGCTGTCCAGGAATTCTTTGGAGCCAAATCTATTCTCAAGGAGCTAAACTCGACTTTTGTGGTTCTCATTCCTAAATCCCCTAGGGCGGACTCGTTGGACAACTTTAGACCTATTATTCTGTGCAACTCACTCTACAAGATCATCTCTAAAGTTCTCACTTTATGAATGCTCAAGATCTTGCCCATGATAATCTCGCAGCATCAATCGGGTTTTGTTCTAGGGAGACAAATTTTGGATTCTGTCCAGATGGTGCACGAAGTCATCCACTCTCTTGAGGCATCCAAACGGGAAGGTATGTTTCTCAAACTGGATCTTTCTAAAGCTTATGACAGGGTGGACTGGTCTCTCCTTGGGAAGATCCTCTCGACTTTTGGCTTTGACAGTAAAGTTTGCAAAATTATCTCTCAATTGGTGTCCACCTCCTCCTTGGCTATTTTGGTTAATGGAGTCCCTTCTAATTTTTTCAAACCTTCCAGAGGCCTCAGACAAGGAGACCCCCTTTCGCCCATTTTGTTCATCATTTTAGCTAAATGCTTAGGAAGGATTATAGACTGTAGAAAGCGTGAGGCTTGTATCAAAGGGATCCTTCCCTCCTCTAATTGCGTTCCCTTCACTCATCAGCAATTTGTTGACGATACTATCTTGGGGGGGGAAGCTTCTATCAAAGAGGCCAGAGCCCTGAAGAAGATTCTTGATACTTACTCCAGTGGGACGGGTCAGCTGATTAATTGGAACAAAAGCTCGCTCTTTTTCATCAACACCTCTGAGTTTAGACAAAGAAAAATCGCCAGGATTTTGGGTTGTGGGGTAGGCTCTTTCCCCTCTACCTATCTTGGTCTCCCTTTGGGATCCTCACCCCCGGAGTCTTTTTGGAATGGTATTTTGGACAGATTCAACAGGAAGATGGCTGGTTGGAAAGGGGTCTCTCTTAGTCAAGCGGGGAAATGCCTCTTAGTCAAATCTTCTCTTCAAAATCTGTCAATCTACGCCCTGAGCCTCTTTGGAATTCCGAGGAAAATAGCTGAAAGAATGGAGAAAATCTAGAGAGACTTCCTTTGGAATGGTAATGAAGGGAAGAAAAGATACCCTCTTGTTGCTTGGGAGAAGGTTTGCCTCCCTAAGAGGTACGGAGGTCTGGGCATTAGAAAGATCACCCACCTCAATAAGGCTCTCCTAGCTAAACAAATATGGCAGATCTTCAGTAGCACCGGTGAATGGAGGGACACCCTGGTAAACAAGTACCTTAGAAGACCCACTCTTCTTTTCACCCTTCTTAATGAAGATATCCCAAAAGGATCAAACATTTGGAATGGGATCATGAAAGCCAGGGACCTGGCTAAGGCCAGGATATCATGGAAATTGGGAAATGGGAAGGACATCCAGTTCTGGTCGGATAGATGGCTTTCCGAAGATCCACTTATCAATAACCCTGTTTTTGAGAGATGGATGCAAGCTTGTACTGATCAAATTGGGTCCAAAGTTTGTGATTATTGGAATGGTCAGGAATGGAGTGACCTTTCCCTCATCTCTGAGGACTTGACTCCTATAATGCTTATGCTCAATTCCATGATTCCTATCAATTTGGGGGATGAGCTAGTCTGGAGGGATAATCCCAATGGAAGATACTCTGTTGCCTCAGGCTATAATTCCCTTTGGAGCTTAAAAGAGAAGGCCCCTTGGGCGGAGGCTTGGATTCCGGGTCTCACTCCAAAGATCAACATTTTTTACTGGCTGGCTCTTCAGAACAAAATCCTTACTCATGACAATCTCATGAAGCGAGGACATGTTATGCCCAGTAGATGTCCCTTGTGTAAGAATCAGGCTGAGACCGGAAATCACATTTTCATCTTATGTGACTATGCCAGGGAGGTGTGGAATGTCATCACACATGATAATGAAACCCTCTGGTGCAAACCGGATAATCTCATGGATTTTTTCCATCAGTGGAAAGGTCTTTGTAAGATTGCTGGTCGGCAGGATCACTTGGACTGGATTTTACCCCATTTTTGCTGGGGAATTTGGAAGGAAAGAAATAATAGAATATTTAGAGATAGAGAGGAGCCGGCTATAATCCTTGGTAGGAAGGTCTCGAAGAATATAAAGGAAAATCTCCAAGTGCTGAAGGAGGAAGAAGAAGAAGAAGGGGATAGAAAGATAGCTAAAGAAAAAGACAGGAACCTCAAAAGGCAGGATGCTAGCTGGCTTCTCCCCCCAGATGGTTGGTCAAAAGCCAACTTTGATGGGGCTTCTAAGGGTAACCCAGGCCCTTCAGGTTGCAGTGGAATCATAAGAAATAGCTATGGGGAGGGAATAGCTGCCTTTGCTTCCCCGCTGGGAATCCAGACTATTCATCTGGCTGAAGCAAGAGTTGCGAGTAAGGTGGTCAAGTTGGCTTTTGAAGCCGAGATTACTAAACTCTGGCTTGAGGGGGACTCCAAAAACATTATTAATACCATTAATGGTATTTTCCCTCCCTCGTGGACGATTGCAAACATAATTGCTGAGACTTGCGCCACTCTCACAAAGTTCGATAAGGTCCACGTCACTCATGTTTACAGAGAGGCAAACCCAGTCGCTGATTGGTTTGTTAATAAAGGGGTTAACGCCACCAATAATCTGACCTGGCATGCCGGAAAATATTTTTCGGCAGAGGCAAAGTTGCTTATCGACCAAGATAAAATCTTGGGAAGGACAGCTCAAATCCAATGCAATTATGGATAATAAAGATTGCTTAATAAATGGTAAGTTCCATTATTGGCATCATGATTTTCACCAGCAAAAGGGGTTTCCTCTGACATTTTGACACGTTCGAAAGGACGATACCATTATTTTTAGAAAGGGGTATATTCACGGGTATCATAAAAGAAACATCACCATTTTTTTGAATGCAAATAACTTGCACAGTTCAGAGTTCATGAGAATTGTGGAAGTTGATCAGGTAAACATGACGGGTGAGAGGAGCAGAAAGGAGCCGGTGGGGGAAGTTCAGAAGTGGAAGAACAAGGCCAAAGTTTGGAGAGAGCTGGAAAAGGGTGGGGTTACTAATTTCTTCGAGAAACTTCATGGCTCGGATCCTAAGATCACTAACAGCATGGTGAATTCGTGGAATAATGGTAAGGTTAAGGTGAACGGGGTCTACTTTCAAATTACTGAGGATGTGGTTGCTGAAGTCATGGGGATTCCGATGGAGGGGCATAAATTCTTCAGAGATAAGAAGATGTCTTCTAATGCAATCAAGGATTTTGTGAAAAACACTGAAGAGCTGAACAAGCTGGGCAAGAAAGAGATGTTTTTTGTAACGGATACTATAAAGAAGCTCTGGAGGTATGTTCTCTACACTGTCATTGAATATATAACCCTAGACCCCAGGTTTGATAGGGTTAAGACTCACCATTTTGTGATTCTGAATCATTTTCGCCATGGTAGTAAGATCTCCTTCCCGTATTATCTTTTTAACTCGATGAACAAGGCCATTTCTAGTTTTAAAAAGAAAGCTACCGTCAACCCGGCACTGCATGAGGGTCTTCTTCTTCTGATTCATGAGCATTTCCACGCTCAAACCATTAGCAAAAACCCTATCCAAGGGGCGGATGTTGACAAGAGCAGCTCCAGTTTTTCCTCAGATTCCGACGATGTCGAGAGCATCAGCTCTGATGAGGTTTTTGAGCATTCAGGTAAGAAGACTAAAAGCCATAAGAAGGATTACCCCTCTATCAAATTACCCAGCAGAAAGAGCCCTAGAGGTCAAAGCCCAGCTAAAACTGGCTCTGCTGAGGTGGAGGAGGAAATGGATACTGATGATTCTGACAAGGTTTCGAAGGAGGAGCTGGATGAGGAGAAACTGAGAAAAAGACAGAAGAGGGAGGGAGAGAGCATGGAGCGCTCCAGTAGTCAGGGAAAGGATTCTCTGCCCATTCCCCTCTCCCCTATACATCCTCAGCCTCCTTTGGAGGAAAATGACAACTCTGGACAGATTGAGGGGGAAGTGCAAGTTAATAACAGAAGGAAGGCTTGGAAGAACTTCAATGTGAGAACGGCCACTATGGGAATCTATAGAGAGGCGATGAACCCCCAACTCCTGGTGGACGACCTCGAGAAGCCTAGACTCAATGAGCTAATTGACCCGGCTATGGTGGCTATTTCTGATAATGCAAGAGAAACGGGCATGAATCTGTTGAACAATGCCCGCAATAGCATGATCGACAACTTCAGATCAATTAAATGGCTTTTCCATGAGCTTGAGGATGTCAGAGATAGGGTTTCCCAAATGGAAAAAATCAAGAGCAAGACAGGTGCAGAAAGCCAAGGTGACCGGAACAGCAGGGAGACTCTGATGGAGAGGAGAGTAAAAAATATTGAGAACTACAATCACAACCTGGAAAGTCAAATGATCTCCCTCCTCGCTTTGATCAATGACAACATCCTCTCTCTCTTGGAAAATCTCAAAGACAGGAACCAGATGGAGGAAGATGATAAACAGAACAGAGACAAAGATAGGCTGGATGTGGATAAAGCCAAGGACAGCACTATGGAGCAGGATTTGACGAATGCCCAGGATCATAAGGCAGAAGAGCAACAAGAGTGCACCGAAGCTGCCCAGACCATGCTCGAGATGGAGAAGTAGTCTGCTAGGTTGGGTCTCTGTCCTTTGGTTTTTGTTTCTCCTAGCTTTGGATTTTTGTCTGGTCTCTATTTTTCTGGTTGGTTCTCTGGCCTTTTTAGTGGGCAGTTGTTTCGGGCTGGGCCTTTGGGCTTTTTTTCAGCCGTAAGGCTTATGTTTTGGCTGGGCATTTTTTCGCTTATTTTCAGCCTTTCTTGTTGTTAAACTTATGGGTTTCAGGACCCCTTAAAACCTGTTTACCTTATCAAAAACTATATTATTAGATTATAATACTTTATTAATATATTATGTTGCTATAATATATTACATTATTATTATTAGAGCATGATATGATATTATTATATAATTAGAATGTAATATTACATTATATAAAATATTTATTTATTATTAAAATTGTATACTAATATGGGGACATCATAGTCATCCCCTCTCGAATTTGCTTGTCCTCAAGCAAAGACAACTTATAAGACTATCTTCATATAATTTTAATATCGTTATGATGTAAGAAAATATAAGAATATATAAATATTGATGCATAAATACATGAAGCAAGCACAAAGTAGACACATGAATGCATGAAAACACAAAGCATACACAATGAAGATAGATGATGCATGAAGGCACAAAGCATACACAATGCAGACACATGATGTATGAAGGCACAAAGCATACACAATATAGACACATCATACATTCTTCTTTGATTTTCACAATGAAGTAGAGTAAAGGGAATGATTTATAAAATATACCTCCCTAATATGCCTTTTTATCATGGATCTTATAAACACAAATAGTCATTAGTATATAATAGCTCCAAAGAGAGATGTGTCTTGTGATGATCTCTTTTCTCATTTACATAATTATTTGGAAGGAATCTTTCTCTCTCCTCATTACGATCATCTTGAGATGGTAAATTTACAGTGCAAAGGGCCGTGAAATAGACTACAAGCGGTTCCTTGGAGTATATGTGTCATGTGCCTGAAATTACTCTGCCTCTCCCTCTACCAACTCTCTATCTTAAGATATCATAATGTGGATGAGAAGATGAGTGTTAATCTAATGAACATAATAATTTGGCATAGGAATCTTTCTCTCTCCTTATTATGATCATCTTGAGATGGTGGATTTAAGGTGCAAAGGGTGTGTGAAACAAACTACAAGCAGTTCCCTGGAGAATATCCGTCATGTGCCCAAAATTACTCCGCCTCTCCCTCCACCAACTTCCTACCTTGAGAGATCTTAATGTGGATGAGAAATAGACCCCTATGTACTATAATTGGAATATGTTACTAATGTCATCACGATTCTTATAAATGTATCTTTATGTATATATCTATATATTATACATGTATCTTTAATTCAATATTTATCTAATTTTCATTTTTCATATTTTCAAATCCATACTTGTGTATATATTTGATGTGTTTTCTCTTTATCATCACCCAATATATTTAATAATCAAGAATCCACTTAAATTATATATTCATAATGAAACATGAAAATAATACTTACTTCCATATTACCTCATCGATCTAGTCGTTATTGGTCCTTATGATATATTTGTTCTTTCTTATAGCACCCTTCCTTTCACCAATCTTTAATTCATTTTATATCTTGAAGAGTTGCATGACTTGAGTGAATAGAGATTTGTTGATTTCCTCAACAACATCTTTAATGACAGATGGTGAATATGCTTCTATGTGTAGATGTCATATATGCTCTCTCTATATTTTAAAGAAATCTTGTTTACAGTATTGTACTCCATGCGATCTACAAAATTTTCATGATAGTGGTACATACCATCATTTTTCTATAACATAACATTTAACTCCACATTTAATTTCTTTGTATTTTATTCCATTTTATCGCATTCATGAGTTTCTAAAGTGTTGGATGACAGGTTTTCTGATATATGTGAATTTCCCATGAATTCTTTCTTTCCTCATGGCATTGTCTCATGGCATTTTTTATGTGTCTCACATATGTACAAAGAATGGTGTCAATGTAACATATTAGATACCTTCAAATCCCCATGCTCGATATCTGAATTGTATGAAATTAATGTGCCACCTTGGCATGATTAGGGTATCAACCATTAACATAGCCTTACTTATATTATGAATCTCAACGTGCACTCAATACTTTATTCATAGTCAATACCACAGGTAGTTTCGTCACCCACTGACATAGAAATAAAATGTTAACTTCCTTACTCGCGTCTAGTGCTTGGGCTACATATCACAAGTGATTGTGGTGTCAAAACTTCCCTTTTTAGCCCTCGTATAGACTTAGTGTTTGTGATCAAGGCGAATGCGAGTTTTGGATTCTAAATTTTTGGTCAGTAACATCGGCTTCTTTGAGAGGGGGTGTGAGGAACTCCGATTGCTATGCAAGGGGCTCTCCAAAGTTGCTTCTTTGATTCACACAATTTTTGGAATGGTCGGCAATGGTTGTCATCCCAATGTGGATGCAGTTGCCCAAGAGAATATTAGCTATTGCAAATGAGCGTGAGTGAAACCTCCAACTATAAATCATGAGAATATTGCTTCTACGTAATCCACTTCTTCAGATATTATTATGGTGGGAAGTATTTGTAACTCCATTGGCTGTACTTGGGAGCTGGAAGTGGATAGCAATTATGGGTCCAATTTTCATCACACTTCTGCTTCTCTTTCTGAGTGGAATACCATTGCTTGAGGTAACTTTTTGAATAATTTAAATGGTCAGCAAGACATTTTTCTCAGAGAAATATTTAAATGAAAATATCTGACCTGGTTGCATTTTTTTGTGTTTTTGCTATGGTGATTTCAGTAATCCGCAGATAAGAAATTTGGTGGCATTGCTGAGTAACGAAATTGCAGAAGGATAACCAGGTAATTTCTACAAGTTCTTGTACCAAACCATGTTTATTTTACTTAGTCTCTATAAGTTTTTTTTTTCCAGCCTTTCTTCAGCACGTAAAATCTTGGAATGTAGTAAATCACGTTTTGGTTTCTTGATAACACTAAAATTGAGCTAATTTAGAAGTTCCCATGCTTGTTTTTTCATTAGTTGGCATAATTCAGTTTGATATTTGATTTTATTGTAATTGCAGTCCATTTCTTCTCTTTCCGCCAGCAGTTTATGCAAGATTGCCAACACTGTTCAAACAAGTTTTTCTCTTTTGAGTTTCCCATAGACAGCCGAAAGCTGCCTGCTGAGACGACGGCTCATTAGAAAAATGGCTTGTACAATGCTTTATTTGCAAAAGAAACCATTTTAGCTTTATAATTATCTTCATATCCTTTCATATTGTAATTGTAGCAGATCTTTAGTAATATTTTATTTTTGTCTGTTTTATTTCATAATTTTTGCGTGATTCTCTAGTTCATCTGTTCTTATCTTTTAGGATGGCAGGATTATCTTGTAGGATGGCAGGATCATAGCTCTGATCCTGATTTGGTTTGCTGAGACTGAAATAATGTATCCAATTGGATGTTTCAATACTGACTCAAGGTTTAAGTCGAATACTCCTGATGCAATGATTCTTTACTGACTTGAGACTACGTAATAGCTTTTTTTGATGCTGAGTAGGATGATGAATAATGTTCCCCATTTCCTCCGTATTCCTAATAATATATATGTGATGGTATAGTTTGGAAAGGTCGTGACCAGTATCTTGATTGCAACTTTTCCAAACATATAACTATTTCCTTCCTTAGTTATATGTGATAATTTTTTATTTTGTTTTTCAATTATAAGTGTTATCATTATTTTGTACCAAATATTATTGTTGGCTAGTAATCATTAATTATTTAATAATGAATATATAATGACAAATAGTAATTATTAATTAATATTAATGTTGATTGAAAATAAGTTAGTAAATGATAATTATTATTTGATTAAAATAAATATTCTAATATTTGATATGAATGTGCAACCAGAGGGGGTATCACTTATAGTGATAAGTTGCTGTTCTTTTTACTAGTTTGATCACTGTCATTAATGATGGTTAACATCAACAGATGATCAATTAGTCTTTTGCTTGTCTAATCAATATTATCAATTGATGTTTGACATTGGTTAATGTTTGTGTAATCATTGCCACTTATCTTAATGATTATTAACAAATCCCTTGTTTATCAATTTTCTATCATCGTTGGTGTTCATGATTAATCATCTGATTAGTTATGTTCTCCCTTGAATTGTTTTTGCTAACCTCAAGTCACTACTTCTTCCATGATTAGTATCAATGTCATCACTTTCTCCTAATATAAATGCCTCGGTTGATCTGATTACTAATCAACGATCTGCCCCTCGTATTATTATGATTGATATCTTCGAAAACTAATCGCTAAAATTAGCATCTAACCATAATATACCTTGCTCTCCATTTATGTTTCAATATCAAATAGTCTTGTCCTTTTGATTTTCTATCCATACCTTTATTTATTTATATTAAATTTAATATTAATTTAATAATATATCAACTATATTATTAGATTATAATACTTTATTAATATAGTACGTTGCTATAATATATTAGATTATTATTATTAGAGCATGATATGTTATTATTATATAATTAGAATGTAATATTACTTTATAAAAAATATTATTATTTTAATATCATTATTAATATTACTTTATCTAAAATATTTATTTATTATTTAAATTATATACTAATATGGGGACATCACGCCACCTCCATAGATGACTATTATATATGACGATATCAATTATAATTAGATGAATTAAAATATAAAAAACCATATTACAATATAAAAGTGAGACAAAGACTAATATAATCAAAATAAAAATAATGATACGAAAGAAAATTCCCCTATGAAGGTAGAGAACTCAAATTTATTAGAATATCTACCTGCTATGAGAGCTTGAGCTATCCAAGACTAGAGAGAAGATGTGAAAAATGGTTTGTAGATCCAAGAGATCATAGAAAATTAATTATATGAGGGTACAAAATTTTAAGAATGCAATCAAGTGAGTGTGAGAGATTGTAACTAATTTTTCAATAGAAACTAAATGTAGATGAAAAGGGGGTGAGTGATGAATGTGGATGAAATCCGTAGAGGAAAGTTGTCATTCTAGGGCATTATAAACATAGGTCAACTGATAGAATTTTTTTGGCTTGGACTAAGCTTGACAAATGCACACATGATATTTTACTTGAACTTGTGAAATTTAAGGAAATACACATACCTAATATAGAATAAAAAATAATCTAGTATAATTTTGAGATATATTCTAAATAGTATTGTAAAGTGAAAGAACTAATTTGAACAAAACATAATGATTAAGAACTAAGAAATCAAAATTTGCCTACTTGAACTAGAGTAAAACTTCAAAATTGAAGGACTCACATACCCAATCATATATTTAATCTTTTGCACCACAAAAATAATTAAAGAAGACTAAGCCATAAATCTCCTATGTAAAAAATATTTCAAATTGATATATTGAAATAAATGAATGAATTTCTCAATGTGAAGGGGTTTTTAGAGTCCAAAAATCTAAAAATAAAACTAATTGTAAAAATGAAATCTTTTTGCAATATGAATATCATGTTGGAAGTCTTTATTGGAAAGAAAGATACTAGGGGGGGGGCATGGGGAGGGGTTTGAATCAGGATCTATAAAACTTTTCACTTCTTGAACAAAATAGTAAATTAATTGTATTCATTCCTAATTGATCTCATATCTAGATCATATACCATATAATCATGAACTGTAAAACTGAAATGAATCTAACTATGCATGCCATCCACCAACATGAAAATGCAAACACATAACACAAAGATTTTGGTGTTGGAAATCTAATTGAAAAAGAATACTATCAAAGAGGGAGATTGTTGCAAAGAAGGAAGATGGTTGATAAAGAATGTTTTCAATCATTGTTTTGTCACTAGTGTCAAACCTACTATTTGTTGGAATGAAAAATGCTTATAAGATCCAAGTATTATCACTTAATTGATTGATAAAGAGGATTTAATCAACAAGATGTAACAAAAGTACCTAAGGGAAAGGTTGAGTTATGGTTTTGTAATAAAGTGCAAGGATCAATTAAGACAATGGTAAAATGATGTATTGATAACATACTTGAAGATATAGAGGCTAGCCACACTAAGAAACACTAGAAGAATAAGTTGCAACAAGGATGTCAACAAAGCTTAACTAAGTTCATTAGTGAGTGTCAAGCAAACTAGTTCAAGCTGAGCATATTTTTAGTTAGGGTCAAGCAAATGAAAAATCTAGTGTGTGTCGAGTGATATAGAGGGAGCTGAGCATGTTTAGGTGTTGAGAAAAGTAATAGGTGTTGAGCATCAAAAAACTTAGTGGATGTTGAGTGAATCCACAATAGGTGTTGAGTATCAGAAAATATAGTTAATGCCAAGTAACACAAGATGTGCCAAGCACCAAAATTTCAATAGTGTTAAGCTACTGTATTATGTGAAAAGTCAAAAATTTGTCAAATCTAAGTTGACAAGGTTGTTACCTTGAATTTTGGAATCAGATGGAGGATAAGGATGATGAGCTATAGGCACAAAATTTTAGATAAACCATTTTTAGGAAAATTTAGGAGGATTCTTCATGATGTTTCTAGAAGGAATAAGATATGTGTTAGATTCATTGAATCCAACCTAATCCATTCCAACTAAAATTAAAGGAGGAAAGAATCGAGTGGAAAAAGAAATTCTAGACTTCTATTTAAGGAGTCACATGCCAAAAAGCAAGAGTTGCTAGTGTGCTAAATTGTGAAGTGGTTGAAGGCTGTCAAGAAGAAGGCATCAAGGAGAAGAAAAGAACAGAGCACAGAGACTCTACTTCGATAAGTGGTCATATAGGAGATTGCACTGGTACATTGAGTATGGAGACTCGAGGAGACAAAGCTTGAAAGGAGAACAAGCTGTCAGAGCTACAGAGACTAAAAGCTAGAAAATATTATGAGCTAAATTGTGATCTAAAATTTGCAAGATAAGTTGTAAGTTGTATCAAGTCAAAAGCCCTTATTCTTACTCTCTAAAAATTGTGCAAGCTAGGGTAAATTCCTATGGACTTAGTTTTGTTTAACAACCTTTTCTAAATCCTTTAATAGGGTGGCATTCCAAGTGAATGTTCTAAAGTGCTCTAACCAGGTCCACTTCTAACAAGGTGATAAATCCTTTAACTAGGTCACATTTAACAATATGTTGTAGCCTTTAATAGGGTAGTCTTTTCACAGAGCATCACTTAAAAAGAATGAGAATTGAGTAGCATGTTATTGGTGGTTTTTTCACAAATTGACTTTCCACGTAAATCACTATGTTATGTGTTGATCTTTCATGTGTTATGCTTGCATGTTGATTTACAGTAACTTGCTAAGTAGAAAAGTTTAAGCTTGGATGCATGAAGAGTTTAATAGGCTCAATTTACTTGATGAAAAAGTTTTAATTGGACATTATGACCTTGAATAATTGATTCACCCCTCCTCCCCCCAATTATTCTAAAAAATTTCTAACAATTGGTATCATAGCCATCTGTTGATTTAGTTTAAAAGTACTAGAAATAGGAAGATCAAGATGTCCAAGAGAGAAGTTCCAGAGCTCAACAGAGATAACTTAACTGCATGGTAGAGCCTAATGAAATTTCACCTTGGATTAATAGCTGATTTTTCTAAAGCCTCAATTGGAGTGGAACATGTAGATCCAATTGTAGATGATTTGAACAAAAGGAAGGAGCATAATCAGGCAATGTTGGAGATTGCCTCTACCCTCAGCTATGCTGAATTTGATGACATCAAGGGATGTGATTCTGCATTCAAGATGTGGAAATCCCTGTTAGATATCTATGGAGAAGATCAAAATGTTCAAAGAGAAAAAAGAGAAAGCCTCATAGGAAAGTTTGATAACATGAAAATGGAGGAAGGTGAGAATGCTACTCAATATGCTTGTAGAATGAAAGAAGTAGTAAGTGCAATAAGAAGTTTGGGTGGTCATTTGGAAGATGATACTATTAATAAAAAATACTTGAGAACCTTGCTCCCCATTTATGCCATTAGAGTTTTAGCCATCCAAGAACTAAGATGTGTACTAGGAAACCAACTAACTTTTGAAGGAATAGTAGGAAGACTCATTGCATTTCAGTTGTCCAAATTTGATAACTACAGACTTGAGAATCTTGAATCTACTTTCAAGGCCAAGCTGACATTGAAAGAAACTGAGGAGGTGAAATCAAAGAAGAAGAGTAGAAAAGGAAAACATGCATCCAGTGATAGCAGCGCAGATGAGGAAGATTTGGAACAATTGGAAGCACTACTAGCTAGAAGATTCCACAAAGGAAAAGGTAAATTCAAAGGTAAGCTTCCTATCATTTTTTTTAATTGCAATGAAGTAGGACATATTTCTGCAAGGTGTACATATAAGAAGAACTACAAAGAAGGAAACAAGTACAAGAACAAAAGAGAAGATGATAGTAGAGATTACAAGGACAAAGACAAAATATGCTACATTGTTGAAGAGGATTCTGATGAGAATGATGATGAAGTAGTCTATGTAGTCATGAAGGATGAATCAGATGAAGATGAGGCAACAACACTGGTAACCTGTATGAATAAAAATGAAAAGTGGATCATAGACAGTGGATGCTCACATCACATGATAGGAGAAAAAAGTAAGTTTATTACCTTTACTCAGTATGATGGAAATAGTGTTAGATTTGGAAATGATGCTCCATGTCCTATCAAAGGAAAAGGTTCTATTAAACCTATAGAGAAAATTCCATGTGATAATGCATACTATGTTGAAGGATTGAACTATAATTTGTTGAGTGTAGCATAATTAGGCAATGTAGGTTGCAAAGTAGAATTTGGAAATAAAACTACCAAAATCTATAATACTAATAGAAATCTAATAGAAAAATGTGAACAAACTAGGAGTTATCTATTTTACCTAGATATGGAAGATGCAACCTATCTTATTATTAGACTTGATGATGTTTGGTTATGGCATAAAAGGCTATGTCATGTTAACTTTGAAAATCTGATTAGCATCAGCAAAAAGAAGAAAGTCAGCGGTTTTCTTAAGCTGAAGAAGCCTAAAAATACAATGTGCAAACAATGTCAACTAGGAAAGATGACCAAGTTAAGTTTCAAAAGAAAAGTCTATACTTCCAAAGAAGTACTAGAACTAGTCCATATAGACTAGTGTGGCCCAATAGAAGTGCAAAGCTATCAAGGAGATAGATACATAATATTATTTGTTAATGAATACTCTAAGATGATGACTATCATGTTCTTGAAGAGAAAATCTAATACATTTCAAATGTTTAAGTGGTATTTAACCAGGGTTGAGAAAGAAATAGGAAAGAGCCTGAAGTGTCTGAGATCAGATAAAGGGGGAGAGTTTATATCAAAAGAATTTGAGACATTTTGCAATGAAAAATTAATCAAGAGATAAACATCAGCACCAAGAACTCCCCCATAGAATGGGATTGTAGAAAGAAGGAATAGATTAGTAATAGACTATGCCAGAAAATTAATGATGGAGAAAAATGTTGCTCTGAAGTACTAGAGAGAAGCTATAAGTACTGTTGTTTACACCCTGAATTGATTACAAGTCAAGAAAGGTACAAATGCAACACCTTTTGAATTATGGTATGGACATTCACCTAATGTAAAACATTTCAAAGTATTTGGTTGTAAATGCTATGTTCTTAAAGATACTAGAAATGGCAAGTTTGATGCAAAGAGTGATGAAGGCATATTCCTTGGATACTCTACTAGAAGTAAAGCATATAAGTGTTTGAATACTAACACTAATAAGATTGTGGATAGTACAAATGTAAAATTTGATGAGCATGCAAAATCCAAGTTGATGAATCTAGGAAACCAGAAGATTATAGATCTTTTATATACTTCTATGATTCTACGAAGGAATGTCAACTGAAGATGATGCTACCAATCAAGTTGGGAACCAACAAAAATTTTTAGTATCAATAGAGCCATAGCTAGTGAATGCTGAGCTAAATTCAAAAGTCAAGTTGTAGAATGAAGAAAATGCACATTCTGATTCTAAAATCAGTACACATGGAAGAGATAATGAAATACTAGACAGTGATGTGCAAAGTGACTTTGAAGCTGAAGGACCAAACATGGAAAGGAGAAAACCAAGACAATCTAGGTATGTGAAAAGACATCACCTTGTAGAATAAATCATTAGAGACAAGGAAAGAAGACAAATGACAACAAACAGACTAAGGAATGAATCATATCTACTGAGCAAGATTGAACTAAAACCAGTGAGAAATGCATTACAAGATGATAATTGGCATAAAGCTATGGAAGAGGAGATAGATCAGATTGAGAAGAACAAAACCTGGACCCTAGTTCCAAGACCAGTTGAAAAAAATTTAATTGGTACCAAATGGGTCTTTAGGAACAAGCTTGATGAGAATGGTGAGATAACAAGAAACAAGGCTAGACTAGTCTACAAAGGTTATGCACAAGAAGAAGGACTAGACTATGGGGAAACATTTGCCCCTATTGCAAGAATGGAAGGAGTAAGAACACTACTTGCATATGCTACTTACAAAGGTTTCAAAGTTTATCAAATGGATGTAAAGTCTACTTTTCTAAATAGTATACTAGAAGAGGAAGTTTACATAGAACAACCGAAGAGATTTTTTGATTACAGAAATAAGGATATGGTCTGTAAACTACATAAAGAACTCCATGGTTTAAAGAAAGCACGTAGAGCATGGTATGAGAGACTGCACAATTATCTTGTGAAGATAGGATTTGAGAGAAAAAAATGATGACAACAACCTATATATCAAGGTAGAAAAAGGTAAAGAAATTTAGATATTTGAGATCTTTGTTGATGACATAATATTTGGAGGAAAAGATGCCCTGTGCAAAGATTTTGCTGACCAAATGAAACATGAGTTTGAAATGTCAATGTTTGGAGAAATGAAATTCTTTGTTGGATTGCAAGTACATCAACTAAAGCATGGCATATTTGTGACCCAATCAAAATATATCAAGGAGATACTCAAGACATTTGGATTAGAAGACTCAAAACCAATCAGTACACCAATGGTAATAGGACATAAGTTATCTAAGAATGATGATTCAGTTGAAATGAATCAGACAACGTATAGATCAATGATTGGAAAGTTGCAGTATATTGTGCATAGTAGACCAGACATTACATTAGCTATTGGAATAGTGGCAAGATTTTCTACAAATCCAAGAGAAAATCATCTGATGGTTGTAAAAAGAATACTTAGGCACCTAAAAGGAGCTGATGACTTTGTCTTATACTACAAGAGGAGTGAAAATTTTGAATTGAAAGCCTATACTGAGGCTGATTGGGAAGGTAATATTGATGAAAAAAAGAGCACCAATGAAGAAGCACTTTTCTTAGGTAAAAGATTGGTTACTTGGATCAGCAAAAAGCAAAGTTGTACCTCATAGTCCATAATAGAAGCTGAATATGTTGCTGCTACTATCAACTACACTAACATTGTATGGATCAAACATCTATTGCAAGGTATGAAGGAAGAGGTAACTAAACTTGTGATACTCTATTGTGATAACACAAGTGCCATTAACATATCAAAGAATCATGTGATACATGCCAAAAAAAAACATATTGCAATTAAGTATCACTATGTAAGAGAATTGGTGGAAGACAAACAATTGAGAATGGAATATGTCAGCTCAAAGGATCAAATTGCTGGCATCTTCAAAAAAGTATTACCTAAAGATGTATTTGAATATCTTAGAGGTAAGTTAGGGGTGATACCCCTAGCCAAAGCTACTTAATTAACAACAAAGATTTCCCTACATCAAATAAGTTGATTGTTGAAATATTACACATTGATACAGTGGATACCTAGTTTAGGGTTTCTGCTCGAAGTAATCAAAGTGTTGAAGTTCCAAATCAATCACAAAGCAAGGTGATAGAGGAAGAAATTGGAGTACCTACAAATGCTACACTTTCATGTTAAGATGTTGAAACAGTACGTCTTTGGCATTTTTGTCAAAGAGGGAGAAGTAGCAAGAAACTGATCAACAACATTCAATTAGTTAGAGGGAGAAGTAGCAAGAAACAAATCAAATCTATAGGATTAAATGGATAGAAGGAGAAGTAGCTAATATCAAAATAGCAGAGCATGATCAATGCATACAAAGGGATAAATAATGTAAGAAAGATTCAAGTGCAGTTCAAGATCAAAGTGAATAGTGGTAAGCCATAGAAAAGAGGGAGAAAAAGGATGTTTAGGAATGTATAGTAGAAAGGAAAGAAATAGGAAATAATAGCAAAGAGGGAGAAGTAGAAGCAAAGCTCAGGATAGTAGATCAAAGAGGGAGATGTGAAAACTGATGGTAACACATTTTTCTTTTTGGCATTTAATTTATTATTTTTACCTAGTTTAATATTTTAATAACTTGGTTGATCAATATGGTTTTCCATCAATGCCAAAGAGGGAGATTGTTAGAAATCTGATTGAAAAAGAATACTATCAAAGAGGGAGATTGTTACAAAGAAGGAATATGGTTGATAAAGAATGTTTTCAATCATTGTTTTGTCACTGATGGCAAACCTACTATTTTTTGGAATGACAAATGCTTATAAGATCCAAGTATTATCACTTAGTTGATTGATGAAGATGATATAATCAACAAGATGTAACAAAAGTACCTAAGGGAAAGGTTGAGTTATGGTTTCGTAATGAAGTGCAAGGATCAGTTAAGACAATGGTAAAATGATGTATTGATAACATACCTAAAGATACATAGCCCTGCCACACTTAGAAACACTAAAAGAATAAGTTGCAACAAGGATGTCAGCAAAGCTTAACTAAGTTCATTAGTGAGTGTTGAGCAAACTAGTTTGAGCTAAGTAGACTTTTAGTTAGTGTTGAGCAAATGAAAAATGTAGTGTGTGCCAAGTGATACAAAGGGAGCCGAGCATGTTTAGGTGCCAAGCAAAGTAATAGGTGTCAAGCATCAGAAAACTCATTGAATGCCAAGTGAATCCATAGTAGGTTTCCAAGTAACACAGTATGTGCCGAGCACTAGAATTTCAATAGTTCTGAGCTACTACATTATGTGAAAAGTCAAAGATTTTCCAAATTTGAGCCGACAAGGTTGTTACCTTGAGTTTTGTGAATTAGATGCGGGATAAGGATGATGAGCTAGAGGCACAAAATTTTAGATACACCATTTTAGATGAATTCAGGAAGATTTTTCATGATGTTTCTAGAAGGAACAAGATATGGGTTAGATTCATTGAATCCTACCTAATCCATTCGAACTAAAATTAAAGGAGGAAAGAATCAAGTAGGAAAAGAAATTCCAAACTTCTATTTAAGGAGTCACATGAAAAAATGAAAGATTTGTTGTTGCGCTAAATTGTGAAGAGGTTGAAGGGTGTCAAGAAGAAGGCATCAAGGAGAAGAAAAGAACATAGCACATAGACTCTACTTCAATAAGTTATCATATAGGAGATTGCACTGGTACATCAAGCATGGAAACTCAAGGAGACAAAACTTGAAAGGAGGACAAGCTATCAGAGCTATTGAGACTGAAAGCCAGGCAATGTTATGAGCTAAACTATGATCTAAAATCTACAAGATAAGTTGTGAGTTATATTAGGTCAAAAGCCCTTGTTGTTATTCTCTAACAATTGTACAAGCTAGGGTAAAATCCTATGGACTTAGGTTGGTTTAACAACCATTTGTAAATCTTTTAACAGGGTGGCATTCCAAGTGAATGTTCTAAAGTCCTCTAACCAGGCCCACTTCTAACAGGGTGGATAAATCCTTTAACCAAGTCACATTTAACAATGTGTTGTAGCCTTTAATAGGGCATCACTTCAGAAGAGTGAGAATTGAGTAGCATGTTACTGGTGGTTTTTTCCAAATTGGGTTTCCACATAAATCATTGTGTTATGTGTTGATCTTTCATCTATTATGCTTGCATGTTGATTTACAATAACTTGCTAAGTAGGAAAGTTTAAGCTTGGATGCATGAATAGTTTAATAGACTCACTTTATTTGATGAAAAAATTTTAATTGGATATTATGACCTTGAATAACTAATTCACTCCCCCTCTCAGTTATTCTAAAGATTTCAAACATTTGGTAAACTAGAAGCCCTCCAAGATGAAGGCAAAACTTGGGTGGGTATTGTGATGTGGAGCCTAATTAGTCTAGGAAGTTTTTGCGATGTAATCTCGCCTCTAATTATTTCTATAGGGGTTTGGGTGCAGTGCCCTTGAAGCCAAAAATGATCTTATATTGTAAAAGGCATTAGCTTTTATTTTTTTATTAGATGACTTACTTTAGCCCTAATTTTCTAAGTGGTAAAAATCTTGTATAAAAGGCTTATTCTTAAGGATTTCGTAATATATGGTGCTATTGTAGCTTCTTGTGGTGGTATTGAGATGTAAGGGATTGCATACTATAATCACTAGATAGTAATAATATTAGACTTGCTTTTAGTGGATGTAGTCCAAGGATTAGGTCAACTATGTTAAATCTTGGTGTCTTTTGTTCTCTTTTGTGCAATCTATTTCTTTTTTCTAATATTTGATATATTTGCATGTAATTGTTATTCTATGTGTGGTTAATCATAATAAGTGGTATTAAAGCCAAATTGTCATCATTTGTTTTAGCCATACCATAGTTGAAGGTTGAGAATTTTAATGGGCTAAACCTTTTTTTATAGAAAATGAAAATGGAGGACTATCTTCATTAGAAGGATCTATGGAAGCCACAAGAAGGGATAAAGAAAATAGGGAGCTATGACAGATGAGGAGTAGGAGATTTTAGATAAAAAGGCACTTGGAAGAATTCAATAATGTCTAGCACTATTGGTGACATTTAACATTACAAAAGAAAAGATGATGGAAGAGTTGATGGAAACCTTAGCGAAATTTAATGAAAAGCCCTCTACTTCAAATAAGGTATTTCACATGAAACATTTATTTATTATGAAAATGGTAGAAGGTGGATCTATTGTAGATCATTTAAATGAGCTTAATACATTTACTAGTTGGTTATCTTCTATGAATGCCAATTTTGATGAAGAAATTAGGGCTTTCTTTATTTTGTGTTCTTTTTTGGAAAGTTGTAATGGATTGGTAATGGTTGTGAGTAATTTTTTTTTCTTATCTAATACCATAAAATTTGGTAATGTGATTGGTGTTATTATGAGTGAGGAAACTCTTAGGAAAACCCCATGTGGATCTACATTAGGAAGTTCTGAGAATGCACAAAGCAAAGGTAGAACGAGTGAGAAACGAACTAATTCTAGAAATCATGAGAAATCAAGAGGAAAGTCAAAGTGAAAGAGGTCTCAATCCATAGGATGAAGAGATTGTTGGTATTGTGAGAAGTCATGGCATAAGAAGAAAGATTGTTGGACTCAAAAGAACAATGAAGGAGATACACTAGAAGGGAGCAAGGAGGTAAATTTGGTAAGTAACAAATTTGAAGAGGATGCTTTGCTTCTTTATTTAGAAAGTGTTGATGATTAATTGGTTTTTTATTTTAGTGCTTTATTTCATGCTACACCTCATAGAGGTTATTTTATTAATTATGTCCAAGGAGATTTTGAGATTGTTTATTTGGGGGATAATGAACCTCGTCAGATTTTTGGAAAGGGAAAAGTTAAGATCAAGTTGGAGAATGGGAATCATTGGATACTACATGAGGTAAGACATGTTCCAAGGCTAAGTAGGAATTTAATTTCAGCAGGGCAACTTGTTGATGAGGTTTGTGTAGTTACTTTTAATGAAAAAAATTGGAAGGTCTCAAAAGGCTCCCTTGTAGTAGAAAAATGTGTGGAAGTAGGTACCTTATATCTGTGTAAATGTCATACTCTTACTTCTACTTTCATGTTTTTAGAGAAAAATGAATATTTAGGACAATTGTTCCAGTTGAGTAGGGAGAACAAACAAATGTTGTAGATTCAAATACAATGCTTTAGCACCACAAACTTGGGTACATGAGGGATAAATTTATGAAATTACATCATTCAAAGAAGGTTTTACCAGGTCTAAAATGTGTTAATATGAATTTCTATGAAAGCTGTGTATATGGAAAATAAAAGAGAGTGAGTTGTGTGAAGAGTGGGAAGGGAAAAAAAATGCAAAACTAGAGCTTGTGCATACAGATGTATGGGAACCAGCTCAGGTATCTTCCCTTAGTGGCTATCATTATTATGTTACATTTATTGATGATGCAACTAGAAAAGTATGAGTTTATTTCCTTGAAAAAAAATCTGATGTATTTCAAACTTTTAAGAAACGTAAATGCTTGATTGAGAATGAGATTGATAAAAAGCTAAAATGTCTCAGATTTGATAATGGTGGTGAGTATTGTAGTCATGAATTTGAAGATTATTTTTCATTGATGGTATTCATAGAAAAAAAGTGTTCCAAGGACTCCACAAGAAAATGGAGTGGTTGAACACACAAACTAGATAATAATGGAGTGTGCAAGGAGCATGAGGTTACATGTTGGATTTCTATTAAAAATGTGGGTGGAGGCTATCAATACTCCAATATATTTGATTAATAGAGGCCCCTCTACTCCTTTGGGCTATGGTATTCTAAAGGAAGCATGGAATGGTAAGAAGATGAGTTATTCTTTCCTCAAAATCTTTGGTTGTGAAGAATTTGCACATAAAGATTATGAAAATAGAACTAAGCTAGAAGCTAAGTTAAAGAAATGTGTATGTGTTGGATATGGCATTGGTGAGTTTGGTTATAGGATTTGGAATTTTGAAAATCATAAAATTGTAAGAAGTGTGGATGTCATATTCAATGAGAAATTGTTGTACAAAGATCTATTACAATAGCATAAGAAGAAAGAAAATGATTATGTAGTGTTGGATGATACTCCAAAAGATGATGTTCTTACAATTCCTCATGATTTACAACAACTACAACAACAAATACCACACACCCCAGTGAATGTTGGATGACCAACAAGGCTAAGTAGACCTCTAGAAATATTTTCTCCCTTGTTGTAGTCTATTTTATTAACTGATGTTGGTGAACCTAAGTGTTATGATGAAGTTGTGCAAGTGGATACAAAGATTCAGTGGGAGCCTACAATGAAAGATGAAATCACCTCTTTTCTAAAAAATAAGAAATTAGATTAATGCAAGTTACCTGCAAGGAAAAGTACTTTATAGAATGAATGGGTGTAGAGGTTGAAAGAAGAGGATGGAGGTAGGAAAAGATTTAATATAGGTTAGGTGTAAAAAGATTTGCACAGAAAAAGTTCACTGATTTTGATGAGATATTTTCTCCTATTGTTAAAATGAATTCTAATCATACTATTTTAAGTATTGTGACTACTAAAGATTTGCATTTGGAGTAGCTTGATATTCAAACAATATTTCTTCATGCTGATTTGGATATATATATATTTGACACAACCATGGGGATTTTAAGTCCAAGGTAATGAGAATCTAGTGTGCAGATAGAAGAAATTTTTATCTAGATTAAAGTAAGCACCTCAACAATGGTATCTGGAATTTGACAATTTTATGCATGAGCATGGATAAATTAGGTGTCATTTAGATTATTATGTTTACTTTAAAAGGTTAGATGATGAAACATAAATTATTTTATGTTTATATGTTAATGATATGCTTATATCTGAGTTTAACATGTATCACAATAAGGGGTTAAAATAGCAATTATCACATTGATTTGCTATGAAGAATTTGGGGGCAAACAGGAGCATCCTAGGCTTGCTTGCAATCCTACATGTTTGGAGAAATTTTGATTAAGTATTGTGGAAAATTGATCTTGAATTTTGGTGGAGTTATACTTTTCATGGTTAGGGATGTGTTGGAGATTGCATAGAGATTGGATGGATTGAGTTTAAGTTTGAACCATTTTTACCTTGTTGTTGAAGATGCATCTTTTGATTTCTAGGTGCTTTTTGTAGGCCATGTAACTAATTTTTTCAATGAATGAGAGGATTCTCATTTCATATATCAGAGAGGATCTAGAGTACTTCCATTTTTCAAACTAACAAGTCCTCATTCATTAAAATTTGGAAGATATGGTAATTCTTCTGGACTATCAATTTATGGCAGTTTGTGCAAAAGGTTTTTGTGCACAAATTTTTGGATGGATACACATATATCCTTAATGAATCAGATTTTGTGCATTTCAAGAGTTGTAGAGGATCTCAATTAATAGCTTTAGTTTGAAGCACGAGTTCTAATTCAATTGGAGCTAGGAGATATCATGATTTTTCTCAGGTATCAATTTTTGGACATTTAATTGTTGTTGGAGGCTGATTTGTGGCTCTTCAAGTATTTAATGTTAGTTTTATTTAATTTTTAATTTCTAGGTAGACTTTTGGCTTAGTTGGTATAAGTAGGGGATCTTGTGGAGTCTTTTAGTCATTTAGTTAGGCTATTTTATACTTAAATTCATCATTCTATTACAATTATTAGTGGAGAGGCTACTTCAGTCTCCTAAGAGACCTCCAAATCATGTAACACTCTAATATCTATGTAATTTAGAATTTTTCAAATTACTTTCAAATAAATAATAAACCGTTTCAAATATTTCGATATGATTTTTATGCATGAAGTTAGTTTGGAATGGTTTTTCTGTTCTATTTCTAGAACCATCCCTTATCCATTTAAAATGTGTTGTTATACTAGAATGATATTTGGAGGTGATTGGAGAGTAGGAGGATTGGAAAAAAGGAGATTAAGTGAGAAACCAATTTGCAACCATCTAAACTAGGTTCCAAATCTTGCTTTGTGTTAAGTTATTGTTTTCCATGAGTGACAAGAATCTTATAATAAATTTGGTGAAGCATTATCTTCTTTTCTTAAACCTAGGGATTTGATTTTTGCATTGCCCATTTTTAATATTTTGTTGCAATTTTTATGTGTGACTTTAATTTGAAATTGATTCACAATCTAATGTTATGCTTTTGATTAGACCATAATTTGGAGGTGACTTGGAGAGCAAGGGAATTGGAGGAGAAATTAGAAATGTCAAAACTTTGTATACCTTAGAACCACTAAGTTATGTGTCATTGTCCTATTATAGAAATCACAAGCAAAGACATCCAGATGCATAAGAGATCAAATTAGAGAATTTGTATCTTTTGAATGTGAGTCTATATATTTTGTGTTGTGTTAATTCAAGAAAATATCCAATGAGAAAGATAGAAAAATGGTTATGTTAATTATTTGTTGTCATGTTTCCTCCTTCTCTTATTGATATCATCATCATGAAGTCTATGAATAAGAGTTCAAGCATTTGTCGGTGTGAAAAATCACTATTGCAGTCACTAATTATTAATCTCCTATATTAACAGATTATTTAACTATCAAAAATAAATTCACAGATTAATATTGAAAAAATAACACAACTGCAACTTCACCAATAAAAATACAGAAATAAATTCACAACACAATGAACACAATATTTTTAGACATATTGTCCCTGGAAAAACCCCTAAGGGAAAACCAATTCTATAGATGAGGAATTATATTAAATTTTAGTAAATCAAGAGATACAAAATTCCTTACCTCTCACTAGCAGAACTCCAATAATCTCCTAATTTCTCCTATTGATATTCCCTCCTACTATTTAACAATGCACCCTTGCTAACACTACAAAATTACAAACTCATTTGCTAGCATTGCAAATGTTTCTCCAAACTTTTTATTCTCCAAATGCTCCCTAGAACCCCTTTTATACTACTCTCATTGGTAAACCAATGGCCAAGATCGATTTACAATTGACGACTGAGATATAAAATAACTTACCAACCCTAACAAAATTGGTTTCTAGTTGCTTCTAAAAGAAGTCAATCATTTAATAAATATTTTTCCTTACTTTAACCAATTTTTTAGCAAAACATGTACTTACTAAATAATAGCATATGGACAAATAGTTGTCCAAGCTACCAAAACTAACACTCCCTCTTAGCGAGGAATTTGTTCTGCATGACACCCAACTTATCTCTAAGGAAGATGAATTTTTTTGTCCCCAATGCCTTAGTTAGAATGTCTACTACCTACTCCTCTATAGGTATGTACTATAGCTAAACAACTCCCTATTGTACACAATCTTTGATGAAGTGATATTTGATGTCTATGTGTTTAGACTTATCATGAAACACTATATTTTCAGACAACTTGATGAATTATCACAATGTATCACAGTAGTCTCAACCTTCTGACCAAACAAAGCTACTAATAGCTTCAGATGTCGCCATGCTAGCTGCTATGTGTTTTGCTTATGCTGAACTCAAAGCCATTGACTTCTACTTCCTAATGAACCAAGATACAACTCCTTATCCCAAGCTGAAACAACACCCTGAAGTGCTCTTTTTGTTTGTTTTACTTCCTACCCAATCTGCGTCAGTATAGCCTATCAACCTTATACCTTCACCTCAAACATATTTGATCCCATACTCAATTGCACCATGCAAGTAACACAACACATGCTTAGCTATTGTCCAATGTATTCTCTTTAGTTCAACCATGAACTGACTAAGAGAGTTAAGTACAAATGCTATATCTGGCCTATTATTGACCAAATACATAAGTGAACCAATTGATTTTCTGTATAAAGTGGGATCTAAATCCTTCTCCCTAGATGTATCTAGCTTCCTCCAATTTTTTATCATGGGTGTAGACATGGCTTTGCAACCCTCCATTCCAAATTTCTTCAAGATTTCAATGCAATATTTCCCTTGACCAAGAAAAATGTCCCCATCTGTTTGCCACACTTCCATGACTAGAAAGTAGTACATAAGTCCCAAATCCTTCATCTCAAACTCTTTGGCAAGGTTCCTCTTGCAATCCACTATGAGCCCTTATGAACCTATAAGAAATAGGTCATCCACATAAAGAATAAGAATGAGAATCTCACCCCCAACCACTAAGTAGTAGAGGTTAGCATCTGCTTCACTCTTCATGAAGCCCATTTTTTACAAGAATGTATATGCTTGAGTCCATACAAGGCTTTCTTTAATATGCACATGTGGATCCCTTTTTTGTGTACTACAAAGCCTTCTAGTTGCTCTGTATATACCTCCTTTAACTCACCACTAAGGAATGTTGTCTTGACATCCATTTGATGGATCTACCATCCCATCTATGCTACAAATGAGATCATAGCTCTTATAGAAGTATACTTGGCCACTAGAGAAAATTTCTCCTCGTAGTCTATTCCCTCCTTCTAAGAGAGCCCCTTGGTCACAAACCATGCAGCCTTGTATTTCTCGATGCTACCATATGCACCATGCTTTATCTTATAGATACAGTGTGATCCGACTACTACTTTATCTGTTGGTCTAGGAACTACCTCCAACACATCATTCTACATTATTGAGGAATACTCCTCAACCATAATATCTCACCATACCTATGCTCTACAACTTCCTAATAGTTAGAAGGCTCACTATTTACCAACTAACTAACTAATGCCACATAGTCATTGAACTTGGCTGGTTGTCTCCGCTATCTAGTACTCTTCCTAGGAGCTCCCACAAAATCTTGAGTATCCCTTTGTGTCTCTATAACCTCATGGTTCCTTCTGCCAATTGTAGAGGATGAAATGTCAACCTATAAGTCCTCTAGATGCATTTCCTATTCCACTCACTGCTCCATACTCTGTGAATCTTCACTACCTAAACTTATACTCATACTGGTAACTGTAATTGAGCTTTGTTGCCCTTGACTTGGTCTTGGAGCTTCTATTGGTTGCTCACTCTAATCATCTACTAGAAAATCTCTAGATTTTTTGAATGCCTTGTCCCCCATGAACTTGACATCACATTTGAAAATAATTCTTTTAGTCCCCAAAATGAAAATCCTATATGCCTTTGAGGTCTCACAATACACAACAAAGTGCACCCCCTCTGTAGTGTGATCTAACTTTGTACATGTATCTCCAGAAATATGAAAATATGTCAAACTCCTAAATATCCTGAAGTGGACAACATCTAGCTTCTTCCCTATGAAAGCCTCCTCTAGTTTCATCTTCCTTAGCACCTTGTGTGTAACTCTATTATGGATGTAGACTATTGTATTACATGCCTTTTCCCATAAGTAATGGGGCATGCCTTGGTCAGGTAGCATAGCTCTTGCTACCTCTAATATAGAATGATTCTTCCTCTCAAAAACTTCATTATGTTGTGGATTGTAAGGAATACTCCATTCTCTCCTGATTATTTCTCTAGTATAGAACTCCTGGAAGATATTCCCTTTGTACTTGCCTCCATTGTCTAACCAAAGAACCTTTATTTTCTTTCTTGTTGAATTCTCCACAAGAGCCTTGAACTCTTGGAATCAACTAAAAATCACATCCTTAGTCTTCAAGAAGTATATCCAAGTCTTTCTGGAGAAATTATCAATAAAAGTAACATAGTATTCATATCCTCTAAGATATTTCATCAACATTGGTCCACAAACATCTGAATATACTAGATCAAGAACACCCTCAAATCTAGCGTCACTCCTTGGAAAATATTCTTTCGCAAACTTCCTTATCACACATCCCTTACATACATTATCATGCTCTGTGCTTATCTCTAGAACACCTGTCACCATCTCACAAAGTAATCTAAGTGCTCCATGATGAATATGGCCAATCCTCCCATGCCATAGCTCTCCAAGATCTCTAGGATTATTGCTACTCATGAGTGCCTTAGGAGTATCAAATTGCAACCTATAAAGGCGGCCACTCCTAACTCCAATAGTTATGGGTGATTTCCAATCCTTGTGCTTAATCAACACATTTGTCCCTCTAAAGATTATATTCTACCCCCTATCCTAAAGAATAGATACAAAAATCAAATTTATACCTAAGCCTAACACATACAACACATCATGAAGTGGAATTATCTTTCAATTCTCCCTCTGAAACCGAATAGTCCCTTTCCCAACTGGGTTGAGTTTGAACAAGTTTCCCATAGAAATCTAGATGTTGGTGTCCTCCTCCTTGTAACTGGAGAAGTACTCTCTAACTCCTATCATATGAAATGATGCCCCACTATCTATATACCAAACACACTGTGAGGTTGAACGAACCACACAAGCTACGAGTGCAGACTCATCTTCCATTCTACTAGAGAGTTCTTCTACACTTGCTAAAGCTAGCACCTACTTCTTACCCTTCTTCCTCTTTGGGTAATCACTGACATAGTTGGCAAACTTGTGACATCCAAAGAATTTGACCTTAGAAAGGTCCTTCTTCTTCTCACTTTTTGAATTTGATCCTTTACTAGACCCCTTGTTTGCTTTCCCTTTACCTGCTAGGGAAATGTTTCCTATTCCACCTCACTTTTTTGACTCTTGTCAGCCCCATTGACAAGACTTAGTCTAAAATCCTCTTTAGTGAAATTAGTCCATAGTTAATCCCAACTTGGTAAGGTATCTCATCCACTAACAACTTGAACAAAGACACTCCATTCTTTAGTAAACACATTTAGGGCTATTCTCACTAGCTCGTCATCACTAGAGCTATCTTCAATAGATGCTAACTCATCCTTGACAAGTCTAAGCCTGGTGAGGTAATTTGTAACGTCTTCTCCCTAGTTCATTTGTGTATTCTTTAGCTTCTCTCTGAGAACCATCTTCCTGTTGCTGCTAGAATTTTGGTATAGATTCAGAATGACATCCCACATCTTCTTCGTCATATCTAGCTCTAAGATGTGTGAAAACAATATGATCCTTAACACCATCAAAGATAATCCTCCTTGCCTTGGCATTGTCCTTCTTATATGCTACAAGTTGTGTTGCATCTGTAGGTATAGGTACAACACTAGTAGCATAATTCTTGATACCATTCTCTTCTAACAATAAAGATATTTTGGCCTTCTAGGCACCAAAATTTGAGGCACCATCCAATCTGTCTTGATATCTCAAACTAGCTGAAGCCATCTCAAGGGATTAAAGAAAAAATAAATGTAAAGAGATCAAAATTTCTTTCCTAGGGAAAAACTCTTCTACCCTCAACAATGCTTTGATACCATGTGAAAAATCACTATTGCATTCACTAATTATTAATCTCCTACATTAACAAATTATTTAATTGCTGAAAATAAATTCATAGCCTAATATCACAAAAATAACATAACTACAACTTCACCAATAAAAATATGGAAAGAAATTCACAACACAATGAACACAATATTTTTAGACAAATTATCTCTAGAAAACCCCTAAGGGAAAACTAGTTCTACAGATGAGGAATTATATTGAACTTCAAAAAATTAAGAGATACAAAATTCCTTGCCTCTGACTAACACAACTCTAATAATCTCCTAATTTCTCCTGTTGATATTCCCCACTACTATTCTCATGCTAAGACTGTGCCATTGCTAACACTGCAAACTTACAAACTCATTTTCTATCACCATAAATGTTTCTTTAAACTTCCTATTCTCCAAATTCCCCCTAGATCCCCTTTTATACTACTCTCATTGGTAAACCAATGGCCAAGATTGATTTGCAATCGACGGTTGAGATATAAAACAACTTACCAACCCTAACAAAATTAGTTTCAAGTTGCTTCTAAAAGAAGTCAATTATTTAATAAATAATTATCCTTACTTTAACCAATTTGTTAGCAAAACAATCATTTACTAAATAATAGCATATGGACAAATAGCTATCCAAGCTACTAAAACTAATAGTTGGGTCCTTTTCCACTTTTAGACCTTTCAAAATTTATTGATCACAACTACCTTCTCACTTTATGATCGGTCTCATTGGTAATCTCTCCTGATATTAAGTTACTTGAAGTGTAACATGGATAAGACATGAAACCTTTGATAAATAGGCAACAAGATGACAATTTCTTCTATAGACAATCTAAATAAGAATGGTGTATTAATAAAGTACACTAAACATTACATAAATTAAATTAAAATGCACTCTATATCTAGGCTTTGCCTTTAGGACTGCAAATGGGTTAGGAGTAGATGGTTTCTTTGAACTTTCTTCATTTCAAATCTTCGCCATATTAATAAGTAGAGATTAAATATTGAAATCAAGTGCCATATTCAGAACAATAACTGTGAAGGGGTAATCAAAGAAACAGAGTCTATTCTAGTACCTAAATTTTAAGCCTATCATGCAACATCAGGTACAATATTATGCATAGAAAAAAACCTTCAGATTTAATTTTCAAAATGATAGAGCCACTTATAGTATCATTTAATTTTGTAAGCTATATATAATCTAGTCCAGCCAACACAATCAAATCCATAAAACAACCAACCAACTGTAAGAAGTCAAATTATAGGTCTAAATAGCAGCTACTATCATTTATTCCTTCATTTATACACTTCAAAAAGAGGCTAAAATCGGTTCTATAAAGTAAATATAAATGAATCCACAAACAAAAATTTCTTGGCCCGAGTTCCCAATATTATTAAAAATCATACCAAAAGAAAGCACTAAAAATAAATGAATTACAGGCACCGATGTAAGATCTTCAAATCTTTGCATTTCAATTTGTCCCGGTCCTATTTCTACTTCCATTGGTCTCTACCAGAAAATACGCATGGATCATAAGTTCCCACAATCTATGAGAATATCCAAAATATTTTAAAAGATCACTCATTCATCATTTTATTTGAGAGTAAGTCTTATAGAAAAGCTTAACACTGAAGATCTAAAATAAAAGTTCTTATGTTTTAAATAAAAATAGAGCATAAACAACAAACAACTAAAATCAAAATAAAAACTCTATTTTTATTGAATGTGTATTTTTGAAAGTAAAGAGTACATTATAAAGAAAAACTAAAATACTTAACCTTGACTACAATTAAAAGTCCTAAACAATAACATGCAAAGAGATTGCATGATAATAAGAGTTCCAAACTAATTAAAAAATGATATGCCTACGAAGCTAACTGCAACATGCAGTTTTATTCAGCATGAAATTAATAAAATAATCTAAATTAATACATTGGGAATGCATTGAAATGCATCATCATTGCATGTGTATGGAATGGAACAAAGCATGCGAGTGGTGAATGCAAGAAGTGAAGTACATGCTTTCAATCTCCCCTCTGTATGAACAATGGGAATGAGACCAAGTTGAGTTCTCAAGGTAGTAAAACTGGATGTAGTGAGAGCTTTGGTGAAGATATCAGGGACTCGCTCAGAAGTTGGGAAAAAATGTAACTCCATTGTACCATTCTGAACCAAATTTTGAATGAATTGAAGTGCATGTGTGAGAGAGAAGGATGAGGTAGAGAGAAAATGAGGTAGGAGGAGAGATATGAAGTAATTAGAGCATGACCTTATATCCACTAAAAAAATTGAACACTAACCCTAACCCTAATTTCTTAGACTAATTGAATAATAAACCAATTTGAACACTAACCCTAACCTTAATTTAATAGTATACCATATCGAACTAACCCATATATTAGATTGAAAATTTACTCTAAAAGCCCCAGATTTGTTCTATGTGTAATCCTATAAAAATCAAATTTATATAATCTAGACATGAATACAAAGTTAACTTGTAATTTTATTATGAGGAATTTCCCATCACAATGCTACTAGCTATATATATAATATCTATAAAGAAAGCCTAAAGATATCAAGACTTTAATTTACATTTTTAAAAAAAAGTACAAATAAAACCTGAAGTCTTGATATCTTTCAGCATTCTTTTTATATATTACATAATATATGTATAGCTTGTTGTATCTAGTGATTATTATTTTCTATTTCAATGTATTTTTGTTTTTATTTTTTACTTTTTTAATTTATACTAATGTTTATATGCAAGATTTTAAAATTCTAAAATTACATGAAAGTTGATTGGTTCACATTTTTGGTGCTTTATAGGAGCATATTTCCAGCAAGCATTACCCCTATTCTGAGCCAATTTTTTTTATGAATAGTCCCTTCTCTATTAATTAAATATAAAAGGATCTGCCATGTGGGTGCTTACCCTAACATTTTGGAATGCACATGTTTAATAATTTTTTAAATACAATTAACTTTACTCCTATTCTACTAAGATAGGATGCACATAATTAATAATTTATGAGATATAATTAAGTTTTATAACAATTTTAAAATATCAAATAGATATTAAATGATATCAAATATTAACATTACAATTAACTTAATTTATCTCTTGTTATTTTTTTCTACTCTATTTTACAAGCCGCTACATGGCACTCGTTTCATTGAATTATTTCAACAAGCTTTTATTTTATTCATCTAGATTATATTGCTTTCGATTTATTGCATTCACACAACATTATACTTTGGAATTTATATTTTTATCTTGTTCTAGCGCATCCACACTCTACACTCTTCTATATGAGACAACATCATGATATTTTAATGTCTGTAATTCATTTTATGGTCCACGGAAGACACTTATGAACAAGATAGTAAGGTCAAGAATTCTATTACAAGTTCATTATAGTTAGTGTAATGTGAGAAATAGTGATCAATGATAGACCTCCACTTTTCACAAATATTAGGAGAGCTCTAAAATGTGATCCTTAGGCCAAATATTTTGTATAGAACCCAAAAAGATTAAGTAGAAAAAATGAAGATCAAGATAAAGAATGTGATTTTTGAGTCTTCCTTGTATAGGCACAAATGTGGTGTATATGTAGTGTAAAGTAAAGAAAGCACTTATCTAATGATAAAGAAAGGTATCTTATGCAATTACATCCACATCCTATGTGAACAAAGAAAATTAAGATTGGTCACCTGAGCCTAAGGAGTGTCCACCTCCCATCATCTAGAATATTACTTTCCTTACATGATATGGTTAGGGTAGGAAGCCCCATAAGATTGTGTAATCTCCCTTGACACCCATCACTAAGCCTTCATGAGATCCTCCTCTTTCACCAACTAAACATAGGGAAAAATGTAGGCTGCCCATGAGTGAAGTGAGTACCTCAATCATCATTCCCACCTCTTATTCCATCATTTGGGCTCTCTTCAATGTGATCCATGATGTAAGAGGCCTTTTGTCTAGGGCAGTGTCATATTTCTCCCATTACAACTTCTCATCTTGACCCATACCTATGTCACAACTTGATTGCACATGAGTGTAGGTGTTTCCAATCTAAAATGGCATTAGCTTATGAGACTACTACAAAGACCAATTCTAACCTACTTCTATTATCACATCATCTGTTGTTATCTTTGTGTCTACTTCCAACACTATTCTTACTTCTAGAGCCCCTTATCCTTATGTTACCATTGTATTATATATAGTTCAAAAAAAAATCATAATTGTTGGTGTAAATACATATTTACTATTTACACTTACTTAAGTTTACTTAGGTTAATGCATTATTTTATTATTTTGCATTATTTTATTATTTTATATTGTGATACACTTAGGAGTTTGTGTACCTTTTTGAGTTGCCATGTTGACAACACAAAGGTATGCAACTCTATTTCAGCACATGGTGTCTACAACACTAGAGTTTGCATCATTCACTGAGTTGTCATAGTTATTGTCACAGGGCTGGATTTTATGCTTATGCCCAGGTTAAGCCTTCTCCTTGAGAATCTCCAAACCACGCACGACACTGGCGATCCCTACTTCTGATCCACCATAAGATGCGACCATTTTCGTTCACCCAGACTACGCCTCCCTGTCTTCATCAAATGCCCACGCATCTGACTGCCTAAACATACACTCCCGCGGAATAGAAGCGCATGCCGAACCATCCTACTCCTGGTTCTTTTCCTTAGGTGCTCCACGCACGCATCCTCGAGCTTCTAGCTCTACCCCTGTTCAACCTCCACGCTGAACCCCTGCTTAGCCCTTTTGATATCTTTGCCTCAGCGACTCCCATAAGCCCACCTTACTCCGACATCGGCCACATAGGTGATCTCAACTCCCACGAGTCTCTTGACCACATTTTGATCCTCTATGGTCATCTTGCCACTCTTGGGAATGCACTGAGCTCCTAGAGCTCCTCATGTTCAGCTCACCTGACTCCCCGAGCCCAACGCTGCACCACTACAACCTTGCATCGAGAACCACCTAGACTCTCTTGCTGAACACTGCATCCGCACTGGCTGACTTAGACCGCAAGAGTACTCCCTAGCTCATACATATGCTTCCAAAGCATACTCAACACCATCTTGACAACTCCCTGAACCTTAAAGCTCAATACGCATACACCCAGTGCATACTCGACACCTTCACGGTATCTCTCTGAACTTCCTGGCTCATACGTACACCTGCATGGTGTACTCGGCATCCTTATGGCACCTCTCTGAACTTCATAGAGTCCTCCAGTCCAATCCTTAACATGAACATGCCTCCGCGGCACTCCATCACTTGTTAGTCTCCCTAGCTCCCCATAGAGCCCACCCGAAGACCAACCCTTGCTCCCCACGGAACAACCATCTACCTTCCAACTTTGGATCCCCACCATGAGCCCCAACTGCTTCGACACCCCATTCTATGTCTACATGCCCTTGTTGGTGAACATCTTGTCCTCGTGCACTCTAGGCACTCAAACCAACCTCTCCATGCATCCACGCCGTCTCATGCTCAATCCGTGGATCCCTTTGCATTGCACAACCTACTTGAGTTCCACATCCTAGCTCCATGATCCACCCACCCTGTGGGACGCTGGCAGGTTGAACCAACTTGGTGAACACCCTATAGCTTCACCTCTGAACCACTTCGCCCATCTGCTTCACTCGTTTCACTCATGCGCCACAAGCCTTTGTTCCTAACCTTCCATCATGACTCACCTCCTTGAGCCATGCCCAACAACTACCTCTTCGAATACCTGACACAGATCCGCCCACTTGACTCAGCATCTCCTTGGCACCATTCCAAGACACTACATCCCGCTTGCCATACTTGACCTCCACGGTCTCTGAGATCCAACCTCAATGCAAACCCATGCAATCAAGCACCCGAGATGTGCACCTATGGCCACACCCAACCGATACCGCACCACTTAGCCATCTAGCACAATGACACCTTTCTCGCACAGCTAGCCTCAAGCCCACAATGTTCCTACTCGGACAAACCATATTGCCTCCTAGCGCAGGACTAGGAAAACTGCTTCCCTAGCTTTCAGACTCCGGACAACCCTAAGGGGAAATGGGCTGCCAACATTGATCCAGCTCCTCTGCTACACTGAGATAGGGACCTTTGTCATAGTACCAAACCTCACCATGTTACGTAACGGCGGAGCAACACTTCATTGCTCCTAAAGACTTTGCGTCACCTCTGTCTCCCGGAGACCAGAGGGAGGGACTACTCTGCTTCGACCCTCTCGAGGGAGATGGACTCTCCAAGCCATCCTTCATGCACACCGGCACTTACCCTCTGCGGATACACCTCAGCTCGGCTCCACGACTCGCCTACACCACAACTATGCTAGAGGGAACATCTCATAACACAGTCCCAAGTTCACACCTTGGCTCAGTTGCACACCTTGCCTACACCACAACTATGCTAGAGGGAACATCTCGTAGCACAGCCCCAAGATCACACCTCGGCCCGGTTGTGCACCGTGCCTACACCGCAACTATGTTAGAGGGGAACCACTCGCAACACAGCCCCAAGCATACACCTCAGATCATGTCTAGGACAAGATCCTACACCACAACCATGTCTGCCCAGCACACGACATAGTCCCATTTACACCTCGGCTAGACCCACGTCTTCCTACGCCACACCTGTGTGCACCCAGCTTTGCAGCACAGGCCCATCCGGCCTCAAGGTCTCATATCGCAAATCACCAGCCCCTTACAGTTATAAACACTTCTTTTTTAACACATGTTGTCTACAACATTGATTTGTGTGTTACACCCTTGTAGGCTTATCCTCTTATCATCACACTTACTTTCGTGCTTAATGGAGGATAACCCATATTTGGTAGACATGTGTCTAGTTGTATGACTTATCATGTAGTTGATTTTGAGGCATTCTAGATGCATCTCAGCATCCTTTATATACATGCACTCCTAGTGTACTATGAATGCATATTGAATTGACTACACTGTTATTCTAATCATACTCCTTTCTGATCTGCAGTTATGCTTGTGTTTGAGTTCTTAGTTCTTGGGTGAATTTTACCCTAAGGTAACTTTTTACATGGTATTAGAGCTTGGTGATTTTCTCTTCACATAGTTGTTCAAGATCATTGTTACTTCATCACTTTGAACTGAATCTAGAGTACTACATAAATTGGGAGCATCTAGAGCTAGATCTGACCTTACCATTGCGTCTAGAATGCTGATTCTATGAAAATCAACTATAAATTTGGCTACCTTAGCCCAAAGTCAACTGCGACACATGTAAACCATTCTATGAATTATTTTAAAATTATTAGATTCTTTAATGAAAATTTTCTTATATATCTTCTAAGTTATTTCTATATCTATTGGGTAACTATGTATAAATTTTCTTCTAACATTTTATTTACAAGTTTTTATACTATCAATTCATTATTCTATAAAAGTATTTCAAATGATAACATTTACTTACAATTTTTGAATCATTTACAAATTGTTGTTTAAAACTTGTTTTTGTAGAAGGTTTAACTATAGTCATTGGATCAATTTTAATACTACTATATAAATCTTGACACTCATTGTAAGAGGAAGTGGAAAAAATGTTTAATGGTAATAGGCAAAATAATAATCGTTTACTAATGGTATTTGCACATTGAGAAAATTAACGTTTTTCACATAATTATTTAACATAATTTACCTAATCAATATATGAGGCATATTAATAATCTACAATAGATTTACCAATGTGTATTTGCATGTAGAAAAAATTAGTAAACATTTTTCATATAGTTTTTTTAACATAACTTTTGTGTTTATCTTGAAAATTCAAATTTAAAATTATTAAAAGAATTTATCTTCTATTTGTAGAAAATCATTTTCAAAAAAACATAATATTCATAGATTTATGATAGAAAACAAATGAAATTTTAATTATGTATACATTTACAATTGAAGAAATATTAAAAATTTCAACTATTATCATTATTTTTTATTTGATAGTAATTGCGCTATCTTCTAAAATATTCATTTTTTCTATGTTATCTAGTTAATAATGACTTAGATAATATTATGCTATCTATAAGTTTATTTAATTAAAAATTAAATTACATTTCAATTAGTTTCTATCTTGAGTTTAATTGTGGATGACAATTATTTAATTTCACTTAGATAACATATCATTATTTTAATATACTATTTAATTTTTTTAATCTGTTATTTAACTTTAGATGACCAAATTATTTACAGAAAGAACTATCTTCTTTACATGATGGCTGCTCCTTGATGAGTTTTGACCCTATATCATTCTACCTTTTAAAAATATATGCATAGTAAATCTGATCACAAGAATTAATATGATTCAAAGATTATCTCGTTCAATAGTTATTTCGGTATTTTCAAATTTTGGATGTACCATCGATATAAATATATAATTGTCTTTGAATGACAAATTAACGCCAGTATTCAGTTAGATACATGGGGAAAAATAGTAATGGAAACCACTTTAGAAAAGTGAATGTGTTATTGTTTTTCTACATATTTCAAAAGCCTTTTTCTTGTCCGAATGCTCTGAGCTAATTCATTCCGCTATAGGATGCCCCGCTTGGTTTCAGAGGGTTTAACAGCATAATTCATGGAAAACACTTGGTCACAGTTTTAGAAATATGATTGTTTTAATATATATTGCATACGGATGTATGGTTTTTTCCTCAATTATTTGATTAGAGTGAAATCTGTAACATGTATGATTCTACGTGGGCTGATTTATAGAAAAAGACACGCAAATTTATATGTGGCATGCCTGTTTCGTAACTTGTCCTTGTACTTATGCAAATCTCTACACCATAACATAGTACGTGTCTTTACACATGGTGGTTTGTTCATATGATTATATGAGAATTTAGACCAAATGAATTTCAATGGAGTTGATGTCATTGGGATCATTCCTTCTTATAGAAGTCTGATGTCCACTGCTGAGCTGATTAAAGACATAGAAGTCTGAGTTATTACACCCACCTATTTTTGGGTTATTGGATGTTGCATATTTATTTTGTTTCTTATCCTATGCTGGTAAATAATAGTTGAAATATCATTTAGGTCATGGTCCAATCTTTTTATTCACTGTCCAATATTTGAAAATGATTTTTTTGTGTGGAGTTGAGTTGTAAAAGTTAACTGCTCCAAACTCAAAAAAGGAATGACATTCATGATTGAGGATCTGAGAGTGAATGGTGTTTTGTTCTATGAACTTTCTTATGGAGTCGCTTCTCTTCAAATGCACTTTTGAAATTGGATATGAACTTCAAACCTCATTACAGTACAATATAATCAGCCTCCTTGAGTCATTTCATTTAACTATTTCATTGAAATATTATTTTTACTTAGCTCCTACCATCACCTTCATAGTTTGTTGTGTGATCATCTCTAGGGTTTAAGATTCTGAGACTCTAGAACTTGGACAAACTGTCCTATTTTTATTGTTGAAATTCAGTTGAATTATATCTACCCCATAAAGAAAATGGCTGGAGGTAAAGGTGCTAAATGTCTTATTACATCCAAGTCCTCAATTGTTGTTGTTCAGAAAGCTGATAACGAGGATGGGAAGGCTGATAAAAGAAAGTCTAACAGTACATAGAAGGCTGATAATAACATGTCGGTGATTCTGAGAGTGATAGAAACAAGTCTATGACTACTGAGAATGTTGATAAGAAGAATGACTTCTAAGAAGCCTGATAAGAAGAAGTCAGTCACCCGCTCATCTCATGTAAGCTTACGCTACTTACCAACTGTCACCTACACATATATTTGATCTGTAATATATGCATGGAATTGAAGGAATAAGTAATCTAACATTTATGGAAGATTATAAATGATATAAAAGCCTCTTCTAGCTTGTGATTCATTCTTATATGCCTACCACAATGAGCTTGATCTCGTTATACCGTTGAAATGTATGGGCAATTTACCTTTATTTTAAACATCATAGACTATGGAAAAAATTAATCTTGGAAAAATTATGTCAATTTTGGCTATTTAGTACTTTTATCCTAAAAATCAAGCATTAGTTTGTGATGTTTACCATGATGTATCTCTGGAAAAGTGCTATAATTATCTAACCTCAAAATATTTTATTAATTTTAGCTTGTACAATGCCTCTTTTACAAGCTTATAGATAAACCTTCCTTTAGGCATACAACTTTTATTTAGCACATTCCCTAGGTGGTCTATTTCCTGCCATCATGGTGTTTGTTTCCTACTGAGGGGTTACATACATTTTTATTTATTTATTGTATAGACAATACATCATGTTGATGCATGTTTTATGACCCACCAAATTGTAGAACAAGATATCAAAATATCTTATCCTCTCTTGAATAAAGTCTTGTGTATGCTAAGATTGCTAGAAGGTTATATAATGAATTCAAGGTTTTCTCTACATCAGGTTTTGAGTGTGGATGACCTCGATGGTTGATGTGAGTTTTTGATGATCACAAGAAGCCTTATATATGTTGACACATATCTATTTCAATTCATACTAGATGTGGGAACTATCTTAAGGTTTTGCAATGAACTACTTTTGGGTTTTCACAAAATATGCATAATTGAAATGGGATAGGGTTTAGAGATTCTATTAAAATCCTAAGGGAATTGATGAAAAAAAATAGTATTCCAGTGGACAAATTCCTTAATTTACAAAGCACAGTTTTGCCAAGTTATACTATAACTAGACTTGAGTTGGTGCAATCTTCAAGGGTTATATAAGCCAAATATTTTCATGCAACCACATACACCATCATAAAGAACAATGTATATGAATGATAGAAGTTAAACATATCCATGAAAAGAAGATCAAGTTAATTTGAGAAAATAAAATAGAATCTCTAAAACATCAAAAGTATGAACCAAAGGAATTCATCAATACACCATCGCTTTCTCCATTGCAATCACAAAACTTCAACTAAATTATACTTAATCTATGTGAGGGAATTTAAGAGAACAAGCAAGCACCAAGAAACACCAAGTAATCACCAAGATTTAATGGAAAGTCTATTATCTCAATAGCTCATAGCAATAATATCAAAAAAAATTCTCCATACAAATGAAGAGTGATGCCTTTATTTAGGTCCTTGATTACAACAGATGGCTCGGATGATCATAATTACCAATGGACTAGATCTTGACACATTGAACACCCATTATGAATTAAATACATCTATCATTGATTCCCCTACTTGAAGGTAGGAAATCAATCCAACACTATCTCCAACTCTTCTATATTGATGCTTGGTGCTAACTCTCACTTAAATTGTAGAGCTACAACTACTCTTTCGATCTTTACTAAACTTCCCTCCCAATCTGGCAGCATGTCTTGTGTGGTGTGTATGGTATTTTAGAAAAGGGAGAAGTTCTAAAAATCATCTCTTTCAAAAATATTCAACTAAAATAACTCTTCCAACTTCACTTTTAAATTTTTAGTTGTCACTTCATCCTCTACCAATCTCTATGACAACAAGGATGCAACTATATTAGACACTCCCTACTTGATTTTATCAACAACCTTTTTCCAATGGGAGGATTCCTTGGTGATGCTCCCAAATATTTCCTTAATTGTGATTATTGCTCTATGCCATCAAATAAAATAAAAGATATACCCCTGTCATTGATAACTGAACCATTGAATAATGTCTTCCTTTGGGTATCCATCAAATTCTAAATATTAGAAATCATTTTATCTTTTTAAATATGCTCATCCTCCCATGATTCCTCAATGCATTGGATCCTAGAGAGTATAGGTAATGCCCGAATTTGTAATTGCACCAATTCTTCTACATATTTGTGTTAACCCCAATAGACAATGTAGTATGTAATGCTATGAATGTATGTGCAAGAGTCATATTAGTTGTTATATTTTTATTGATGTGAAAATCTTAGTTGGCTAGAAATTATGCTAACTCGATAGAGTGTCATATCATTTGATATATGAAGAGGACTTGAAGAAAGTATGATGAAGATAGAGTTGAAAAGTATCGTATCCAATGTGTACTTGAAGGAGTTTATCAGTGATAATGTAATATTGGCTTGATTACTTTATAATCATATATTATTTCAATGTATTAAAGAACACAAACTTGATCATGTGACAAGGTTAATGAAAGGAGACTGTATTCACCAAGTGACTACAATGTTTCCTAAATGTTTGACTAAGTAAAAGAGAAATTCACTATTGCCCAAGTGAGTCTAGTGTTAAGGCAGAGTTCTATATTACCCAAGTAAATGTTATGTTTATCCATTAACAATTGCATAAGCAAGATTCAAGAATTTGAATCTAAGGCCAAAGTGTGATGGACATATAGAAAGTTTGAGATGGTCTAAGGCATGAGTCAAAGTTTGTTACAAGATCAACAACTAGGAAAAATTCAATAAGGATATGCTGATGAAGATTAGATAAATATAAGGATAAGAACAAAGTTCTATGAAATTTATATTTTCAAAGTATCAAGATTAATTATATGGAGTTTGAATCTGAAATTTTTTGATGAACCCGAGATTGACGATTGTGATTAAGAAGCAATAGATGGAAGAATCTAGAAGCTTGAAGAATATTATTTAAGGAGGATATGAAGACATTTTTTGTGGCAACTGATGCTTCTGAGTATGTTTCTGATGTTGTTGTAGTAATAATGCAAAGTATGGATAAGAAGAACAAAGAAAGGTGAATTGAGAAGAGTAGAGGGAAGAGAGAAAATGAGCTGGTCAATGTGAAGGTGTGAATCATCCGAGTAAGAGACAAGATAGAGACAAGAATAGAATAGAGATCTAAACAAGAAAAGGAAATTATTCTTCTTGATAGATCATTTCTATTGTTCCTTTCCAACCATTATAGTAGAAAATATTTAAAAACCTAATGGACCTAATAAGTCTTTGAAATTATATATAGTAACATCAATTAGTGGTGTTTACAAGTCCTTTAGAGAAGGCTAGTCTTTAGAAAAGATCCATGAGTGATAAACTCTAAATGACCTTTTCGTTAAATCCTCATACAAGGTTGCACATTAACAATATGTATATAACATGTAATAAGGTTGGCTCATAGGAGAGCTCACTTTAGAAGAGTGAATATTTATTTTTATTTTTTTAGGCAAAAGTGGTGTGAGTCACTATAATGTATTAAAAAACTTGGTTCAAAGACTCATGGGGAGAAGAATGCAGGAAGAAACTCTCCAATCATTATCTTATTATACAAATTATTGAAACCCAAAGTAAGTTAACCAAATTATAAATTTCAAACAATCTAAACTTAGGCTAAAAAGATGCAACAAAATAATTTTTAAAAAACTAAAAAAATGGGCACCACATATTTTCAATTGAGGCACAATCCCATTAGATTTTTAAAAAAAATAAACATCCAAAATAAGAACTACCAATCAATACTGAGAAACCCATTTTATCTATGGGCCGAATGATTGTTGTAGAGAAGGACACCATCAAATTCAACAATAATATATGCATTAATTGCAATATGATGTCGATAGTACTTCACTTAATCTTGGCTAACATTTTTGTCAATATCAACGACAACATTAATCTTCCCTAATAAAATTTCATCCACACAAAAGGACTTGGATGAATTCAACTTGATATTTCCCCCCAAATTTGAAAATAGGTCAGCTAAAGCATTACCTTCTCTCAATGTATGTGTAATAACCATTTTAGGAAATGTATCTAAAATTGCCCAAACCTATTTTAATATTTTATCTAGCTTCCAATTGTGGATTGTTCTATGGATACATGGATTGATAATTATCATTAATTCACCTTCAATGTGGATAATTTCCACATGAATATTTTTTGCTAATTCCAACCCATATAGCAATGCTAAAACTTTAGCAATGTTGCTTGTGGCCCTAGGAATTGGATTAGCATATTAACCTAGCAAGTTTCCCTTATAATCTCTTAAACTTACACCCACCCCTATATCTCCTAGATTACCTTTGGAACAACCATCAAAATTTAGTTTCATAAACTCTTGCTTTGGTGGAATCCATTTAACTTTGTATCTATCTATTGAAGAGATTGTAGAAGTGAAGTAATTTGAATAACTGGGGTGAGGGATATGTGACCATGTATTAGCAAGAAAAATATCCCAATTTGAATTAAACATTTTCTTTTTGCTACACTTCGACTAAGCAATAACATTCTTAGCTATTGAATTCTCTAGCCACATAATTATAATTTCCAAAGACGTAGCCTCTTTTCCAAAAATCCATTTTGTTTCTCTCCCACCAAATAGACTAGATAACTGAAACAAGAGCAATCAACCATATGCATGCATACATATCATCTAAATGAAGAACAAGCCAACTCTCGAAAAGGTTCCAAATAGTGTTGGGAAGGGGGAAGGAAACATTCAATTTTTCAAGAATTGAAAACCAACATTTTTGAGCAAAAGTACAATGTAAAAAAATATCGTCAAAAATTTCCATAAGAGAATTACATAGGACACATGGGAATTCATGAGAAATATTTAATCTTTGCAATCCGTTTGGAGTTAGTGTGCACTTTTGTAGTGCTAGCCAAGAAAAGAAACCCACTTTTGGGAGAACCACATCATTCCAACAAAAAGAAAAAGCCTAATGATTAGGTTTATTACCATTTATCATATTTGCTACTTTATATCCATGCCTTATAGAATAATGACCATCCTGGGATGGTGCCCATAGTAATCTATCATCTTTTCTTGAGATGAAAACCAATCTATTTTTAAGTAAATCTAATAATTCTAAAATGGAAATAGCGTCAACATTAGTATTGAGCAAATCCTTCCACACAACCTATCTTGTATGTGGATGTATATCCATGATATAATCCTTTACAAGTTCCCCCACTGAAGTTCTAAGAGACTAAATAACTTGTGGATGCTCAAAGGTGAAAAATAAAAGCGTACTACCATTCTAGAAGTCATCCCAAAAATGTGCTAGATTTCCTAAGCTAATCTCCCACATTACATATTTAGTAATCATTTCTCCTGTTGAGATGATAAAGTTCTCAATAACAGATCCATTAGGTGGGTCCTAAATAGATACAATTTGATGGGGATCTAAGCTATCCAAATATTTATGTGCATTATCTGACACCACTTATTTTGAGAGTTACGAACCATCTTCCATGCAAGTTTAACCCCAAAAGCCATATTTCTCTTCCCAAGATCATGCAATCCCACACCCCCATGAATCTTATCAACTAACATCTCTTCTAGTGATATTAGTGAAATTTTAGAAGTTTCTATCATATTATTAGTCCAAAGAAATTCTCAAATAAGCTTCTCCATTTTATGAAGTATTCATTTGGGAGTTGGCAATACAGAAAATAAATAGTTTAGAATTGTTGCAATAACTAATTTGATCAACAATATTTTTCGAGCCAATGAAAGCTATCAATGTTTCCATGTTGTGGTTCTGCTTTTAAGCCTTTGTAAGATTGAATTCCAATAAATTGGCTTGCTAATACCAATGAAGAAAGTAATTTCCAAATAGGATGATGACAATAAATCCTATGTAAATTGAAGCATACAAAAAATTCTTATTGACACAATAGGATTTACATTGAATAGGTAAATTTTTGACTTGGCCACATTGATTTTTTGGCTTGAAAATTTTGTATATAAGTCAAGGACAAGTTTAATTTGTCTTTCTTTTGGTGTGGAAGCTACCCTAAATTATAAGGTATCATCAGCAAATAAGTAGTGTGTGATCTTAATGTTTGTCCTTTGAATTTCCATGCATCTCCATAAACCCTAAAGGTGTTGGGAGGTAATGATCCTACTTAGTGCTTCTGCCATGATAATGAATAGAACTAGTGATAACGGATCTCCTTGTAGAACACCTTAGGAGGATTTAAAAAAACCATCTAGGTAACTGTTGATTATGACTAAAAAATAAGCACCAAAAACACATGCTCTAATCCAATGACACCATTTGTGAGAAAACCCAAATCTCTTTAGAACTTCTAACAAGAAAGACTAGTTTAATCTGTCATAGGCTTTCCTCATATCTAGTTTGATTACTATTGCTAGTGAAGAATCAATATGTATAGAATGAATAGTCTCATGTGCAATGAGAGCACCCTTTGTGGTCTCTTTCCCTAGCTTGTTAGTTCTAAGTGGTTTTTCCCTTCAAAGTGTATCGACTTTAAATTATGGTGTCAAATTGTGTGAATTTTATTTGTGCTACAAATTGATTTACATGTTCTTATATTTTACTGCAAGTTGATAATGACTAAATAACTGCAAGGTGATAACTGAGTAATTTTATTGAAACTTGATATAATCAATGATTTGTGATAAAGTGTGTAAAGTCCTATTGGTACTATAAGTATTTGAAGGGATTGTCTCATAACTAAACATAACTGATTCACCCCCCAGTTATCTAACAATTGGTATCAAATCACAGGGCTTGGAGAAATAAGTATAAAGGAACTTGAGATAAAATCAAAGATGTATAAGAGAGAGGTACTGAAACTAAACAAGGAGATATTTTCCTCATGGCAAGACAAAATGAAGCTACATATTTTTCTGCATTGGAGAAAATATGAAACATTGGTTAGAACATGAATATGTCTTCCCTATTGATTCCCTAACCATGAAAAAAATATATGAGAAGAGGAATGACAATAGCCTAATGATTAAGATTGCATTTTCTTTCAATGATGTCGAGTTTGATGATATCAAGAAATGCACTAGTATTGAATAGATGTGGAATAAACTAAAACTTGTACATGGTGGAGATGCAAATGTGCTAAGAGGTAAGTTTGAAATCTTGAGAGGCAAGTATGATGATATAAGAATGAAATAAGGTGAGAACACTCAAAAATATGCAAACTGAATCAAAGAAGTGGTCAATGCAATTAGATCTACTAGAGGAACAATCTTTAATTTTGAAATTGTAAGTAAAGTTCTTAGGACTCTTCTACATATTTATGCTATTGAAGTTTTTGTAATTCAAGAACTAAGAGCTAGGCCTAGTAATGAGCTAACACTTGATCATCTAATCAGTCGGTTGACTATGTTTGAGTTGAGAAATTATGATAATAGTATGTTTACAATAGAAAATACATTTACTTCCTCACCAACCATCAATAATTCAAAGAAAGAGAAGAAAATTAATGAAGAAAGTAACTTTGAATAAGAAGAGGATTTGGATGAGCTTGAAGAATTTCTTACGAGAATATTTTCAAGAGGTAAAGGAAGTTACAAAGTTAAACTTCCCTTGATTAATTTACAACATAATGAGGTTGGTCACTTTGCTGCCAAATGTCCTTTCACAATATTTGCACTAGATGCTTCTTCAATCCTCAAGATTCCTTACTCTTCCTCATTCTCTACCACATCCTCTTAATGTAGAAGACTCCCCTTGAGTTTTGTTTGATGGAAAAGGGGTTGAAGGTGTTTCTTCAATTTTGACTCTAGACTGGAAGGCTTGCACTAGATTCTCTGGTGAACATTGCATGTGCTCTTCATGTGATTGCAAAGAACCTATCAACTCTTCAATTTTGAAGGTAGATATATCTTTACTCTATTTAATGGATATGACCATTGGATCAAACTTTGGAGGAAAATATCTCAAAATCTTCTCTACAACTTTTCTCTATCTGATAGTTTCCCCTTAAGTTTTAAGACGAGTGATAATAGTTTGAGCCCTTGTAATAAACTCATGAGTGGACTCAACTTCTCTCATCTTAAAATTTTTGAGATCTCTTTGAAGGGTTTGAAGTCTCAATAATCTTATCTTGTCAGATCCTTGGTATAGTTTTTGAAAGCCTTTCCATGCATTATTTGACTTTTTCATATCAGCTATACAAGGGAAAATAGACATATCCAATGCAGTTTGAATGATGAAAACAACTCGATTATCCTTCTTCTTGTCTTCTTTGAACTAATTCCCTTGAGCCTATGTTAAGGCATAAAAAGCATTTAGGTCTATAGGCTCGGTGTATCCTTCTTTTACTAATTCCCAAAGATCTTGAGATAATAGTAGGGTCTTCACCTTGATACTCCAATATTCATAGTTGTCTCTAGAAAATAGTAGAGTCTATAATGGAAAGTTGCCACCATTTTCCATTCTGAAAGATCTTCGAGAAAATCATTGCTCTGGCTGAAAGAGAACAATATTCTAGAACTTTCTCTGATACCAATTGAAGATCTAAAATAAAAGATTTATATGCTATACTGATAATCAAATAAATAAAAAATAAAGCATAAACAATGAACAACCGAAATCAGAATAAAAACTCTTTTTTATTGAATATGTATTTCTAAAAATAAAGAGTGCATTATAAAGAAAAACTAAAACACTTAACCTTGACTATTGATCAAGGAAGATAGTAAAAACTACAATAAAAAATTCTAAACAATAACATGCAAAGAGATTGCATGATAATAACAGTTTTGCATACTATGCAAACTAATTAAAAAATAATTAAAAATGATGCCTATGAAGCTAACTACAACATGTAGTTTTATTAAACATGAAATTAATAAAAAAATCTAAATTAATTCATTGTGAATGCATTGAAATGCATCACTGCTGCATGAGCATGCAAAGGAATGATGTATGGGAGCAGTGAAGAAAATTAGAACTATCTTATTATGAGTACAAAGAATTCCATGATAATTTTTTGTCCTAATCTAAAAAGTCTAAAACCAAATTAAAATTTAAGATTCAATTTGAGATAAATCTCTCTTAGCCTTGATCTATCATCTTAAAGTGTAACTATTAGAGAAAATATGTGAGCTCATGCAATGCTATCTAGAGGCCCTTCTTATATAGAAGTTCTAGTAGAAAAATTAAATTATCCTCATTTCTAAACCTTCCAAATGTTTTGTGATTAGCTGGACCGTTAGAGTGCCCTAATCAAAACATTAAAACATAATCATAATCCAAATGATACTATTAGTTATATAAAACTTAATCATTATTTATTACTTAATAAATTTATTTAAATATTTAATAATAAACAATAAACATAATTTAAAATATCTCTATCTTTTAAATAAATAAAAAATTAAAGAAAGTATTGTCTAAATCTCAATTTCAATATTATTAGGAAAGAAATTAGTAGGTTAAGTCAATTAAATAACAATTAAATAGCATTAAGTCTTATAATATTAAATGATATTAAATATTAACATTACAATTAACTTAATTTTTCTCCTATTAATTTTTTATTTATTTTTTCTACTCTATTTTACAAGCCACTACATGGCACTTGTTGCAAGCGAGCTTTTATTTTATTCATCTAGATCATAATGCTTTCAATTTATTGCATTCACACAACATTATACTTTGGTATTTGTCTTTTTGTCTTATTCTGGCCCATCTACACTCTTCTATATGAGACAACATCATGATATGTTGATGTTTTTAATTCATCCTATGGTCCTTGGAAGACACTTATGTCCAAGATAGTAAGGTCAAGAATTCTTAGACATGGTCTTTATAGTTAGTATAGTGTGAGAAATAGTGATCAATGATAGACCTCCACTCTTCACAAATATTTGAAGGTTTCTAAATGTGATCTTTAGGTCAAATATTTTGTGTAGAACCTAAAAGGATTAAGTAGAAAAAATGAAGATCAAGATAAAGGATGTGATTTTTGGAGACTTCCTTGTATAGGCATAGATGTGGTGTACATGTAATGTAAAGTAAAGAAAGCACTTATCTAATGATAAAGAAAGGTATCTTATGCAACTACATCCACCCTCCTATGTGAAAAAAGAAAATTTAATGGGCCACTTGAGCCTAAGTTGTGTCCACCTCCCAACAACTAGAACATTTCTTTCCTTACACCTTATGGTTGGGGTAGGAAGCCCCATAATATTATGTAGCCTCCATTGACACCCATTACTAAGCCTCCAAGAGAACCTCCTTTTTCACCAACTAAACATATGGAAAAATTTAGGTTGCCCATGAGTGAAGTGAGTACCTCAATCATCATCCTGACCTCTTACTCCATCATTTGGGCTGTCTTCAATGTGGTCCATGATGTAAGAGGGCTTTCCTCTAGGGCAGTATCATATTTCTCCCCTATAAACTTCTCATCTTGAGCCATACCAGTGTCACAACTTGCTTGCGCATGAGCGTAGGTGTTTTCAATCTAAAATGCCCTTAGCTCATGAGGCTACTACAAGGATCGATTCTCACCTACTTCTACTATTACATCATTTATTGTTATCTTCGTGTCTACTTCCAACACAGTTCTCACTTCATGAGCCCCTTATCCTTATGTTATAATTGTATTATATATAGTTCCCAATACACATCACAATACATAAAAATGCACAAGAATAATATAATTTCCTCACCAAATTGGAAGAAAACTTTGGCTTTGAGGGCACTACTAGGAAACCTCTATTGGGGAATGCACCTATAAGCTCTCTACCATGGGTACCATCCCATAGACCTTTTCAACCTTGTAGACTCCCATGCTCATATATCAAAAATAACATGTTATAATTGCAAGTTTGAATAGCCATTTTTTTAAAACACTCTTTATAGCCATTTTCCTTGAAGATGAAAAAAAGTAGTGAATTAAGTGTTAATCAACAAACCATCAATAATTATAATATAGATTTACATTACACACATAACAAAATGGTTAGGATAAATCACCTATATATTTGCAATATTGTAAAAGTATGAAAATAACTACATGTATACAATATTGAATGACAGCGACTAACTAATCTACTTAGATTTTTTTTTGGAATCTTTATAGTTGAAAGTGACTAGGACAAATCAGCTTTTTAAATAAAACAAATTGTTTTATATTTATATATGAAAGTTTCATTATCTTCATAGTGTTTTGAAATTAAGAAGATAACTACCTATATACAATATCAAATGACAATTACTAACTAACCTCCCAAGAAATTGATCAAAATGCTCCTGTTCATTAATATAAATGAATGATATAATTTTTTATTTATATTCCTCACTAAAATCAATCATTTTATTTTACATATAAATCAAATATACTTTAACCATGTATACTTATCAACTTACAAATTACACAAGAAAGATGTCCTATGTATGAGAACTCAATTGGGTGAAGCTTTTGTTGTACTATGGTGAGATATTTGACGATAGAAATGTCTCAGTCTCCAAACAGATTTCCATGAATGGTGGGGCTCTAATTTTTTTAGGGCAATATGGAAGGTCTTCCTATTATTATAGGAAATTATTGGATGGCTTAAACATCACATACTAAACTTCTTTCTACCACTAAAAGTATTGATCTTTATTTTTTTGCTCATCTCATTTACTAAGAGAACTATCTTCTTTGCATGATGGCTTCTCTTTAATGAGTTTTGACCCTATATCAATCTACCTTTTAAGAATATATGCATTGTATATCTAATCACAAGAATTAATATGATTCAAAGAATATCTTGTTCAATAGTTATTTTGGTATTTATAAATATATAATTGTCATTGAAAGACAAATTAATGCCAATACAAAAGAAGAGTTCAATTAGATACATGGTGAAAAATAGTAATAGAAACCACTTTACAAAAGTGAATGTGTTATTGTTTTCTACATATTTCTAAAACCTTTTTCTTGTCAAAATGCTCTGAGCTGGTGGATTTTCCTTGAGACAAACTGAGAGTTGGGCTCCCTGCGCTCTGCTAGGGTTTTCTTGCTTCATGCGAACTTGCAATTTTTTTTGCGTACGGCCTTTCGCTTGCACTCCCCTTCTGTCGGCACTTGTCATACCACATTTACTATGGGAGCTTTAGGTTAGGATATAATGGCTCCGGCCAGCAGTGAACCAGTTGTTTTTGGTGTTCATGTTGCTGCTTCGAACTGCCATGGCGCCGCCACCGAACAAACGCCCACGCAAGTTTTTCCCGAAGGTTTTCCACAAGGTAAGCCTAATATTGTCCTTCCTTTGCAAGAATTTGATGCCGCATGTGACTGGTTAGAACAACATACCTTGAGTGGTTATTTTGTTGGTAGGACCCCACCTGAAGCTATGCTTAGAGAATGGGTTAACAAAAGTGGGACCCCGCATGGCGTTCGCCTTGACGCTGTGCAAAACCTTACCAAAGGTTTTTTTTTATTTTGCTTCGCTAACCCATCGCAAGCTGATGCAGTTTTTACCAACAGTCCTTGGTTTGTGCATTCCTCTCTGCTTGTATTTTAGAAATGGTCTCGAGACTTCTCTGTCTCAAATGATAAAAAGCTTAGGGTTCCTATTTGGGTTGAATTCCCAGGTCTACCCTTGCCCTGCTGGCCTTTTATTGAGTCTATTGCCCAAGCCCTTGGCAAAGTTGTTACCAAGGAGCCAAAAAAAATTTTTAATGCTCGCCCTCAGTGGCATGTTTGCATTGAAGTTGATCTTTCTAAAGATCTCAAGGATTCGGTGGAAATCCAGATTGGTGCTCAAACCTTCACACAGAAGGTGCTTGAACCTACCTAACACCTGTTATAGGTGCAAGTCTGCAGAACACAAGATCAGGGACTGCCCTTTGGCCATGCCTAGGGTCAAACCCTAGCCTAAAGCGATGCCTATCAAGTAGGTTGAAGGAAAAAAAGAAGAATGGGTTACTGTTGGGTGCAAAGGCAAGCCTGCCTTGACTCCTTTGGCCCCCAAGCCATCCTATGTGGCCGTAACCACGATTCCTCCTGCTTCCATAGAAGTATCAGCACTTGTTAGCATGGAGACGCCAGCGGCTTTTGTTGCACCGATTTCAATTTCATAGGTTTCAAACCCTACTGGCTCGCAGGGGATTAAGGCAGCCGCCAAGACCTTGTCCTTAGCTGGGGCTCATTCTCCTCTTGCAGTCTCTTCCATAGTACCACCAGCAACAAGGTGTTCTCGTAGTCTTCCTCGACGTGTAGAGATATCAGGGGTCAAATGGCAGGCTGTAAGTCCAGAGGATTTCCCATCTAACTTTCACCCAATTTCTACCTTTTTATAGAATAGTTACTCCTCTCTCGAGGACAAAAATGATATGGAAGAGTTTTCATGAACTTCCTCTCCTGGAATTTTTGAGGTCTTACAGACCTCCCCAGAAAATTCTATATCTGGGATACCCGTCATAGACTTGGGAATTTAGATTTTCTTTACCTGCAAGAAGTTAAGATTTATGGTTTCATGCTTTCTGCTGCATGCCGTGTCATTTGGCAGGATAGCGTCATGTTTTCTTCTTAGCATGAAGCTGGCCGAGGTGGTGTAGTTACTCTCCTGTCACCTCGCCTTCATTCTGCTATTATTTTGCACAATTCTGACCCCACACACCATATTATTTAGCTTTTTCTTTCCATCAAAAATCATTCTTTTGGAGTCATTAATGTTTATGCCTCTAATGATGCTATGGAAAGGGTGCAAATATGGGTTTGGCTTGCTGACAACCTGCTGCCAGCTACTTGGGTCCTATGTGGGGACTTCAATATGGTTGAAGTGGCCTCTGAAAAAGATGGCATTCTACCTTTCCGTTGGACAGCTGGGGAAAGACAAGCCTGGTTTCACATGCGTCATAAATTGGGCCTCTTTGATCCCAATACTAGCCACTGTCATGATAATGGGGCTTGGCACACTTGGTCCAATTTTTGAGCCAGTCCTGATCGCATATTGAAATGTCTTGATCGTGCTATGATCTCAGAGAAATCTTTTTTTTATTTTTCTAAAGATTGTGATCTACTTGTCATTCCCCTAACAGATGTGATGTTGTCAGACCACTATCCCATTTATTTTGGCATTTCTTGGCAAACAGCTGTCCCCAAAGTGGTTAAGTCTCAATTCTTCCTCAACACGTCTGTGTTATTGCATGCCTCCACTATCTCCCACATACAACGTTTCTGGAATTTGGAACCACGTCCACATTCCCATCGAGGTTGGATTCAATGGTGGAATGATGCCATTACTAGAACGACGCATTTTTTGTGCATCTACGGGCGTCAGCTGGCAATTTTTAGAAAATGTTCTTATGAAGCCAACACCCTTGCCCTCAAAAAAGCCTCTAAAGCGCTCACCTTCAACCCTTTTGATGTGGATCTGCAACTTCAGCTTGCCAAGCTTCGCCATGAAAAGCAAATTGCTGATAACTATGCTGCCCAAGGAGCTCAAATCAAAGCCTATCTCCATTGGTTGGAGGTTGGCAACAAAGCCTCGAAGGAGTTCTTTCAGGCTCTACGAGCCCGTCATACCAATATTGGGATTAAAAAGATAAAATAGGGAACTGAGCTTCTTTCCAATCTGCCAGACATCTTGCAAGCTTTTGTTCTTCACTATGAGAATGTTTTTGCTTCGCAGGGCCATTCGGTTGCTCAGGAGGAGGCTCTCAGAAAGTGTATTTTTGTTACTCCAAATTGCCTCGCGGTTGAGAAATCTACTTTCTATGAGCAACTTCTTTCCCTCTGAGACCTTAAAGAGGTAGCTTACTCCATGGAGGATGATAAATCCCCTGGGTGTGATGGATTTCCCTGTGAATTTTACAAACATCTTTGGGAGAAAATTGGTCCTGATCTGCACAAAGTCTATCTTGAAGCATACCATTCTAAAAGCTTAGGAATGATCATAAATAAAGGCAATATTAAATTCATACCTAAAGCTGGTAATCTTGAGGACATCTGCAACTGGAGGCCTATCACCCTCCTCAATGTGTCTTATAAGATCATTGCTAAGGCGCTCTCTCTCAAAATCTGCCATATGCTTCCTCTAATTGTGCGGCCTGAACAAACTAGGTTCATCAAATCCAGGTATATTCTTGACAACATCATTGTTGTCTGGGAAGGTATGGAATGGGCCCGTAAGTCCAAGCAGCAGGCTATCTTTTTAAAGATAGATTTTGCTAAAGCCTATGATCGTATTGAATGGCCTTTCATTTTGGCTATGCTTCAGGCTCTAGCTTTTGGTCCTAATTACCTTCAATCCATGGAGATGCTCTTTGGTGACACTAATTCTTGCATCACCATCAATAATTTGCAATCTGAAGCTTTTGGAATTTTTCGTTCCATCAGACAAGTTGTCCGTTAGCTCCTGCGCTTTATGTTCTTGTTGTCGAAGGCTTTGGTTATTTACTTGCTCATTCTGTGTCTTCTGGGCTAGTCCATGGCATTTCCTTGCCTGATTCTTCCTCCCAGTTAGTCAATGGTCATTTTTCTGATGATTCTTTTCTCACTCTTTTTGAGGATGAAGAAAACATCAAAAATGCGTTAGATTGTCTTGACACTTTTTGTCAAGCCTCTAGATCTTCCATTCAATGGCATAAAATGCTCTATTACCGACAGTCTTTTTTGCTAGCTCCACCTTGGCTCAGCCAATTCCAATGGAAATGGGTTACTCATGGAGAAATTTTCCACTTTCTTGGCATTCCCTTTGCTTTCCAGGCTTCCCCTGTGGAACTTTGGAATGCTGTGCTTACAAAGATTACCAAAAAGCTTGATTATTGGATCACTAAGCTGCTTTCTCTTGCTGGTAAATTCCAGATTTGTTCTAAGATTTTGGTTGCCACCCATGTTTTTTATTCTTCTTGTTGGGCTCCCTCCAAAGCTTCATACCTCAAATTAGAACGTTTGCTCAGAGATTTTCTTTGGGCCTCTGGTTCTGACCATCATGGTTTTCATAGAGTTGCTTGGGATTTCTGTTGTCTCTCGAGGGAATCTGGGGGTCTCAACCTACTTTCCACTTGGAAGTAGGGCCTTGCCCTCTATGCTAAATGGATTATCAGAGCTATTTCTGGAGATGAAGCCTAGAAAATTCTTGTCATACATTGCACCTCTTCAGGCTTCCCTGCTAACAGGCCGGCCTGGAAGGGAATTAGTTTTTAGACCCTTCTCACTATGCGAGAACCAGTGGTCATACAGGGCTCCTTCATTATAAAGAGCATCTAGAAAGCTTGGGAAGCTATTAAACCTTGGCTTCGTTGGGCTAGTAATGAGTTCCGCAATGGGCTGTCCTTAAATCAGCAAAACATTTGGTGGTCTCCCATGTTTGCCTTCCAGGGTATTCCTCTTGCCAAGACTCAAGGTGCCAGTGCTTTGCGTTTCTATAAATGAGGCATTCGCACTACTAAGGATATTTTTTCAAGAGTCACCATGAATTTCAGGTCTTAGGAGGATATGCAAGTTCAATACCGCCTTGTTCATGCCGATCATCAGACTTATGAGCTTCTGTTGTCTTCCATCCCTATGAACTTACTTCATAAAGTGGGGATTTAGTCTATTCGACCTTGGTGGTATGATTGGAAGTGGTTTCCTGCCACTCCATTTACCAATTATAAGCCCGATATGGGATATAGATGGCTTTCACCCCACCTTCTGATGGTAGACATGCTTAATCAATGGTGGCATTTGCAGTCTTCGCTTTCTCAATGGAGAAAATGGTTCGACACCATTTGGAGTGCCATTACAGAACCTAAGATTGCTCACTTTTCTTGGTGCCTTGTTTTCCAAGGTCTTCCCCTAGGGCCTCGGCTCAAGCACATTGGGGTTCCTGATTCCAGATGCCCCTTTTGTGGCCAACTTGAGTCCTTTTTGCATATTTTTTGGTTTTGCAAACGTGCTCAAAATTATTGGCACTGGATCCATGATTTTTTCAAGCCTTTGAGGCCCGAACCTTTTTCATGGCACATGATCCTTCTGGGTGATTCCCCCAGATTTCCTCAGAAGTTTTCCCAGATTTGGCATACCTTCAGGATGGAAAGTTTGTTTTCTCTATGGAAAGATAGGAATGCAGTTTTATTCACTCACAGTTTTTTGGATGTTAACATTGTAATGTACACTAAGGCATGCATTTGTAACAATGTCATTATGTAGATATAGGTGCAAGCTAATAAATTTGCACTGGAGGTTGCCCACTTACAAGAATTGTTAAACCATTGGGGCAATGCTCCTTGTACCATTGCCAGAGTGCCTCTAGAGGCCTCAGTTGATGCTTCCTCATCCCGCAGTCGTCATTCCAGATGCCAATCCTCTGGCTGCCATTCTCACACGCTGTACTCCCAAGGTCCTTGCCATTGCTCTCCCAGTGGTGGTCATGGCAGTTGGAGGTGCCACTCCGCTTCCCCACCACGTGGTGGTGGTGGCTAGTCCTTGGCTCCCCCCCTTGGGCAAGCTTCTGGCTGGTCTCCGGCTTCTCCCCCTAGACAGGCGCACTCTGGCAAGTTTCCCTGGCTGGCCTTGGCAATTTCTCCTCTGCGGCCAGACAAGAAGGATGTAGAGATTGCAACTACCCTAGATCCTGCAGATGCTGCTGACGGTTGGACTGTTCCTAGTCTGCCTTACAATCCCACTGATGCGTGGGGATTTCCAGATAAATATGATCCTCCTCCCTTTGCTGGTACTACCTTGGTAGCATGCGGTTGATATATTTTGATGAATAGTTTATAGTTGCTGGCTACAGCCATGTTGTTTGCTCTGGCTTTAGCCAATTCAACTCATTCGCAGGGTGATCCTGTATCCCCCAGCCCTTTTTTGTGAATTGTAATCTTAGTAAATTTTATTAATTGAAAAGGACTATTCATAAAAAAAAAAAATTCTCTAAGCTAATTAATTCAACTATAGGATGCCTCACTTGGTTTCAAAGGGATTAACAACATAATTCACTCAAAAAACTTGTCACAATTTTAGAAATATGATTGATTTTAATATATATTGCATATGAATGTATGGTTTTTTCCTCAATTTTTTGATTAGAGTGAAATCTATAACATCATAAAATTTATATATTATGAAGCCATTTCATGCAAAAATGTATGACTCTACATGGACGAATTTATGTGACATGCCTATTTCATAACTTGTCCTTGTACTTATGTAAATCTCTACACCGTAGCATAGTATGTGTCTTTACAAATGGTGGTTTGTTATAGTATAAATAATATGATTATTTTAGAATTTAGACCAAATGAATTTCAATGGAGTTGATGTCATTGGGATCATTCCTCCTTATAGAAGCCTGATGTCCACTAATGAGCTAATTAAAGACATAGAAGTTTGAGTTATTACACCCATCTATTTTTGTGTTATTGGATGTTGCATATTTATTTTGTTTCTTATTCCTATGCTGGTAAATAATAGTTGAAATATCATTTAGGTCATGGTCCAATATTTACCTTCAGTGTCCAATATTTGAATAAGATTTTTTTGTGTGAAGTTAAGATTGTAAAAGTTAACTACTCCAAACTCAATAAAGGAATGACATTCATGATTGAGGATCTAAAGGTGAATGGTGTTTTATTCTATAAAATTTTCTATGCAATTGCTTCTCTTCAAATGTACTCTTGAAATTGGATCTAGACTTCAAACCTTAATATAGTACAATATTATCAACCTGCTTGAATCATTTCATTTACCTATCTGGTTTAAGATTCTAAGACTCATCTAGAGGATCTTCTAAGACTCTAGAACTTGGAAAAACTATAATAATTTTATTGTTGAAATTTTGTTGAAGTAAATCTACCCCACAAAGAAAATGGCTGGAGGTAAAGGTGCTAAGTGTCTTCTTACATCCAAGTCCTTAATTGTTGTTGCTAAGAAAGTTGATAAGAAGGAGGATGGGAACAATGATAAAAAAAGGTTTGAAAATACATAGAAGGCTGATAATAACAAGTCAATGATTCTCAGAAGGCTGATAAAAACAAGTCTATGACTACTAATAAGGTTGATAAGAAGAATGTCTTCTAAGAAGGTTGATAAGAAGAACTTAGTCACCCTCTCATCTCATGCAAGCCTTTAGGTTTGTACATTTCTTACACTACTTACCAATTGTCACCTGCACATATATTTGATTTGTAATATATGAATGGAATTGAAGGAATAAGTAATCTGGCATTTTTGGAAGATTATACATGATATAAAAGTCTTTTCTGGCTTGTGATTTGAACTTATAGGCCTACCTTAATGAACTTGACCTTGTTATACAATTGAAATGTATTGGCAATCTACCCTTATTTTAAACATCATAAATTATGGAAAAAATTAAACTTTGAAAAAAAAGGTCAATTTTGGCTATTTAACACTTATATCCTAAAAATCAAGCATTAGTTTGTGATGTTTACCATGATGTATCTATGGAAAAGCATTATACTGATCTAACCTCAAAATATTTTATTTATTTTAGCTTGTAGAATGCCTCTTTTACAAGCTTATAGATAAACCTTCCTTTAGCCACACAACTTTTATTTAGAATATTCCCCACATGGTTAATTTCCTACCATCATGGTGCATGTTTCTTAGTGGGGGGCTGCATATAGTTGTATTTATTTATTGTATACAAAATACATCCTATTGATGCATGTTTTATGATTGACCAAATAGTAGAACTTGATACCAAAATATCTTATCCTCTCTTGAATAAAGTCTTGTGTATGCTAAGATTGCTAGAAGGTTACATCATGACTTCAAGGTTCCTTCTACATCAGGTTTTGACTATGGATAACCTCGATGGTTGATGTGATTTGTTGATGATCACAAGGGGCCTTACGTATGTTGATACATATCCATTTCAAGTTGTTTTCACAATGAAGTACTTTTAGGTTTTCACAAAATATGCATAATTGAAATGGGATAGGGTTTAGAGATTCTATTAAATTCCTAAAGGAACTAATGAAAACAAATAGTATTCTAGTGCAAAAATTCCTTAATTTACCAAGCACAACTTTACCAAGTTACACTATAACTAGACCTGAGTTGGTGCAATCTTCAAGGGTTATATAAGCCAAATATTTTCATACCACCACATAGACCATCATAAAGAACAATGTATATGAAGGATAGAAGTTAAACATATCCATGAAAAGTGGTTCAAGATAACTTTGAATGAAAATTTAGAGTCTTTAAAACATCAAAAGTATGAACCAAAGGAGTTCATCAATACACCATCACATTCTCCATTGCAATCACAACACTTTAACTAAATTATACTTAATCTATGTGAGGGAATTTAAGAAAAAAGCAAGCACCAAGTTTCAATGAAAAGTCTAGTATCTCAATAGCTCATAGAAACAATCTCATAAAATCCTCTTCTTACAAATGAGGAGCGAGGTCTTGATTTAGGTCATCAATTACAATGGATGGCTTTGATGATCATAATAACTGATGGCCTAGATTATGCCACATTGAACACTCATTTTTCATTAAATGCATCTATCCTTGATTCCCCTACTTGAAGGCATGAAATCGATCCAACACTATCCCCAACTCTTCTGTATTGATGTTTGGTGCTAACTCTCACTTAAATTGTAGAACTAAAACTACTCTTTTGATCTTTCCTAAACTTCCCTCCCAATTTGGTAGAAATTCTTGAGTGGTGTGTATGGTATTTGAGAAAAGGGAGAAGTTCTAAAAATCATCTCTTTCCAAAATAACTCTTCCAACTTGACTTTTAAATTGTTTGTTTTCATTTTATCCTCTACCAATCTCTATGACAACAAGGATCCAACTATATTCGAAACTCCCTATTTGATGTTGTTAGAAATAGATAATACTGAGCAGGGGAGGGGGTGAATCATTATTTTAAATCTTTTTACCGACAACTGCATATTATTAATTACTTTTTCATATACATAAGAAAATAAACCAACAATGTTGAACAGTAGAAACAAACATACATAGAGAGAGCTCATAACACCATATTATGTTAACTAGGGAAACTCTGGCCAAGGGAAAACCCTAGTGGGCATGAAACCCACCAGATGATTCACTATATAAAAGAATCTAGCTAAGGATATTGACCTTGTTAGGAGTTTGTTGGTGTCTTACAACTACTGAAGAACAAATGTTCAATACCAAAATGATATTACTCACATAACCAAAGGATTAGCCAATTCCTATAAGCAATTACATATGAAAATCATTTAGACCCAAACTTTAACAAAACCAAGGGTGGTTTTCTACTCTTTAGGCTCTGCATAACCAAGGTGTGTATACCCAGGGATGATTCAAGACTAGAAGATACTGTAGGAGTATTATATTAGTTTCATTCTAATTTTAATCTTCACTTCTTAACACACACCTAACAAGATACATCACATATAGTAGATTTGGTCATAAAGTCTTCTGTAGATTTGCAAGCACTATCAGCAATAGTGGCTAGCTAAGGCTAAAGTGTTCCAAGCAAAAACATATTGATCAAATTTGAAAATTTTTAGGAAAACAAAGTGAAATTGATTGTAATTTTTCATTTGATATGCATTTATATCTATTTCTCTTCCAGCTGAATCAATTTAACCAGTGCCTAATCCATTAGGGTTCAAAGTCTACTACAAATCTATAGATCTAATTTGTTGTCTTACAACAAATATCATCAGCAATTCTTACTAGAATTTATCATTCAAAACATCCTTCCTATTGCTGTAGTAACATTATCAAATTCATCAAAGCTTTTACTTAATCCATTGAACTAATAGTAGTGATGAATAGATACACAACTTAAATGGATTGCATTCAATTGCACAAGCTTTTACTCATACAACATCAAGATAACTAAGTAACCAAAAGGAGACAAATTTCAAAAAGAACTGATATGGGGATAGCTCATAATTTGTATTCATTTTCTTTGAAAATTGTATACACTTGCAATAAACTCATAATGACCTTAGGAAGAAACATAGAGATCATTCTATATTAATGTATTCTCAGAAACGTATAGAGAAAATACATCATAAAACTTGCTCAAATTACTAGACTGAAAACAAGCTAAGTATATGACTAAAAGCATTAGAAATCAAACCATCACATTGCCTTGAAAACTCATTTATATAGGCATGAGTTGCAACAAGAAAAGGGCCAATGTGATTGACAAGTGTCCTTCAAAAAGATTCTTACATACATGTATCACAAGAAAAAAAAACCATGAATAACAGAAAGACTGTTACATTGAACATTCTTTTGTGGGTCCCTTTCTATTACTCTACTTGGAAAGACAAAGAAACTATGATTAGATTCTTTTATCATTTTGATTGCTCACATTAACTGGCCATCAAGCTTGAAAGTGATGAGTCATCTCCAGTTACATGAGGATTGTCCTTGTCTTTATCATTAACTACATGGGTGACTTTTACTGTTGCACCTTCTTCTTCCTCATCATCTTCCATCTCGTCATCTTCTACCATCTACTCTATAGACAAAAATTTACCTTTCCACTCGTTATAGGTAGTGTCATCCGGCCAATCAAAACTCAGGACCTCTCTTTGTACAGTTATTAAAGAATTTGCAATTGCCTTTATATCCACAAGATCTTTTCTGATGGTATTATAGAAAAATTGTACCTTTACCAGCTCTTCATTTGTCATTTCCCATAATAGATGGCCTATTTTAGTTATAACTTTATTCATTCTTTCACAAAAAATCTTATCCAGCTCCTTCCATTCTTCCTTTTCCTTCACTTTCTCAATTGTCTTTAAAGCAAAAGGGAATAAATCAATTTTTTTTGCAAGATACTTGAAAAAAACAAGTAGTTAATTTCCTTTGAAAAGAATCTTGTTTATCTTCAAAACCTTGCAATTTATTTAAAAAATAAAAAATCTTTTCTATCTGATGACATATATACACATAGTAGTGATATCTTCATTTCTTTCTATCCACTTTTTCATAAGGGATTTGAATATAGCCTCATCTCTCTTCAATTCATCCCTAATAGCTGCAATCCCTACTAGCAAATCAAAAAATGATGGCCATTCAATTCTATCTACTAAATACATGATACCCTGCCTCAATTTTTCTTCATATTCATTATTAAGTTCTACATGCAATGCATATAACTTATTGTTCTCCTCTTCAAAATCCTCTGTAGTATAAAACTGAGGCCTTTTAGGAGTATCTGGTATCTCAATAATTAATTTTGACTTAAAAGGTTCAACAAGTGGCCGTGGGGGGTATGCAATCCTGGGTCTACTGGATTCTCCTATTTTTCTCTTCTCAAGGACCTTCTCCATTTGAGTCACTTTATTTTCCTATGATTGTATTTGCATACCCCTCTCCTCATATGCTTTCAAGACTTCTTCAAATATGGTATTGATTTGTGAAAACTTATCTTCTACCTAGCCAGACACCACACTACCAAATTTTAAATTTCTAAGGCCATCCCAATTATCTGCTTGCTGCCAACTTCACTAGCCCTTAACACTGTTAATGCACCAACGTGCTCTCCAGTAGAAATTTTTTGCATTCTGGTCTTATCCCTTTTCTCAATGGACCAAATAACTAGGGTTTGGTGGTCATCATTGAACTTGACTCCCCTATGAGCTTGTAATACCACTTCTTCAATCTTAAATTGGACATCCTTTTGTTTCCTGACTAAATCAAAAACCATGGCATTCACTATATCCCATTCTAGCAAAATAAGGACTCCTGATTGTCTAACTATTTACCTTCTAGCCTCAAGTGTAAAATGAGAAAAATCATTCAAAAATTTAGATTTCACCTCTTCTTTTCTAATAGAGTTTGATTTGTCAGGCTGCTCTACCTTTATCTTTTCACAAGTCTTTTCAAAATTTCCTATGTTTAACCACCACAAAAATTGTGCAAATGCTCTAGACTTTACAAAATTTTCATCATTAATAAACCTCTTAGAGGCTTGGGCAACTATAGGATCTATTTCCTTACCTTGGTAATCAGATATAGTTATACCCAAGGAAGGTGTAGGAGGTTCTTATGGTTCTCCAATCTCTAAATCAATGGAAGTAACAATTACATCCCCCTCTCCACCAATTTATGTAATTTGTTCCCTTAAAGATGCTTCATCATCTATCTAGATTAGGGACTGGCTTTGGGAATATTGTTCTTCTTGAGAAGAAGAAGACCCTTGCTCTAACTTTTGTCTTTTTGGAGCACTAGTTGTAGATGGACTTTCTGGCCTTGGTCTTTGCTGCAGGGGAGATTGTTACACACTTTGAACCATTACATAACCTGCCCTTTTTTACAAAGTGTACTAACTAGATGCCACTACATTTTTGTTGTTTATCCTCCTTTGCACCTCTATAGCCCTGTCTAGATAAGTCTTGACATATATGTCCTTCTTCTCATTCATAGTTTGGATTATCTCAACAAAATTATTCATTAGTGTTTGCATCTTGGCTCCCCAATATTGTTTATCTTTCAATGGATCATAGTTGGAGTCAAAAGCATTAATAAATTCTAAAGTCTTACTAAATACTATCCATTTCTCCTTTCTCAATTCCTGCTCTTGTAAAGAAAAAATATTCCTAATAACATCCTTAGAATAGTATATCTGGTGCACCATGTGGGCAGCCTTTGTCCTCTCTCTGAAGAGGTCATAAAATCCTTTAGGGTCAATGAATGTGGCATGATATTTTTCCACGTTGTATCTATCCAAGAACAAGTTGAGGTGTTTCCACCCTTTCCTCACAAAAATAAAATCATACACTACAGTGAAAATTGGAAAGAATGTACCCTTCTTTGGCAAATCTCTTTCATCAATAGTGCCTATTTGCCATAACAATTCTACTATTCCTATTTCTAGTGGTACATGGAATGGTAACACATGAAGCTTTCCCAAGAAGCCATACACTCTTATTATTGTTGAAACATTGTAAGGGATTATATCCCCCCAATTATGACTAACTAGTAGCCCTTTTGCATGGTCCTTAGGTTTGACCAATTCTAGTAATTCTTGTGGAATCCTAAGGCTATCTTCTCTTAAGAACAATTTGAGCTTCGATGCAAAATATCTTTCAAACATCACATAACTAGCATTTGTATCTTATGAACTCATGTCCACACTCCACAACTGAACTAGATTCCTCTCTCCATCTTTGGTTATTTCCAGCTCCATACCCTTGGAGAAAAAGGTAAATCCCTTGTACAAACACACATACACGAGCAACAAATACCAATAGAATGGTTTGTCCACTTTTCCCCATGCTATCACCACCAAACCATTGTGCATTTCCTTTGCAAGAAATGTAGCAAAATCCAGAATAGTGCTCATCCCAAATTGAAGAGTCTGAGCCATAATAAGGACAATTGAGCCTAGGATTTGATTTGCTTCATCTGTTCCAAAAATCTTGCAAAGAGAAAAATATAATGCCTGAGCCCTAAGTTTAAAATGTCTTCTTAGTAATGGCTCTGGGGTACTAGCAGTAATCACAGATAAACTTCCAATTTTAGCAGTCTACTCTTGCAGTGGCCTTGACCTTAAGTAAATCCTTTGTGCATCACACCTTGCTTGAAGGTCATCCATATCAATGATTTCATGCATGGTACCTCACTAATTAGTTTAGGGTAGATCTTAAAAAGATTTACTCTAGCATGGTTCTTTACCTACCCCTTGTAATTGGATCATAGTTCTTGGCCAAATCCATCAATAAATCACTATCAAAGAAAACTATGGGGACTATTAATTTCCAAATATCAAATTCTCAGACATTGCTCATAGGGGTATCAAGTTTTCATTCTGAAAACCATTTCTTGAGCAACTCTAAACCTCCCATGGAAACCTAGGCATCTCTTACCCAATTTTCTTTATCATAGAAACCTTCTACTATAGCTACCCTAGTGTGTTTTGGAATGATTTCCCTCCCCTTAGTTATTTCATGTACTGATAAAGGGACTTGTTCAAGAAAATCATCGTGTATAGAATGTTTTAGATAATCCAATTGTCTAGTGAATTCCTTTTGAGGAGGCATTTTGAAAAAATCTTAGAAATAATATAATAGCAGATACTTGATTTCAAGGAGTCATGGAGTACTTACCCACTCAAATTTGTACTTTTGCATTGTATGATTTCCACTACAACTCACTGGATTGCTAGATAAAATTTATGTGCCTTGGCTCTTAAAATTTTGTATACTTTGATACTCTTTCTATGCTTTAATGGTTCATTAATGGTGAAATCATGAGTTTGATTCATGCATTGAAATTGCACGAATGAGCTCTGCACCATATTTACTCTCAGTAATCATTACCTCCAAATTGCACCTAGATTTAAATCTTATCCATAGATTTTCACCAGATCAAACAGCTTTAATTAAAAAAGAAACAAGCTTTATGGCTTTAAAAATGTGGCCACATATCGTATTACCGCTTACCCACATTCCCTAAATTTCTTGCATCTTAAAATTACAGGTAAGCACTATCCATTGATCAGGACAAGATCAATGATCACACAAGTTTACAATTGAATAAAGTCTAGTTAGCTATGCTGACCAATAGGAAGCCTTTATATAAGTTTTTTCCTCCTAACAATTTCCACGCAAGTGGGTTTGATATCATCTTGTGAGCGAGCAGGTGCTTGACATCATTCTATCGACGTGTCAAGCTGGTGCATCCTCGCTTTCCTTATTGGATGTGCATCTTCAAACTACCAACTTGTACCAGTCATTGATCTTGGAAAGATCAATGGTGACACTACTCAAATCCTACAAACCTTCTAAGATGGGGATAGTGACATCACCATGGACACGTGCCCGCATGGCACATACCCACTTTTCTTAAAATGCCTTCAAGTTCCTAACATGGGCATGAACCCATCATTGATCAAGGCAAGATCAATGGTGTGAAAAACTTTGTACTTTGTGTTTAGATCATCCACTTGGACTAATGAATTGACTCTTCTCAACCCTCCTACTCTAACCAACCTAACTACTACATTAATTGATAGAAATTTGGTGCTTGTAGCATAAGTACTTCCAGCTAAGCATATGCGGCATACATCAAGGCATGACTTAGCATTCTCCCCTAGTTTTGGCCCCACTATGACACATGGCACAAAGGCACATTCCCACATTCCTTATTGGACAAGCATCTTCAAACTATGGGCTTGCGACAGCCCTTGATCTCTGAAAGATCTACGATCATAGAATGATGTGTCCTAAAAATACCATGTCAGCAGAACTGAAGAATAAAACATTGTTGCCTGGTCCAACTCATCTGACAACTGCTAAAAAAGATACGTCAATATTATTCTGTGAAAAGATGGGGCCATGATGTCAGATCCTACTATGTGTCCAATTTGTGCTTCCCCACATTATTTAATCCTCATGCATCTTCTTAATGTGGGAAAGTGTTAGCCCTTGATGTAAACAAGATCAATGGTCGATGAATCTTGGTCATAAAGTGATACCTCCATTAATATATCAACCAATCACATTGCAGGAATTCTAGAATGTGTATGAAAGGTTTTGGCAATTTATGATAAATTACAATCTTTGCGGCACACTGAGATTTTAAAAAGGTAAGGGCTACATGTCATCAAAGTGCATGCTTGCATTACTTAAATTCCTTGCATCTCAATATTGTACAAATGTGATACCTATTGATCTAAACAAGATCAATGATCACATAAAATTTGTATCGGAAGGGGTATTTTTCAATAAAATAATCAAGCAATTTTATAGGCAAAGCATGGCCAATAAAGGTTTAAACAAGATTTTTAATGAAGTCATGCTTGTGTAAGCCCATCCTTAGGGTAAAAGTAACATGCCTTAGAATCATTTTTTTGAAATATTATATTCAAGGGTTTTCAAAACTAAGGTAAAATAAAATAAGACATTATGGTTTTCACGCTTAGGGTTTTTCAACCGATTGCTCTAATGATAGACCTTGAGAATTTGATAAAATTCCAACAACATAGAGACTAGGGCATGAACTAAGGAAACCTAAGCATTTGAAAAATACAAGGAATGAACCCTAATCTACAAGATACAATGCTTTAAAATATTTTTTACTAAAATTTCAAAAATTTCTCTATACTGTGAAAAATTAGACCAACAGTGGCTCTATTTGGGGATGATAGGCTACTTGAGTCTATGCAAGAATTCATAATCTTTTGGGAGAGAAAACCACATACTTGGTACAAGAATGAAAACTTCTTTAGAGAGTACAGAACAAAACAACAAAATAGGGAACTAGACTATACAAAGAAATTTACATGTGTTTACAAAATACATAAAATGTATAAGGGAACAAGGAACCCTAAATCTACTATTCATGGAGAAATAGATACTTTCAAGAAAAGTATCTCTTTAGGAACTGTCCATGAACTAGCAGTTTAAGAAGATTGTCTAATAAATCTTTAAGGATATAAGAGTTTTCTCCCCATGTATTTTCAATTAAATAGGGACCTAGCCAGATAGGGTCAAATTTACCATGGTTTCCTTTATCTTCAATTTTGGAATTCCACATAAGGACTAAATCTCCATCTTGAATTTTTTTTCTTATTGTCCTTCTATCATATAGTGTCTTGATTTGTAATTGCAACTTTTGGTTTCTAATTGATGCCTCCTTTCTTGTTTATGTTAACCCTTCAAGCTCATCAAGCCTTTCTTGCATATCATTTGTAATATCCTGATCATATAATTGGATATGATTGTAGAGTCCCATTAAGTTATTCTAAGGCATCCTTGCCTCAACTCCATACACTAAATCAAAAGGATCTACTCCAATAGCTTTCTTCATAGTCACTTTGTCAACCCATATTACAAGTTGAAACTTAGAGTCCCATGCCTTCTTGTTATCATCCAAGGTCCTCTTAATAACTTTTAACAAGCTTATATTTGTAGATTCAACCTGTCCATTTCCTTGTGGATGATATGGGGAAGATATTGACCTGGTTATTCCATACTTGTCACAGAACTTTATAAATTCCTCAGACCTGAAGCACATGGCATTATTTGTCACAATTTTCTGAGGGCAACCAAATCTAGAAATAATATTACTTAGCAAGAAATTATTGACAACTTTACTTGTTGCATTTCTTGTAGGGATAGCTTCTACCCATTTTGTAACGTAGTCAGTAGCAACTAAAATCCATGAATAGCCAATACTAGATTTGGGAGAAATTTCACCTATGAAATCCATACCCCACTACTAAAATGGTTCTTGCACCTCAACTAGCTTTAAAGGAGTATTACCTGAAAATTTTAGTTTTCCAGCGAACATTTGACAAAAGTCACATTTCCTAACCAAAATTTGAGAATCTTTAAAGAGAGATGGCCACCAGAATCCAACTCTCATTACATTGTGTATAGTAGTCTTAGCCATATAATATCCCCCACACACTCCAATATGCATTGCATTCATAATTGCATGGAATCTTTCTTGATCAACACATTTTAGTAATATCCCTTCAAAATTTCTCCACCACAAACTGCCTTTGACAATTATGTACTTGATGGCTTGCAATTTTGTGCTCCTCTTCTCATTTTAGTTCAGTGAGATGGAACCTCTATGTGTTGCAGATAGTGAATAAAATTGGTATACCACTCACAATGGCTGATATCATATGAATTAGATCTAAGGTCATTTGTTACCATATTGATCTAGTTAGCATCCAAATTAGATAAAAACCATGAGTTTAGCTAAACCTTGACCTCTTACCAAATTTGTTATCTATATCTCAATGTTAAATTCTTGGATCCTGTTGATCCACCTACATCTTCTTCCTAACACTTCTTGATGAGAAAATATATGTTTCATAGCAGCACTAGGCACAAATGCAATGACAATAGCACCTACCAAGTAGCATCTAAAAGCCTTTACATCTTTTACTAGAGCATATGTTTTCTTTTCATTTATTTCATATTTTAACTTAGCTAGCTACAATGACTTACTAAAGAATGAAATTGGTTGCTCATATCCTTCATTATTTTTCTAGAACAAGACTACAACTATTGTATGAAAAGAAGCAAAAGAAAATATGTACATGGGCTTTGTGTAGTTAGGAGTCCTCAGCACTAGAGCATTTTTTATTGTAGTTTTAATATCCTAGAATGCTTATGAAGTCTCACCATTCCAATCTATAGTAGCTCTTTTCTTGAGAATCTTTGAAATAGGTCTACTAATTTCAGAAAAGTTAGTAACAAACCTTCTCAGAAAATTAACTTTCCCAAAGAAGGATTGAATTCCTTTTACATTCTTTGGCTAGGGGCCTTTATCAATATTTGTTACTCTCTCAGGATCTATCTTTACTCCATCATTTGATACTAAATGCCCCAATAACTTACCTTCAATTACCCTAAATGCACATTTCTTAGGGTTTAATGACACTTCATATTCCAATGCTTTGATAAAAATCTTTTCCAAATGCCCACAATGGTCTTCAGCCTTCTTGGAATAAGTTGTGAGGTCATCTTGATATACCACCATAACCTTATTTATATATTCATGAAAAGCCACATCCATGGATCTTTGGAATGTGGCACCTACATTAATCAACTCAAATGACATTCTTACATACACATAGGTTCCCCAAGGAGTTGTAAATGCTATTTTGAATTGCTCTTCTTCCTTCACCAGTACTTGGTTATATCCTGAAAATCCACCCATCATAGACATGAGTTCAGATCCAATTACTTGTTGTAACATGACTTCCATGTTTGGTAACCCATAATTGTCTTTTAAAGAAGCAATATTCAAATTTCTAAAATCTACACACAGGCTGATATCTCCATCTTTTTTCTAATAGGAACTAAGTTTGAAACCCAGGTGGAATGTCTAATAGGTTTGATTATTCCCCATATCTTAACTTCATCAATTCCTCCTACATTTTAGGGGCTAGGGTTGGATTGTCTGGCCTCTACTTTTTCCTAAAAGGTTTTACATTTTCTTTCAATGGTATAAAATGTTGAACGAGATCTTCTCTGTAGGCTTTCAAGTCATCATATGACCATGCAAAAAAATGTCTGTATTTTCTTAATAGTTCAATCAGAGACTTTCTAATTTTAGCTGACAAGTTCTGGCCAATATAGACTTTCTTTCGGGCCTCATTAGTACCCAAATTTATCTCTTCTAGATCTTGAGGTTTATAGTCCTTAGCTCCATGTCTTAACCTATCCTGATTATCAAACATATTCTCCAAGATAACTAGACCTTTAGGTACTTTGTTAGTCTTCAACTATATAACTTCTTGGCCAAATTTTTTTTTCCTACCATCTATGGTCTCAACCAAATCACTACAATCCATCTCCTAACCATGATATTTATCTTCATTTAACAAGAAATTGACAATATCTTTATCATCTTCAAATATCTACCAATATTCAATATTATCAAGTACTGAGGATCTATTTTGAACTTCAATCTGTGATGTCCCTGCAAATGATATCTCCTGGGGCTTTATTGCTACATTTTCTAACAAGTCAACCATCTTATTCTGAGTCCTATCTCTCCATGATATACCAAATGCATCAAACAATTCAATCTGATCCCAAACAACATTTCTATACTATTTCAACATTCTATTCTTAGAAGCATATGTTCCCTTTATCTGTGAGATAATCAATTCAGAATTGCCTATGACATGCAACTTCTTGATCTAGTGATGGGTAGCAACTTTCAATCCTAACAACAAGGCTTCATACTTAGCTATATTGTTAGTACATAAAAAATTTAAGGTAAAAGAATATCTGAAACTGTGTTTCTCTAGAGAAAAAAAAATTACCTCGGCCCTTGCACCTTCTTTAGAACTAGCCCCATCAAAGAACATTGTCCATAATATTGGTGAGTCCATACAACACTCCACTTCATGTTCAATAACAACAAAAAATTCTCAACTTCTTGGATAATCAATTCAACTCTGAATGCATTCACACTAGTATCTAAAAAGCAAGTAGCATCTTTGTCAATTTCTTCACCCAAGATATGACTAACCCTTGGCTCTCTATCTACTTTAATAGCCTTATCACCTATGTGAAAAGTTGCATGAGTTAAGTCACATTGTAGGCTACCTCCCATAGTAGCACTACATTTTCAAGAAAGCAACATTCCATAGTGTGGAGATATGTCAACCACAAGGATTGACATGGTCAATTCTACCTCAAGATATGTAGCTGGCTTGAATGGAAAAGCATTTATAGCAACTATGACTAGGACTTCCCTATCATCCATACATCTACATCTGCCTTATGCAGTGTCTACTTTCAACCCTAAGGCTTCCATTACTTTGAAAGACATTATGGTATTAGAGGATCCTGAGTCTATCATGCAATTTTAAAGGTCTTCCCTTTTATAATTAGACTAAGAAAGAATGGGTCAATATATTCTATGTGTGCTACTAATGAGTCATCCAAGAACATTTGGGGAATTTGGGACATGATACCACTATCCTCTATTACTAAGGTGATCTAGTGAGTAGCATTTTGTTCTACATTGTTATTAATTTTTCCTATCCCTCCCAACCATGACAAGGCTTTACTCTTATGCTCTTCAATTCTAAAGATTTCGGACAAAGGTACCTTAACAATGATTTGGGACAACATGGATATTATATCAATTAGCTCATACATAGTGGTTTTCACAATCATACCCGGAGTAAGAGCCTTCTGAGTTGTAGGGATTATTATTTTCTTGGAATTATTAGATCCTGATCCCTTCTCTTGCACAATTTCTTTTTTTGTCTCATGAGCTTGGAATTGTACTTTCTTCTTGGGTTCCCACTTCTTAGTTTTAACATCTTTAACCTTGATTGTCTCTACATTAGCCTTCTTGTCTTCATCTTTCATCTTATGTGATATCTTTTATGAATATACCAAAAGGCTTCCCAATTTCATTGTTAACTATTCTATTTCTCAAATTATAATTGCTATGAACTTGGGAGATCATTTTTGTAGTGATCCTATCAATTTCTTCTTTGGAAGGCATTATTAAACTTACATGACCCACTTCAGAAGATGTAACACATACCTGATCTTCACCATAGCTTTCATTATCTGAAAAAACTATTTGATGATGTAATTAATAAGCAATTTTCTTATTCTCCAGATCACTTTTTGTTTCTTCTAAATCAGAATCAACACAATCACTACACATGCTTAGCATATTACAACTTACCTCATCATGACTTTTTTCTTCTTCCTCCTTAGTTTGTAAACTATGATAACAAAAAAATGACTGAGCAACTACACAATATTCTGTAGAGTGAGGTGATTGACAAATAATACACCATCGCACATTATCATTCATATTTACTACACTTCTTTGCAGAGGATCTAGTGTACCCTTATCTTTCACATTTTGAGTCTAGTTAGGGATTGGCTTGTCATCCTTCCATTGGGTAGTATAAGGGTAATTCTACATTCTATGTTGTCTATTGAAATTGCTATTATTCATAGGAGTTTTTCCAACAACATTTGGCTTATTGAAACTAATGGGATTCATTTTTTTAAGCAATTCAACACCTGGCCTATTGTAGGCTCTTTTGGCTTTTTTTCTATAGGAGTTTTATCACCCTCCCTTTTTTTGTTATTCTTGGGATTGAAAAGCTTTGGATCATCTCTCCTACCCAATTTTCTAGATGCTTTCCTATTATTCTCAATATTTACTACAACCTTGTAAGCATCTCTTAAATTTTTAGGATCCTTATCCCTCAATTGGTAAGCCATTTTTCTATCAAAAGAATTAAAATATGTTGTGAGACAAACATCCTTATTAAACCTCATAACTTGAAACAATTTGTACATACTTTTCTAGAATCATACATTGAAGTCAAATGCAAACTCATTAGGATTCTTCTTGATATTGTTGAATTCATTTAACACGAATCCAACATTAGTGTTGTCTCCATATTGTTCTTTGAATAACTTTTCTAAATCACTCCATGAACTAATACTATCATCAGGTAGCCTTCTGAACCAATCCCTTGCATCCTCAGTTAGTGAATGCACAAACAACTTCATGACCACATCTCCATGTTCAACTTCATAATCATTTAACATGTCTATGTAAATTTTCAAATTTTCTTCACTAGTAACAACATTATTTCTAGAAAACTTAACCAATTTATCTCTTAAATCAAACAATATGTTATGTGGAGCACCAAGAATACCTACAAATGATATTTGTCTATACTTTTCCATGTATACAAGTTTCTTTTGAAAGCTAGGAATGTTTGAAGTGCTCACTACATTTTCTTGGTTAAGGGGAACACTTTGGGATTGTTGAAATTGAACAATAGGGGCTTGCACATTAATGATGGATGATGGCGTAGGAGCAGACTAAGATATTCCCTAAACTGAAACTATTGGTCCATAAGGTGGTGTAGAAACTAAAGCTAGAGTGGGTAAATTTGGCCATGAGGCTAATGTAGAATTAGACTTAATGAACTGAATTTTTCTCCTAGTTTCTATAGCTTGAGCTTCATTCTCCACTTTCTCAAGCTCTTTTACAAGATCTTCCTTCTCCTTTCTAGCCTTCTCCAGATCTAAATCTAATTTTTACATGAAATGCTTTAAGGATTTACTTGGTAGCACTTGGGGTTCATTTATTTGGATCCTTGTGGCCTTGCCCTTTCCATTATCTATAGGTTTCATAGTGGGTTCCAGAGGATCTACATGGATAGGCCTATAAGCTTAGACTTGAGTAATGATTAGCTCTTATTTTTGGCTTAGCATTTTTTCTTGTTGATGAACTTTAGCTCTTAGAATTTCTACATCTCCAAAAACATTAGTATGGAGAGTTTTAATTCTTTCTTCTAACTTTTTATTCTATTCTTTCAAGGCACCCATCCTTCTCAGCAAAGCATCTGTTTCTATTATAGCATCTAAGGTGGCTTTCTCCTTCTCCTTTTCAAGATGAATGTGCTTAGCTTCTTCCTTAGCAACCCATTCTTTATAAATCCTATATTTGATTTTACTTTTTTAGGATCTATAGAAGTAGCTTCTAAATCAGCAAGGTCATCCAAATCTATGATATTTGGTTTAGTATATGGGACTGTTTTAGGATTAGAAGGATCTCCAAAAGAACTCTTGAGTCCTAACCTACAATGCATTTTAGCTATGAGATCTTGTCTAGGGGATATATTCCCTACTGGTGAGATATCCTTATCTTGATATGTTCTTTCATCTAGTACTAGAGTAGTATATATCCCTCCTACGAGTCTTTTGGTTTCTGATTCAGAGCTAAGTGAAGAAGACTCTCTCCCTATCACTGGTTGATACTGGGAATTGATAGATACACTACCTCTGGGTTTCTAGGTGGGATTTAGATCTATCCTTTTGTTATTTAGGTTCTTCTTACCACCTTTAGGTAAATCAGTATACATTGGTTCATTAGAATGGGCTCTTGTGTAAGCTCTTGTGTTTTTTCTTTTGTCAGCCATTTCACTATATACTAAATAAGCACTAGCTTCAAAACCTTGACTAAGTCACCACCCTTTTCTTGGGAAAATACATTATTGCAATTATTACTAACTTTGAGGAAAAAAAAAAAAAGAAATAGAAATATCTGATATAGATGGACCAATTACTGAGATTATAAGATTACAACTCTTGCTTGTTAGATAAAACACTTGGAAAGGCTGGATACGTTAGTATATCTTTGTGCAATTTTGGTTTCTCTTTCTTTCTTTTTAAATTCTCAAAGTTTTTCAATAAAACATCCCATTATAACCACAAGAAAAACTAAATAATCTAATACCCATGTACTCAATAGGACCAAAGAAACTAAAACACTTTTTATAGACGTGTTGGACAACTCCCTAGTAGAGTTTCCATTTTGTTCATGTTTTAAAACTACTAAACAAAAAATTTTCAATACCAAAATGATATTACTCACATATCTTAAGGATTAGCCAATTCCTATAAGAAATTACATATGCAAATCATTTAAATCCAACTTTTAACAAAACCAAGGGTGGTTTTCTATACTTTAGGCTCTACATAACCAGGGTGGGTATACCTAGGGATGATCCAAGACTGGAAGATACTATAGGAGTATTATATTAGTTTCATTCTGATTTTCATCTTCATTTCTCAACACACACCTAACAAGATACATCCCATATAGTAGATTTGGTCATAAAGTCTTCTATAGATTTACAGGCAGTATTAGCAATAGTGGCTAGCTAAGGCTAAAGTGTTTCAGGAAAACAAGTATTGACCAACTTTGAAAATCTTCAGGAAAGAAAAGTAAACTTGATTGTAATTTTGCATTTGATACCCATTTATGATCTATTTCTCTTCTAGCTAAATCAATTTGACCAGTGCCTAATCCATTAGGGTTCAGAGTCTACTCCAAATCTATAGATCTGATTTATTGTCTTACAACAAATATCATCAGCAATTCTTACTAGAATTTATCATTCAAAACATCCTTCCTATTACTATAGTAACCTTATCAAATTCATCAAATATTTTACTTAATCCATTGAACTAATAGCAGTGATGAATAGATACACAACCTAAATGGATTGCATTCAATTGCACAAGCTTTTACTCATACAATATCAAGATAACTAAGTAACCAAAAGGAGACAAAATTTAGAAATAACTGATATGGGGACAGCTCATAATTTTTATTCATTTTCTTTAGAAATTGTATACACTTGCAATAAACTCAGAATAACCTTAGGAAGAAACATAGAGATCATTCTATATTAATGTATTCTCAAAAATGTATAGAGAAAATACATCATAAAACTTGCTCAAATTACTAGACTAAAAAGAAGCTAATTATATGACTAAAAGCATAAGAAATTGGACTATCACATTGCCTTGAAAACTCATTTATATAGGCATGAGTTACAACAAGCAAAGGGCCAATGTGATTGATAAGTGTCCTTCAAAAAGATTCTTACATACACCTATCACAAGAAAACAAAATTGTGAATAATAGAAAGACTGTTACATTGAACATTCCTTTGTGGGTCCCCTTTTTTTTCTCCACTTGGAAAGACAAAGGCACTATGATCAAATTCTTTTATCATTCTGATTCCTCAAAGTAAGTGGCCATCAAGCTTGAAAGTGATGAGTCATCTCCAATTACCTAAGGATTCTCCTTATCTTTATCATTAACTAGATGGGTGACTTTTACTGTTGCACCTTCTTCTTCCTCATTATCTTCTACCTCATCATCTTCTACCATCTTCTCTATAGACATAAATTTATCTTTCCACTCATTATAGGCAGTTTTATCTAGTCAATCAAAACTCAAGACCTCTCTTTGTACAAATATTAAAGAATTTGTAATTGCCTCTATATCCATAAGATCTTTTCTGATGGTATTATAGAACAATTGTACATTTATCAACTCTTCATTTTTCATTGCCCATAATAGATGGCCTATTTCATTTATAACTTTATTCATTCTTTCACAAAAAATCTCATCCAGCTTCTTCCATTCTTCCTTTTCCTTCACTTTCTCAATTGTCTTTAAAGCATAAGGGAATAAATCAATTTTTTCTGCAAGATACTTGGAAAAAAAAATAGTTAATTTCCTTTGAAAATAATTTGGTTTATCTTCAAGACCTTGTAATTTATTTAACAAATCAAAAATCTTTTCTATTTGATGACAGGGCAACTAGACGACAGATATACAGATAGTAGTGATATCTTCATTTCTTTATGTCCACTTCTGCACAAGGGGTTTGAATATAGCCTCATCTCTCTTCAATTCATACCTGTTGGTGTAAATAAGTATTTACTTATTACACTTACTTAAATTTACTTAGGTTAATGCATTATTTTATTATTATTTTAGGTGAGACACTAAGGATTTTGTGAACTCTCATTGAGTTACACAACTCTAATTATGCACATGGTGTCTACAACACAAGAGTATGCATCATTCACTAAGTTGTCATGTTGACAACATAGTTATGTGCACTCCTCATTTAGCACATGTTGTCTACACCATTGATTTGCATGCTACACCATTGTAGGCTTATCCTCACATCATCACACTTAATCCCATGCTCAATGGAGGATAACCCATATCTAGTGGACATGTGCTTGGTTGTATGACATATCATGATGCTAACTTCTATCCATTCTAGAAGCTCTCTTGAGGCCTTTATAGATAGGCACTCCTAGTGTACTCTCAAGTTGGCCAAGCTATCATATTGAATGAATATCATCATTCTAATCATACTCTATCTATTTTGGTCTATCTTATGCTTGTGTTGAGTTCTTTAGTTCTTGGGTGAATTTTGGCCTAAGCCAAATTCTTACATGGTATTAGAGCTGAGGGAGATTCTCTACACTTAGCCATTCGAGACTGTTCATGCTTCAGCACCTCGACATGAATCTGGAGGATCTATAGAAATTAGGAGCATCTAGAGCTAGATCTGACCTCACCATTGCATTTAGAGCATTGATTCATTGAAGATCGACTATAAATTTTCTTATATTTGGTGAAATTTGATCGTGAGGCAAATTTTTTTTGCAAATCAAAACTCAGAGGCCCCGATTTGCATTTTGGGTATGATCTATTTCCGATCTATTTAATTCATTTTTCAGATCTAAATTTAATTCCTACAACTTTATTTTCCAAATTATTTTCAAAATTTATTTTCCTGTTAGAGAATTTTTTTTACAGCACTAGGTCGTCACATCCCAGGCTGCAGATTATTTTAATAATTTTGCAAGATATTATATTATAATTGGTTGGCTCATTAGTCATTAAATCTAGGCTATATTATAAATCAATGGCTATCAACCCCACTAGTCCTAGTTAAGCTTTTCCCTCATCATACTGATGACATCTTTTTACTCACAAATTGTAGTAGTTTGATTTAAAAATCACATTGTGCACTTACCCCATGCATGTGGGACTTTGTTTAGAAATTCAACAATCACTATTTTAAAAATATGGCCACCGTAGTTCATAATTTTTGGCATCACAACATAACAAACCCAAAAATGAAAAATGGATTTAAGCCCCTGTGCATGTAGTCAAACCCATGTACATCAGATCATTGTGATTCACCAAACCCACCCACGTCGCATCTACACACACTAGCTATGCGAAGGACATGTAGCTAGATTCCACTCATCTGCATCCTATAGAGCCTATACACCTCAACATCCATGTGACTACATAGTCACTAATGATAGCACATGACAAGTCAGCATTCCATACTGACACGCAAGCAAGCCATGCAAGGAATTTTTCATACAATTCTGTACGAACCTTATGACCATACAACTACCACTCACATACTCAATCATTCTCCTAATCCAACCTTAGATGGAAAAACTCCTTTTGAGGCATGATATGGCAGAAAACTTATTGTGACATAGTTCAGAGTCTTTAGTTGTCCTACATGGGCAAAGGTATCTTCCAAGGGATGCAAGGCATAAACATCTTGACCTTGTACCTTCATTGGTTATGAAGATAGTATGAAGGCATATAGACTTTTAGATCTTGAGACACATCAGATATTTGTGGAGAAGGATGTACATTTTGAGGAAAGTTCTCCAAGCTTGTCCTCTACTCCTCTCCACACATCATATAGTGTGGAAATTGATATTGATTTCAGCGATAGTGCTTCAATAGATTTAGACACGTGGGGTAGTGAGAGGTCACTTCATCAATTTAGTCCACATGCATACATTACCACAGTGATAGGTCCAAAATAACAAGGTACATCTAGTCTTTCAGATATAGGTTCAATGACAGATTTGGGGGATAGTATTGATGATCTGCCTCTTCTTCTTGATGCAGAATCACCTTCTTTAGTTGTCATGAGGGTTCCATCTGACTCTCTTGTTCATTCTCTACATGATCAATCCTCACAAGTTGAAGTGATTGTGGATACTTATGATCAGTAGTTGCATCAAGGTTCTTCATCAGTTGTAGAGATAGACAGTTGAGAAGGTTTTAGAGACATCACTTATCCATGGGATTCTTTCCACACATAGTGGAAGCATCTCATTTGTACATTTGGAATTATTTCTTCCTAAGGGGAGGAACACCATTCTACAATCTTGGATTAGCTTCTTCATTAGAGCAGTCACTGTTCAACATTCTTCTTTGGGGGGGAGCGGGAGCCTATTCTGCCTCTTTTCCTTCTCTCATCATTCTCTTATGTATATAGTGGATGTATGTTGTAATGGGGGGGTCTTGATTACTCCATCCATCCATGCATCCCTATTTATCTCTCTTTTTGGGGGAGGGTTTTTCCCATGAGGTTTTCCCTCTTTTCCCACTATATGGGAGATTGCATATCATTATGTACATGGGTACCTAACATGGCCTAGTAGTCAAGACCTATTCTGGATTGCATCCTAAATTTTGTAAGCTTAAGGGCATTCCCCTAAGTTGCACTTAAGGGGGGGTGTTGGTCTAAATAAGTATTTACTTATTACACTTACTTAAGTTTACTTAGGTTAATGCATTATTTAATTATTTTGCATTATTTAATTATTATTTTAGGTGAGACACTTAGGAATTTGTGAACTCTCATTGAGTTACACAACTCTAATTATGCACATGGTGTCTACAACATAGGAGTATGCATCATTCACTAAGTTTTCATGTTGACAACACAGTTATCTGCACTCCTCATTTAGCACATGTTGTCTACACCATTGATTTGCATGCTACACCATTATAGGCTTATCCTCACATCATCACACTTAATCTCGTGCTCAATGGATGATAACCCACATCTAGTGGACATGTGCCTAGTTGTATGCCATATCATGATGTTACTTCTATGCATTCTAGAAGCTCTCCTTAGGCCTTTATATACAGGCACTCCTAGTGTACTCTCAAGTTGGTCAAGCTATCATATTGAATGAATAGCATCATTCTGATCATACTCTATCTATTTTGGTCTACTGTGTGCTTATGTTGAGTTCTTTAGTTCTTGGGTGAATTTTGTCCTAAGCCAAATTCTTACAATCCCTAATAGCTACAATCCCTGATAGCAAATCAAAAAATGATAGCCATTCAATTCTATCTACTAAATACATGATACCCTGCCTCAATTTTTCTTCATATTGATTATTAAGTTCTACATGCAATGCATATAACTTATTCTTCTCCTCTTCAAAATCCTCTGTAGTATAGAACTAAGGCTTTTCAGGAGTATCTGGTATCTCAATAATTGTTGTTGACTTAAAAGGTTCAATAGGTGACTGTGGGGGGTATGCAATTCTGGGTCTACTAGATTCTCCTATTTTTCATTTCTCAAGGATCTTCTCCATTTGAGTTACTTTATTTTCCAATGACTATATTTGCATACCCCTCTCCTCATATGATTTCAAGGCTTCATCAAATAGAGTTGTGGAAACTTATCTTCTTCCTTGCTAGACACCACATTGCCAAATTTTAACATGTCTGAGGTCATCCCAATTATTTGCTTGCTACCAACCTCACCAGCCTTGAATACTATTAATGCACCAGCATGCTCTACAGTAGAAATTTTTTGCATTCTAGTCTTATCCCTTTTTCTCAATGGACCAAGTAACCATGGCTTGCGGGTCATCACTGAACTTGACTCCCCTATGAGCTTGTAACACCTCTTCTTCAATCTTAAATTGGACATCCTTTTGTTTCCTAACCGAATAAAAAACCATGGCATTCACTATATCCCGTTCTAGAAAAATAAGGACTCCTGGTTGTCTAACTATTTACCTTCTGGCCTCAGGGGTAAAATGAACAAAATCAATCAAAAATATAGATTTCTCTTCTTCTTTTATAACAGAGTCCAATTTGTTAGGTTGGTCTGCCTTTATCTTTTCACAAGTCTTTTCAAAATTGCCTATGTTTAACCTCCACAAAATTGTGCAAATGCTCTAGAATTTACAAAATCTTCATTATTAATAAATCTCTCAAAGGCTTGGGCAACTATAGGATCTATTTCCTTACCTTGGTAATCAACAATAGTTAGATCCAAGGAAGCTATAGGAGGTTCTTGTGGTTCTCCAATCTCTAAATCAATGGAAGTAACAATTACATCCCCCTCCCCACCAATTTGTCTAAGTTGTTCCCTTAAAGATGCTTCATCATCTATGCGGATTGGGGATTGGCTTGGGGAATATTTTTCTACTTGAGAAGAAGAAGGCCCTTGCTCTAACTTTTTTCTTTCTGGAGCACTGGCTAAAGATGGACTTTCTAGCCTTGGTTGTTGCTATAGGGGAGCCTGTTGCACACTTTGAGCCATTAAATAACTTGCCCTTTTTTGCAAAGTGTACTAACCATGTGCCACTACATTTCTATTGTTTATCGTCCTTTTCACCTCTACAACCCTATCTGGATAAGTCTTGACATATATATCCTTCTTCTCATTCATAGTTTGGATTATCTCAGCAAAATTATTCATTAGTGCTTGCGTCTTGGCTCCCCAATATTTTTTTATCTTTCAATGGGTCATAGCTAGAGTCAAAAGCATTAATGAATTCTAAAGTCTTACTGAATACTATCCATTTCTCCTTCTTAATTCTTTCTCTTGTAAAGAAAAAATATTCCTAATATCATCCTTAGGATAGTATACCTGGTGCACCATGTGGGCAGCCTTTGTCCTCTCTCTTAAAAGGTCATAAAATCCTTCAAGGTCAATAAATCTAGCATGAGATTCTGCCATGTTGTATCTATCCAAGAACAAGTTGAGGTGTTTTTACCCTTTCCTCACAAAAATAAAATCATGCACTACAATGACAACTGAAAAGAATGTACCCTTCTTTGGCAAATCTCTTTCATCAATAATGCCTATTTTCCATAACAATTCTACTATTCCTATTTTCAGTGGTATATGAAATGGTAACACATGAGGCTTTCCCAGGAAGCCATGCACTCTTATTACTATTGAAACATTGTAAGGGATTATATCCCCCCAATTATGACTAACTAGTAGCCCTTTTGTGTGGTCCTTAGGTCTGACCAATTGTAGTAATTCTTGTGGAATCCTAGGGCTATCTCCACTTAAGAGCAATCTGAGCTTTGAAGAAAAATATCTATCAAACCTCAAATAACTAGCATCTATAGCTTCTAAAGTCATGGCCACACTCCATTACTAAATTGGATTCCTTCGTCCATCTCTAGTTAATTCCAGCTCCATACCCTTGGGGAAAAAGGTAAATCACTTGTACAAACATACATACATGAGCAATGAATACCAACAGAATGGTTTGTCCACTTTTCTCGTGCTATCCCCACCAAACCATTGTACATTTCCTATGCAAGAAAAGTAGAAAAATCCAGAATAGTGCTCATCCCAAATTGAAGAGTTTGAGCCATAATAAGGATAATTGAGCTTGGGATTTGATCTACTTCATCTATTCCAAATATCTTACAAAGAGAAAAATATAATGCCTAAGCCCTAAGGTTAAAATGTCTTCTTAATAATGGCTTTGGCATGCCAGTAGTAATCATAGATAAACTACCAATTTTAGTAGCATGCTCTTGCAGTGGCCCTATCCTTAAGTAAATCCTTTGTGCATTGTACATTACTTGAAGGTCATCCATAACAATGATTTCATGCATGGCATGGTTAGGGTTGAGGTTGAAAACCTCACTAATTAGTTCAGGGTAGACCCTAAAAAGATTCACTCCACCATGGTTCTTTACCCACCTTGTAATTGGATCATATTTCTTGGCCAAATCCATCAATAAATCACTATCAAAGAAAACTATGGAGACTGTTAATTTCCCAATATCAAACTCTTGGACATTGCTCATAGGGGTATCAAGTTTTTTTTCTGAAAACCATTCCTTGAACAACTCTAAACCTCCCATGGAAACCTGGGCATCTCTTACCCAATTTTCTTTATCATAGAAACCTTCTACTATAGCTACCCTAGGGTGTTTTTGAATGAGTTCCCTCCCTTAGTTATTTCATGTACTAATAAAGGGAATTGTTTAAGAAAATCATCATGAATAGAACATTTCAGATAATCCATTTATCCAATGAATTCCTTTCAAAGAGGCATTTTGAAAAAAACCCTAGAAATTATATAATAGCAGATACTTGATTTCAAGGAGTCACAGAGTACTTACCTGCTCAAAATTACACTTTTGCACTGTATGATTTCCTCTACAACTCACTATATAGTTGGATAAAATTTATGTGCCCTAGCTTTGAAAATTTTATATTCTTTTATATTCTTTCTACACTTTCGTGGTTCATTAATGGTGAAATAATGATTTTTTTTTCATGCATTGAAATAACATGAATGAGCCGTGCACCATATTTACTCTTAGTAATCATTACCTCCAAATTACATCCAGATTTAAATCCTATCCATAGATTTTCACGAGATCAGATGGCTTTAATTTAAAAAGGAATGAGCTTTATGGCTTTAAAAATGTGGCCACATGTTGCATTACCACTTACCTAAATTCCTTAATTTTCTTGCATCTTAAAATTGTGGTTAAGTGCTATCTCTTGATCAAGACAAGATCAAAAATCACACAAGTTTACAATTGAATAAAGTCTAGTTAGCTATGCTAACCAATAGGATGCCTTTATATAAGTTTGTGCCTCTTAACAATTTCCACACAAGTGGGTCCCATAACATCTTCTAAGTGAGAAGGTGCTTGATACCATTCTATCCATGTGTCAAGCTAGTGCATCCCTGCTTTCCTTATTGGACATACATCTTCAAATTGTGAGCTTGTGCCAGTCATCAATTTTGGAAAGATCAATGGTGACACTACTCGAATCCTACAAACCTTCTGAGATGGGGATAGTGACATCACCGTGGATACGTGCTTGCATGGCACATACCCACTTTGCTTAAAATCCCTTCAAGTTCCCAATGCGGGCATGCACCCATCATTGATCAAGGCAAGATCAACAGTGTGAAAAACTTTCTACTTTATGGTTGCATCATCCACTTGGACCAATGAAGTGACTCTTCTCAACCCGCATTCTCTAACCAACCTAACTACTACATTAATTACTGGAAATTCGGTGCCCATAGCATAAATACTTCCAGCTAAGCACATGTGGCATACAACAAGGCATGAGTTAGCATTCTCCCCTAGTCTTGGCCTCACTATGAGATGTGGCACAAAGGCACATTTTTGCATTCCTTATTGGATGAGCATCTTCAAACTATGGGCTAGTACCAGTCCTTGATCTCTGAAAGATCTACGGTCATAGAATGATGTGTCCTAAAAATACCGTGTTAGCCAAACTGACGGATAAAACACTGCCGCTTGGTCCAACTCATCTGAAAGCTACCATGAAAGATACTTCAATATCATTCTATGAAAAGGTGGGGCCATGATGTCAAATCTTGCTATGTTTCCAATTTGTGCTTGCCCACATTATTTAATCCTCACGCATCTTCTTAATGTGAGAAAGTGTTAGCCCTTGATCTAAAAAAGAACAATGGTCAATGAATCTTCATCATAAAGTGATACCTCCATTAATATATCAACCAATCACATTGCAAGAATTCTAGAACATGTATGAAAGGTATTGAAAAGTCTGCAGAAAGGTTCTAGCAATTTATGACAAATTATAATCTTTGCAGTACACTGAGATTTTAAAAAGGTAAGGGCTATGTGTCATCAAAGCACATGCGCGCATTACTTAAATTCCTTGCATCTTAATATTACAAGAATACAATACCCGTTGATTTGAACAAGATCAAGGATCACATAAAATTTGTATCACAAGGGGTATTTTTCAATAAAATAATTGAGCAATTTTGTAGGCAAAGCATGACCAGTAAAGGTTTAAACAAGATTTTTAATGAAGTCATGCTTGCGTAAATCCATCTTTAAGATAAAAGTAATATGCCTTAGAATCATTTTTTTGAAATATTATATTCAAGGATTTTCAAAACTAAGGTAAAATAAAATAAGGCATTAGGGTTTTCACACTTACGATTTTTCAATTAATTTCTCTGATGACAGACCTTGAAAATTTGATAGAATTCCAACAACATAGAGACTAGGAAATGAGCTAAGGCAACCTAAACATTTGAAAAATACAAGGAATGAACCCTAATATGCAAGATACAATGTTTTAAAAGATTTTTCACTAAAATTTCAAAAATTTCTATGTACTGTGAAAAATTATACCAACAGAGTCTATGAAGAATTTATAGTGTCTCAAGTCCCTGTTAGGAGTCTAGGCCTTGTTAGAAGCCTCAACCATGTTAGGAGTTAATAGATCATATACAAATGTGCACAAGATGAGCCCACTACCCTAACATGCAACTATACATTAAGTTCTTCAAGAGAATAGGTATACATACAATATTGGATCACTTGTGCTTCACAAATCTTTTGATTGTCAGTTCATACAAAGAGTGACTTCACACATATCAATTTGCATCATGTCTTGCATAACATTGCTTCACATCACATATCATAATATCACATTCACATTCTCACACTTCAAATTTATAATTGAAGTTCTTTACTTATATCAAGCATATTAATAAATTCTTCCTTAGTTGGCTCACATATCATCCTTAGAGTCAGCTCATCAAGATTTAGTAGTCAAAACAATTATGCAAGTCATACACGTCAATTTTCTTACATGCTTTGTTCTGCACTATGAGGTATCTACATTAGTATTTCTTCCATAACTTGAACTCAGTTGATTGTATGAACATGTGCATTGGTATGCATCATCAGGAAGACATCATGCATCTAGGGTTAACTACATAGGATAATATTTCAATGGAATATTCTACTATCAAGAAATCTTGTCATGCTGTTGTAACACTGTCTAATACTTAGAAAATTTTCCTTCACAAATAATCATGACTAAACTACATAAAAAATGTTTCCATAAATGAAAACCACATATCTCACCTTATTTGATTGATTGGTCATATTGCCAGCAATCTCCCCCTTTGGCATTAATGGCAACATTTTTGAAAAATTGGCTAAGTCCCAAACATGTTGTCATACTAATCAAAGTAAATAACCATAACACTGTAAAAAAATTGTGTTCATGTTTTGAAAGGATTACATCCCTTATAAATCTGATTGCAAAGTTTTCTTAAAGAAAAACTTACTACTATACTTCAAAATATAACTATATAATTTACAATTACATTTTTCCTTATTTCTCCCCCTTTGACTTCAATGAAAAAGTTGCTAATAAAAGGAAAAACTCTATCAAAATTTGAAAGCTGCATCAAAACTTGGAAAAACAATCACTAAAGTTATTTTTCAACTATGTAAGGTGTTTCTTCCAACTATCTTTCAGTGCATCAGACACACTAATTAGTGCACATAGAGCATATGTAGCTAACTCTAGTGCATTCAAATCTATATCCATGAACTTTTCATGTGAGGACCTTGCTGCCAAGCATTCCTCCAATTGTTTTTATAACAATGTAATCTATGGGGATAAACAGTCCCTTAAAAGAGTGAATCTTTTCATAAGTTTCTACTTTTCTTCTTGAGTATCCCTGATGCTATCATGAAGTGCTTTCATTATATGCTCAATGGTTCTAACTTCATATTTTGTTTCAGAAAGTTATTAGTGAGTGTCTGAAGCTGAATTACCTTTTCTTTGATTTTCTCATCAAAACTATGAAGATGAAGGTATGCCATGTTGCACTTAGCATATATCCATTTCCCTTCTTCCATACTTTGCCTCAATACCGTAATGCATACATTTAAAGTTTCTATACCATTCCTTATATATGTACACATGGTATTAAGAAGTTTAACATCATGATTAGTTTGTGCTTGAATTGTAGCCACATTGGTAAGTGTTGTAAACTCATTATCAAAGGTTTTGCACAAAATTGCCACTCTCTATTGGATATCTATAGATGTCTCAATAGGACTTACTATCTTTTCCAATCTCTCCAAAACTAAAGTTAGATTCTTCTCAATAGACTTTATAGATTTCTTCTTTTTAAGAAATTTACTTAAAGAAGATATAAGATTTTGTGCCTTGTCTTCTTCATCTGACTATACTATTACTAGTGTGACCACTACTGCTTATGTAGGTGGTGTAGAGGGTGTTACTATTTTCATTTCTAAAGACATACTTTAAGTATCTACTTCAATGCTAGATTCAATTTTCTTTGTAGAAGGTGCATCTTCTTCCTTAGGCTCTTGATCTTTTTCTTCATCAAATGAGCTACTGTAATCAACAATATTGCCAACAATGTTGGAACCAAAATCTTTAAAAGGGTCCTTAGTTTTATCCACTATTACATTGGTGTCATCCACTTGTGTATATTCACTACCAATGGTAATATGTGGTGAATCACTTAGAATTGGTGTTTTAGTTGGTTTCTGAAAACTATGAGGTGGATTGACTATAGTAGGACTTGTTTCCTCTGTCTGCGCACTCTTCTTAGACTTCTTAGGCATAGGGCTTGCCTTCTCTAGCTATGCACTCTCCTTTGGTGTAGTAGACATGTATGTGACTATTTCCTTTTGAGTTCTACATTTACTTCTTCATAATTTCCTCCCATGAGGAGAATGTATCTCTTTTTATTTCTCAATAATGGTGTTATTCCTTTCAAAATTTTAGTTATTTCTTCCTCATTATTTACAATATGTAGCTTTTTCACCATATTTATCCTTATTTTCTTATCATGCTCAATAACTCTTCTTTTTCTATTTAAAATCCTATTGTACAAGTCTTCAGGTATTTGACCTCTTATGCTATCAAACCTTTTATCTTTTAGGATATGATATTTCTAACTACAACATTCTCTAGCTATCTTCTATCCATATTATTATACAAGTCATAGTACTTATTCAATTGTACAAAATTATTGTCATTAATAATTTGCATGTTAAGATTTTCTAGCTTGGGTTTCCATGCTTTTCTTCCTATTGAAGTCTTTGCTTCCTGATGTACTGGCTCTACTATTCTTTCACCAATTTCTTCTTCAAATTTAGAAGAACTAATTTTCAAGGTTCTTCTCTTCTTGCATGGTCCACTTGTAGTTTTCTTGACTCTCTTCTTAGGGGGAGTTTTCTTAAGCCTTGTGGATTTCCTAGGTATTGACACCTCCTCTATTTTCTCGGGGTTCCTTAAAGGTTTCTGTTGTGCAATTATTGCATATGGCACTATGGGTGCTTGTGCACTTATCTGGGCAACTATGACCTCTTTAGTAGGTTCATCCATTGCAATTGGTGTAGGGTTCAATAGTTTAGATTGACCACTAGCCTTGATTTCCATGGTTATTCCTTTCACCACTTCAAATTCCTTTCTTGACATTCCTAATTCCTTCACAATAGAATCAATCACTTTTTCTAGCTTCTTCTTGGAGTCCTTGATTATCTGACTTGTTTTAAATTTTCTCATCTTCTCAATATATGTCCCCCATCTAGGACATTTAGAATCAACTTCTAAGTGTAGTATTATTTGTGTATATCCTCCAATCAGTTGCTCACTCATTTTGTAAACCATAGGTTCAATGACCTTAACTTGAGCAACTACTGCCTCCATACATGTTAAATTTATTTCTACCATGAACCATAGCTCATCCTTATATCTTTCCACTAGCACATGAGGTATCCTATACCTTTTCTTTATTTCAACTTGGAAAGATTTCATCATTTTGTCAATATCACTGTCTCTGACTGTTTTTGGTTTGATTTTGTATGCACAAGTCATAGTCTGCATTACGTACTCACTTCCATCCCAATTTTTGATACCAAGAAACTTCTTTGTTGCATAGAAAAATATATGTGTTAGTAGAGATTCAAACCTAAAGACTAAGATCCTAGACTTCTTGATTCTTGATATGTTATCCAAAAACTATGTTGAGATAATATCACATAGATTAACCTCTTCACCCTTTATTGCCATCTAAGCTACATGAAGAAATCCAGTTGGAATTGAATCTATCTTACATCCATGGTTGAACTTATATCCCAAAATTTTACTAATGAGTCTCACTCCATCATCTTGAATGGTGTTGATCTTCATGTCTCTGCCATCAAAACATGTGTTGAGATTTGTTTCAACTATCTTGCACACATTCTTTATGTTTACTAGATTGCATCCTTCATTGTTTAAACTTGTGACCTTGTGAATTAGGTCATTATTAATACATATGATATAATCTCCCAACCATTGAAGGTCATTGTGAACTCTACTTAGAATTATTCTTGTCCATTCATGATTATCAAAGTTCATATAAAACATAAGGTTAAGTTGTTCTAGGTATGTATGTTCTAGTTTTAGTGACAAATCATTGGTGCACATCTTCTCCAATTCCTTATGAAACTCTGTATCTCCTATGCTTTCAATTTTATAGTGAATATAACCTCTTATATCTTCAACATGAAGTACATTTTTTGGTAATTGCAAAAATGCTCCAATGGGGTCATCAAGTAGAGAAATAAATGGGTGTTTCGTGAAATTATATCTAGGTCAATTGCTTCCATTAAACACTTCTTTGCTTGCCATTTCTGAAAAATATACTCAAGAAATTTAGAAAATACCTTAATTTCACATTTTAGAGTTTTCAACGATTTCACGTATCTCCAAATTTCTTCAACACTTCAAATATCTTTTCAATCTTGCACTTAAGATTTCACAGAAGCAAATTTTGTTCATAAATCAATTTGCATCCTTTATATCTTTTGCAATTTGTACTTCACATTAAATGCATATCTGCCACTAGTCCAAATATTGTCTCTATATAACAGAGAGCTTATTCTTCTTATATATCCTTATCCTAATCATATTAAGCTATATGCACTTAACTATAGACTCCTCTCAATGTCTAGTATATACTATTAACTACACAACTTGTGATATGCTTTCTATTATTAGTTGTGATTAACTGACGCATAGTTTTACTGAGAGTGCTTACTGCAGGTAACATGGGTCATAGACAATAAGTGACTTTACTTTCTTGTTAGGTACATTATGATGAGCTTCTTTCTAAACTATGTTAGAACTTCTAGCTTCTCTTGCTTTTACAAATATTTCCTTAAATTCTTCTGTCAGCTCCTTCATTTCTTCCTTTAGATTGTCACCATTTCTTCAATTTTTCCTTTTGTGATCCTAATTCCTATTAAGGTTTCTTCTATCCATTCTACAAAACTTTTTTTTGTGTCCAAAGTTATTACATAATTAGAATACAGGTACATTCCTTTTGTGTTCATTATTTTGGTTTTTAGGTTCTCTACAATTCCTTGCTATGTGTCCAAGATTGTTGCATTTTTAAGAAACAATTTGTCTTCTTTCTCCACTTTCATTATTGTGAGATCTTCTTCTATTGCCTGCATGATTAGTGTTCCTAGGCATTCTACTATTTTCATTATCACTATCAAATTTAGGTTTCTTACAATCTATTGCATAATTTTGATATCCATGACAATTATGGAAATAAAAATTTGAGATAGCTTTAAAAGACTTACCTTTGCAATCATCTCCAGTATGTTCAAGTTCATTACACTAGGAATGAGATTCCTTTCTTCTGTTATCCTCATCTTGATCAGATTATTAAGATTTCTTAGAGTAAACAACATTCTCCTTTTCCTTAGATGTATCATCTATTTTAGTTATGGTTAGATCCTTTTTGACTTGAGGGGTATTAGGTTCTTTTCTCTCAATATATTTCTTGGTGGATTGCCCAAGGAAGAATCCAAGTCCAGTCTTGTCATAACTAGGTCTTTGTATAGATATTTGTTCTTCAATAATTTCACTACTAGTATATAATTTATCAAGTTTCTATTTGGTTTGCACCAAGTCACCTTTCACAATAGTGTTGTATTTTTCTAATTATTCATGCTCTAACTTGATAGATTCCAATTCAGATGTTACCTTTCTTAACTGGGATCTTAGATTTTCATTTTCATCTTTTATTTTAGAGTCATTCTTTCCTCCATTTTTCTTAAGACTTAGCATGAGTTAAACTATTTTTGAATCATGTTTCAAGATCTCATTTTATTTCTTTAGATCTTCAATATCATCATCACTAGTTTTCTCATGAGGTCCTTTTTGCTTCAGTCATCTATCTTGTCCTTTATTTCACCAATGTAAGCTTTTGCATCGTTACATCTATCTTTTAGGCCATCTCTTTCATCAACAAGGAGATTGATTTGTTCAAGAGCTTCTTCAAGATTCTTCTTCAATTGTTCCATATTTATAGGGATATTATTCAACCTATTAAGCCTCTTTTGAATAAGTAGGCTTTGATATCGATTGTTAGAAATAGATCATACTGAGAGGGAGGGGGCGAATCGGTATTTTCAATCTTTTTACCCACAACTAAATATTATTTATTACTTTTTCATATGCATAAGAAACTAAACCAATGATGTTGAATAGTAGAAACAACCATGTATAGAGAGAGAGCTCATAACACCATATTTTGTTAACTAGGAAACCCTAGCCAAGGGAAAAGCTCAGTGGGGATGAAACCCACTAGATGATTCACTATATAAAAGAATTTGGTTAAGGATATTGACCCTGTTAGGAATCTATGAAGAATTTATAGTGTCTTGAGTCCCTATTAGGAGACTAGGCCTTATTAGAAGCCTCAACCCTATTAGGAGTTGGTAGATCATATACAAATGTGTGCAAGAAGAGCCCACTGCCCTAACATGAAACTATACAATAAGTTCTTCAAGAGAATACATATAAATACAATACTATATTACTTGTTGTACTTCAAAAATCTTCTGATTATTAGTTCTTCATACAAATAGTGACTATGTGCATATCAATTTGCATCATGTCTTGCATAACATTGCTTCACATTACATATCATAATATCGTATTTACATTTTCACACTTTAACTTTGTAATTGAAGTTTTTTACTTATATCAACCATATTAATAAATTCTTCCTTAGTCAGCTCACATATCATCCTTAGAGTTGACTCATCAAGATTTAGTAGTCAAAAAATTTTTGCAAGTCATACAAGTCAATTTGCTAACATGTTCTATTCTGCACAATGAGATACCTACATTAGTATTTATTCCATAACTTAAACTTAGTCTATCATACAAATATGTGCACTGGTATGCATCATCAGGATAGTGTCATGAATCTATGGTTAATTGTCCAAGATAATATTCCAAGGGAATATTTTGCTATCAACAAATCTTGTCATGCTATTGTAACACTGTCTAATAGTTAGACAATTTTTCTTCATAAATAATCATGACTAAATGACAAAACAAATGTTGTCATAAATGATAACCATATATCTCCCCTTATTTCATTGATTGGTCATATTACCAATAGATATTATCAACAATATTTTTCCAATGATTGGATTCCTCAGTGAAGCTCTCAAAATATTTCCTTAACTATGATTATGGCACTATACCATCAAAGAAAACAAAAGATATACCCCCCTCATTGGTAAGTCAACCATTGATTAATGTCTTCTTTTGGGTATCCATCAGATTTTAAATATTAGAAATTATTTTATGTTTGTAAATTCTCATCCTCTCATGATTCCTCAATGCATTGTATCCTAGAGAGTATAGCTAATGCCCTAATTTGTACTTGCACCAATTCTTCTACATACTTGTGTTAACCCCCATAGATAATGTAATATGTAATGGTATTAATGTGTGTGAAAGAGTTATGTTGGTTGTTATATTTTCATTGATGTGAAAATATTAGCTAGCTAGAAATTATGATAACTCAATGGAGTGCCATATGAAGAGGACTTGAAGAAAGTATGATGAAGGAAAAGTTGACAAGTATGGTATTCAATGGGTACTTGAAGGAGTTCGTCAGTGAAAATTTAATATTGTCTTGATTACTTTATTATCATGTATTATTGCAATGTATTGAAGAACACAAGATTAATCATATGACAAGGTTAATGAAAGGAGGTTGTATTCACTAAGCAACTACAATGTTTTCTAAGTTTTTGACTAAGTAAAAGATAAATTTAGTGTTGCCCAAGTGAGTCTAGTGTTATCTAAGCTCTATATTACCCAATTAAATGTTACCTTTATCCATTAACACTATATAAACAAGTTTCAAGATTTCAATCTAAGGCCAAATTGTGATGGACATATAGAAAATTTGAGATTGTGTAAGATACGATTCAAATTAAGTAACAAGATCAACAAGTAGGAAAATTTTGTAAAGATATGATGATGAAGATTAGATAAAGATAAGGATGAGCACAAAGTATTGATATCATATTGGTTTTTACAATTGAGTGTCAACACACTTAAGTTATTCACTTAAGTCATGTTAAACAAGTAGTACATGCCAAGCACAACATGTATATATTAGACCATGCCAAGTCATAGTGAGTGTTGAGCCACTCATGTGCTGAGTCACTCATGTGTCAAGTATACAATATATGCCAAGTCACATAGGAGATGAGTAAATAGTTGATGTTGAGCAATACAGGTGTCGTGTCATAGTATAAAGATTACTGTATGCCAAGCATTGGAGACTTTAGATGCCAAATATTAAAATTTATACATATTTATTTTTAATGGCATAAACAACTATGTAAACCATTTTTGAGATGAATTAAGATTTAATTTTGATATCTTGGAGATAAGGATGAATCTTAAGTTTGATTTGCCAATTAGAAAATGGGAAGGATTAAGTAGCAAAATGGATGAATCTCAATCGCAAATTCATACCTATACCTAAGACACCTAATTCTTCATAAGGAACACAAACCCTAAACTATTTAGCATGTGTGTAGGGTGTTGAAGGAGCTCATAGAGAAGTTTGCATGCACAAACATAGCATTCATGCTGGCTTAGAAGTTATGAAGTGAAACTACATTGCCGAATAAGTTAGAGAAGAATAGAGGATAGAGAAAAGGATACAACATAAAGACATCTAATCAAGAAGGATCAAGAAGATGGGTTAGAGATGATATGTTATCAGGCAATTATGTATTAGCCACAGGATCAATGTTGAGACATTCTTACAGGTGATTTGAATCAAAATCTCTTATCAAAGTAGTCCTAATAGTCTATATGAAATCCTTTAATAGGGTGCTTACCTATTTTTAAGTTAAAGTCCCTTAGCAGGCAACACTTTTAATAGGGTGTTCAAATCCTCTAACAAGGTGAGACCTAAATATCCTTGTAAGCCTTTAACAGGGCAGATCATGACTCATGATCAAAACATTGTAACCTTCACTGGATACACTTTATTATTGCAATAAAGAAGATTTATGGGTGTCATCCCCACCTCAGTTTTACCTTCTCACTTGGAGTGTTTCTGAGTAATCATATCTAGTGTCATATGTGTGTGATTGCTTATATATTTTACATGATTTAGATGTATATGCTTTACATGTTATTTCAATTTTCTCATTGAATATGTGAGATGGATGTATGGTGAAAGTTTTATGGGTCCAAGTTTAAAGTAATGATTCATCCCCCCTTATTAGAAGTTTAGCTTTCCTATTGTAATTACAACAATTAGTATCAGAGCTTTGTTCTTTGAAAGAGAAGCTTTATAGCTTTGAGGAAAGATATTTTAAATGGAAGTCTACAAGTTGGGAAAGACTATTGAGAATCATGGAATTGAAATACATCTCATTCTACATCAACTAAATAAAGCAAGAGAAGATCAAAAGAAATCCTTCAAGAGAAGGAAGGAAATTTCTATTGTGGAGAATGACACACAATAAAAAGAGATGGAAACTACTAAGCTATTTGAAAATGGAGACTCAAACCAATTTGATGCAACAATTATATATCTAATGGAAAAGAATAGAGCCCAAGCTAAGGAAATCAAAAATCTCAAGTTAGAGAAAGAATCACAAGTTATACTTCTATGTGAGGTGACTAAATAGAAGAAGAAATCCATGGAAGAAAAAACTATGATTAAAGAAGACAAAATATTTCTGGCCAACAAACTGGAAGAGAAATCATCAAAAGTAACCAAGATTTCCAATATGCAATAGGATACTCTAAGTCAAATGGTGAATGCTAACTATGAGTTGAATGTCAAGGACATTGAGATAACTACATTGAAGTTGTAGAATAAACAATTATAGAATGACCTAAAGAGAGAGAAGGAATTTGCTGACAGTTTCAACAAACCAAATGAAGCCATCAAATACTTTGAGAAATTATTGAGATCTCCTAGATCTAATAATGATACATCTGGACTAAGATACACAAGTATTGAAGAAGGAGAATAATCCAAAAATGTTGAAGAAAGGAGCAATAAAGGTAAGAACTCCGAACCCACTTGTTATAATTGTGGTAAGAAAGGACATACTGCTAATGTGTGTAGGGGCAAGACAAAAAATCAAAATGTCAAGCCTAAGAAAATGGTTCACTATCATAAGTGCAACAAACAAGGTCATCAAGAAAATGAATGCAGAACCAAGACCATGCACACAGAGAGATTTGAAGGATATAGTTACAACTCTCAAAAGTACGAACATAGATCTTTTGAGTGTAGATCCAAACCCATGTGGTCGTCAAACAAGCAAGAAAAGGTAAGTATCAATAGAAACTCTTATAACTTGGATTATAATACAAGATATAGCTATCATTGTTATCAAGAACATGCACATGTTCTTGACAATTGTATTAGGACACATTCAAAGGTAACTACCAAAGGTGGTTGAGTCAAACTATATGTTTCAACTATTTGAAGACTGGTCACATTAGTAGTTATTGTCCAACTAGGTCAAAGGCACCAAGTTGTGAATTTGATAAAGGCAAAGGCAAGGAAAATGTTGAAAATGTCAGAGATGAAATACATAAGACATGGAAGAAGAAAGATGATTGCAGTACATCAAATGGAGAAGGGATCGCTTCACCCAATGGGTTAGGTGATCACACCTCATCAAACTAGGCAATCAAGAGGTATGTGTGACTAATATTTAAAGGTTATATCATACATCAATTCCAAATGATTTAGCATTGAAAAGATTACATTAGCATGAATAAAGTTGTAAGATGTTGATAGGAATTCAAGATAAACTCTCTTTTTTTCATGTTGTTGTTGAGCATGAAATATTTCCTATGTGTGTCAAGTTAAATGCTAGCATATGTCGAGCTAACAATCTAACTAGTTGATTTCAAGCTCATAGTGGTTGTTGAGTGGTTGAAATTTCAATGGATGACGAGTGTGCTTCAAATTGGGTGATGTTGAGCTTATAGCTATGTAAGCACTCAACATTTATTGTAGGATTTTCAAAGGGTATTTGATCAATTCTTGCTCAATTTTCATAACTTCAAATTCATGAAAGATAAAGAAGAGCAAAAGGTGATCTATAAATCCAATCAAAGAAGTTACATAAGATTCTAGTAGTGATTCTTCACCAATTCGTTCGATTTCACAAGGTATTTATCAAGAGTTGAGCTATGGAGTTTTAATTTTGAAAACCCTAGTTTCACATTATGGCATCAAGTTTGAAGAATGTAGAGGGAAAGCAAGTTTTGAATGTTCAATTAGTGAGTAATGAGGTCAAGCAACCTATTTAAAAAGCTATTCCTGACATTTCTTATAAGCAAGACCCTTCTGGTGCATTGTCAATGATTCCACCAAATGTAATAATGGTACAAGATGTAAGAAAATGCTATAAATATAATATTGGTAGCATTGGGGATATAGTGATTAGGGAAGCATGTGGTAAACTCTATAATAATGGTGTGTTGATGGAAGAGTTCAAAATCTTTGAGAAGAAGGGATTGACGGGATCCCTAGATTTTTTGAATGTGTTTAAGATATAATGGATAATGATAGTGCTTAGCTAAATTCATGATAGTTTATTATGGCTAGAAAATGGACCTATCAAAATTACTATAAGAATAATTCATAGTTTTACTAGTTACCCAACCCTAGGGTTACTAGTTACCCAACCCTAGATCTTCCTAAGACACTAAGAGAGGAAGTGATTGAGAAAAAAACTAGAGCTATATGAAAAAAAAGAGGTATTAAAATTGACACAATTAATGATCCATTGATTTAATTTGTTGTAAGAATTATTTCACACAAGTTTTATCAATCTAGTATATTGAATAGTGTATCCTATATAGCTATGGATGTGGGATACAAAATTGTCAAGAAAGATCACACATATGAGCTAGTAGAACTACAATTGCAACAATTGATGGAGAACCTTGGAGCAATCATAAAGAAAAAGAGTGCACAATGTAAATTTGGTTCTATATTGATTTGTATATTCTTTTATGTGCAAAACATATTCCCTTCATTTGGCACTGTGGGATGGAAAACCAACATATCAGTAGCAGTGCAGATTGGCAAGTATATTAAGCAATTAGGTGAGAATTTTGAATCCTTAATGACAAGTTATTTTGAAGACTTCAAGAAGTCAATGAAGGAGAGATTGAGAATACTAGTGTACCTAGTAGAGAAACACTATGATGACATTCTTTTCCTAGTGGATGATGACTATACTTTTGTGCAAGTTGCACCAAGGGTGAGATGGTTGAGGCCACTTGGATATGAAATAAATGTGGATGAGGCCTTTGCAATTATTACTACATTACTGGCTGAGGAGGTAGATAAAAGTGTAAAGATATTTGGAAACTATGAGATGGTAAAGTCCAAAATTACCATGAAATTGAAGACTACTTCATCTATGAAGAAAAAGGAGAAGATAGTGAAGAAGTTGAAAGCTATGTTTGGAGAGGGTGTCGAGAAGAAAGAAGAAGAAGAGTATGAAGAGGAAGAAGAAACCCAAGCACATTTACCACTAACTTTGATACATGGTATGGGAGAAGACCAAGAAGAGGAGGAGACTAAAGGTGCTAAGGGAGAAGAAGCTGAGGAAACACCTACTCTTTCCAAGATAAAGAAGAGGAAGGCTAAAGCCCAACCAATAACAAAAGCTAAGAAGATAGCTAAGCCAAGTCCATCCAAGCCCACTACACCTACTAAAAGAGCTAGCACAAGTGCAATAGCACAAAAGGACAAATAAAAGACTAAATCAATAGATTAAGAAGGCCAAGAGTAAAAAATACTAAGAAGGAAATATGTAGCACAAGTTGAGTTTGATGAAGAGAAAACAAAATCAAATGACAACAACCAATTTAAGGTGGTGAGTCACAATCCTTTATTAGATCTTAAAAATTTATGTGAAAATGTTAAGTATAGTGTAGACTTATTTGGATTTAGCTATGTTGATTTTGATAAATTGGGTAAGGTAGAGAAAAATCAAGTGGAGGAGGCCATATATGCCATGATGGAAAAATTCAAGACAACCTCACTAGAGATTACGAACTTAATGCCAAAGAGTCTATATGACAAAGTTGAGCAAAAATGGCACTATTGTCTAAACTTGGAGATAAAAATTAAAGAGACCTCTCTAGCCCAAGTAATTCTTGAACTAACTAAGGCATAGATTGTTAAGACTATGAAGAAATATGCAGTTAGATTTACACCTAAATATAGAGCCTTCAACATTTTACAAAATAATATTGAGGATGTTGTTAAGAAGTCCACACAGATGTGGAATCTCACTTATGGGTTGACAACAATCAAGGAAGGAGAGCAAGCACCCATTAAAATAAAAGATGATGGAGAAGATGATAAGAATGAAGGTACTATTGAGAGAGGAGTAGAAACAAACATATGTGACAAGGCAATAGCTGAGCCAAAGTAGTAGAATAAAGAACAAAGTGTGAAACTCACACAATTGCCAAGTGTTAGTCCTCAACATGTAACAAGGGAGACTATTAAAACCATAACTAGTAAGGATTTTTTTGATCTATCAACTCAAAAAATCAATCCCCTTATAGAAGATGACCTATGAATGTTTCTAAACCTTCATTGTAGATGAGCTACAAAAATCAATGGCTAATACTGAAAGGGAAAAACTAAATCCATAAGAACCATCTTCTATCATCCCTCAAGTCACTAATGTAAAACCTTTGGTCAAGATACCAGAAGCCATATCATACAAGGTTGATACAATAGAGAACATAATAGTGGAATCACAAGTTCCTACTATAGAACAAGAAGAAATAGGTTACATAGACTTATCTACACCTAAATCATAGGATCAAGGTGCAAGTCAAGTCATTATGGCAAAATAGGGCAAGCCTAAAGAAAGTTAGAACATAAATTCTAGAGCAAAGTGAATGAGAAGATATGAAGTGAAATAGCACTGACACAAGTTGCACTGGAAACTAAGGTTGACGATGTAAAGAAGGTACTTGTGAACATATTCTCATTGTACACTAAATTTTGAAATCCATCACTCTTCACCCAAGAGACCAAAAGTCACATTTTGAGTCTAGAGAGCCAAATTACTACATCAGGTGCAAAACTACCAACGAATCTAGCTCAAAATGATAATCTTTTTAGGACATTACTTCAAACCTAGAGTCTATTAGTTGTATTGATAGTAGATGAGGCCAACATTAGGGCCAAAATGACTAGCATCTAGGCCACTCTCACTCCACATATGGAAATTTTGCACAAGGAGCTAGGCTATGTTGAAACCTTAAAGAAGAAAGACCCCAATCTTTCAACCTTAGATGGTCTAGTCCAACTTGTCACCACTATCACTCCAAATCAAATCACTGGATGTAGCATGTGAGAACTAGGATGCAACTCCCAAGATGATATTGGATGTCCACAAATCTTTTCTAGACAAACACACTATAAGTGTATAGCCCATTTGACATAAGTGTCAAAAAGGGGGAGAATAAGATAAAGGGGGAGAAATGGAGAAATATTTTGGGGAAGAATGAGAGAATGAGGGAGACACAAGGAAAGTGATAAATGGGGGAAAGAAAGCAAAGAGGGAGAAGAATCCAAATAGAAGAAGTATTAGATGAAAGAGTAAGCATAAAAAATCATGAAGTCAAAGTGTATTAGTAGAAACACATTTAGTTAGTAGGAGTATAGAATTTTTGTTAGAGAATAGACCTATCAACTCACAAGGAGTTATCAAATTTTGAGGTATACAAGTTATTACAAAATTTAGATATTTTTAAATTTTTGTATATAAGTCAAAATGAGATATGTTATGCTCATGAGATTAAGAATGTTATTGCATACTCAAGTGTTTCTATCTAACTGAGGTAATAATTATTGGTTATTGTAAGTTGTAATTGGGCCAACTTGATAATCTAGATGGTATATATGAAAGGTCAAGTTGAGTTTCTGAATGCATGAGTGAGTATGCAAGTGTATTGATTGTTTGAGGTAGAAAGTGTGAGTGAACTTGAAGGATGGCCAGATATCCTTTAGGAGCAGCAAAGTTATAGTCAATCAAGAAGGATCTAGTTTGAAGGAAAGAAGAGATCTATAATAAAAAAATTAGTTGCATCTCATTTAGGTCATTTCATTATTACTTTCTTACCATTGTAGCAGTGATTCCAAAATCTCTTAACAGAGCTGGCTTAATAGCTTGTTGTAAATCATCTAACAAGGTGACAGTTCCATTGAATTGTTATAAGACCTCTTACAAGGCCACTCCTAATAAGGGGATTAAATCCTCTAACAAGGTCACACCTAACAGTGTGTTTTGTAACCTTTAACCAGGTTGGCTCCTAATAGGGCTCACTTTAGAAGAGTGAAAATTAGTAGCTAGTTACTTGGTGGTTTTTCCCATATTGGGTTTCCATGTTAAATCCGGTGTCTCATTTTTTCATGTTATTTCTTTTATGCTTACAAGTTAATGATTGTGAATGTTTAAAATTTAGTTAAAATAATAACATACACTGCATTTATCGACTTACAACATTTTTAGTATGTTTACCGAGTGACAACACTAAGTAGTTTTTGTTGACATCTAAGGGATCTATGGAAGTTTTTTTGTGGTAACTAATCCCCCCCTCTTACTTACTCCATCTATATTTTGAACAATTGGTATTAGAGATTTTGGTGCTTGCAGGAAAGGTTTCAAAGGCCTAAGATAAAGATCAGGATGTCTTATAAGAGAGAAATTCCAAAGCTTAATAGAGATAACTTTTCAACATGGCAAGGACTCATGAGACTTCATCTATCTTCCATTGGTGATTCAGGATGCAAATACCTTGATGAAGAATACACAACTCCTACTGGCACATTATCTTTTAGTGATATTGCTGAGAAAAAGAACCATAACACCATGATGATAGATATTGCATTTGCTCTTAGATATGAAGAATTTGATGATATCAAGGACTAAAAAACTACTTTTGAAATGTGGAACAAGCTTAAGGACATCTAAGGTGGTGATTACAACATGAGGAGAGCTAAAGCTAAAAGCCTTAGAGGATAGTTTGATCAGATGAGAATGAGAGAAGATGAAAATGCTGCCAAATATGTGGAAAGAATCAAAGCTAGTGTCAGTACAATCAAAGTATCTGGAGGAGAAATCAAGGAAGAAACTATTGTAAGTAAAGTTCTTAGAACATTACTTCCTATCTATGAAATTAGAGTATCTACTATTCAAGAAATAAGGTGTGAAACAAATCATAAGATAACCTTGGATACCTTAGTGGGAAGATTGACAGCCTTTGAGCTAGACAATTATGACAATTATATTCCAGCTTCCAAGAATACTGAATCTGCATTTGAGGCCAAGTTTTCAATTAAGGAGAAAGGAAAGAAGGATTTCAAAGGTCATAAATCATTCAAGTACAAAGGTAAGAAGACTTTTTTTATGGCTAAGGATTCTGATAATAGTGAAGATGAAATAGTTTACATTGTTGTAAAAGATGAATCTAATGATGAAGAAGATAAGATGGCACTTATCTTTTATGTGAGAAAAAGTGATACATTGATCATAGATAGTGGATGTTCAAATCATATGATTGGTGATAAAACAAATTCTAAACATTTTGAAGACTATGATGGTGGTAGTGTAAGGTTTGGAAACAATGAACCTTGTTGCATAAAAAGGAGAGGCCAAATCTCATTAACCAAAGAGCTTATATGTGAAATTACCTATTGGGTTGAAGGACTAAAACATAATTTTTTGAGTGTGGCATAGCTAATCAATATTGGATTCAAGGTGGAATTCATGCATGGCAAGGCAAGAGTGCTAGATGACAAAGGAAAACTGATTAGATCAGGCAAACAAACAAAAGGTAACCTATTCTATCTTGATCTTGGTGATTGCTCATGTTTTATTGCTCAAGTTGAAGAAACTTGGTTATGGAATAGAAGGTCATGCCATGTAAATTTTGATAACATGGTGAAAATAAGAAAATTTAGGAAAGTAAGAGGCATTCCTAGATTGAAAAAACTAGGTGTTGGTTTATGCAAGAATTGTTAGATTGGCAAAATGGGAAAGACTAGTTTTAAAAGCAAAAACTATCAATCTGAAGATATCTTAAGGATTTTGCATACTAATTTGTGTGGACCTATTAGAATAGAAAGTTATACTAAAGAAAGATTCTTTATTATTTTTGTTGATGACTATTATGTTTCTTAGAGGAAAGTCAGAAGCATTTGAGAAATTCAAATGGTATTATGAAAGAGTAGAGAAAGAAATAGGGAAAAGACTAAAATGCTTAAGATCAGACAGAGGTGTTGAATTTATCTCCAATGAATTTAACAAATTTTACATTGAAAGAGGAATCAAAAGACAGGTATCAACCCATGGAACTCCTAAGCAGAATGGAATAGCTAAAAGGAGGAATAGATCTATCACAGATTGTGCAAGTACTCTAATGATTGAGAAGAAAATTGTTATCATATACTAGAAGGAAGCTATCAGCATTGTAGTTCATACCTTAAACTGAGTATAGTTGAAGAAGGACTTATTTAAAACTCCCTATGAGCTATGGTATGGCAATTAACCCAATGTAAGTTACTTGAAATTATTTGGAAGTAAATGTTATATCTTGAAGGAATCTAGAAAAGGAAAATTTGATGTGAAGGGTGATGAGGGTATATTCTTAGGATATTCTTGTAGAAGTAAGGCATATAGATGTTTGAATTTGTCTAATCATATAATCATTGAAAGTGCACAAGTGAGGATTGATGAGTTTGCAGAAAAGACCAAAGACAAAAGTAAAAAGGAACCAAAAGATTACAGGAGATTTGTTTACATAGAACCTTATACATTTCCAAACACATATGTCAATAAGGAGACTTCAACTCCTGAGTCTTCAGTCACCAAGTTACAAGAAGTCCAAACCAAGTCACCAGTGCAATTAACACATCTAAGAATCCAGTGATGCATTCCAAAACCAAGCATATTGCTATAAAATATCATTTTCTCAGAGAATTGGTGTAGGACAAAGAGATCAAATTGGAATATGTCCATACAAAGGAATATATTGTAGACATATTTACCAAGCCATTACCTAAGGATTCATTTTTGTATCTAAGAGGTAAGCTAGGGGTCATTCCCCTATCTGAAGCTCACTAAGTAAAGCCTTAGTGATGCATCAACAACAACCGAGTCAAAAATCTATCAATTGATGTCGCATAATCAAGAGAACATTGCATATGAATTAGTACTCAAGGTACATTGATACTCATATGGTATGTGTTGTCTTTGGCATGTGTTGTCAAAGAGGGAGAGTTTACTATCATAGCTTTCTAAAAAAATTATGAGGGAAAGTTTACTATCATTTTTTTGAGGAAGAAGCTATATAATTCCTTCATAGAGGGAGATTACTGCATAAGAGAAGCTTGTGGTATAAAAATCTAAGAGGGAAAAATTTCTATCAAAGAAAGTCTTATTTTCAAATTTCATTGTGCTATGACATGTTGTGTTGCCATCAATGCCAAAGAGGGAGATTTTTGGATACAATTGTCTAATTGTTTGTTGTCTTTGATGTTACACAAATTTCATATTAGCTATCAAATAGTGCTTACTGAGCTCACTCGATCTGCAAGACAATTTCTACCTCTTATATTTTTATACCACAAGCTTGTCTTATGCAATAATCTCCCTCTATAAAGGAATTACATAGCTTCTTCCTTAAAAAAATGATAATAAACTTTCTCTCATACAAGTTTCTAAAAGATATGATAGTAAACTGAGAAACTTCTATCAAAGAAAGTCTTATTTTCAAATTTCATTGTGCTATGACATGTTGTGTTGCCATTAATGCCAAAGAAGGAGATTATTGTATACAATTGACTAATTGTCTGTTGTCTTTGATGTTACACAAATGTCATATCAGCTATCAGATAATGCTTACCAAGTTCACTTGGTCTGCAAGATAGTTTCTCTTGTCTATTGAGCATTCCTAGAGATTACCTTGCAAAGATAGTGTCTATTGAGCTCACTTAGACATTGAAGGAGATTATAGTAGGAAGCAATGTTAATCGAGCTCTCATGGTTAATGAAGGAAAGTTGGTTAGGACCAGAGTTCACTCAGTTGCCAAAGGATTTTGCAAGTTAACAGTGTTAACCAAGTGTCTATTGGTCAACACAAGAAATCATTTTAGGATCAGTGTTTACTGAGTAGGGTCAGCCAATGAAGGATTTTTTTTGTTTTGGCAATATGAAGTTTAATTAGTTTAAGTATTATTTCTAGCTAAGGTAATAATTATTGGTCATTTTAAGTTGTAATTCAGCCAACTTAATAATCTAGATGGTATATATGAAAGGTCAAGTTGAGTTTCTAAATGCATGAGCAAGTATGCAAGTCTATTGATTGTTTGAGATAGAAAGTGTGAGCGAACTTGAACGATGGATAGATATCCTTAAGGAGCAAAAAAGTTATATTCAATCAAGAAGGATCTAGTGTAAAGCACAACACAGATCTATAATCAGCAATTTAGTTGCATCTCATTCAGATTATTTCATTATTACTTTCTTACCATTATAGCAGTGATTCCAAAATCTCTTAACAGAGTTAGTTTAACAGCCAGTTGTAAATCCTCTAACAAGGTGATAGTTCCATTAAATTTTTATAAGACCTCTTTCAAGGCCACTCCTAATAGGATAAATAAATCCTCTAACAAGATCACACCTAACAGTGTGTTTTGTAACCATTCACTAGGTTGGCTCCTAATAGGGCTCACTTTAGAAGAGTGAAAATCAGTAGCTAGTTACTTGGTGGTTTTTCCCATATTGGGTTTCCACATTAAATCTGATGTCTCATGTGTTCATGTTATTTCTTTTATTCTTGCAAGTTAATCACTATGAATGTTTAAAATTTAGTAAAAAGAATAACATACAATGCATTTACTGATTTATAACATTTTCAGTATGTTTACCGAGTGATAGTAGTAAGTAGTTTTTGGTGATATCTAAAGGATCTGTGGAAATGTTTTTGTGGTAATTGATTCCCCCCCCCCTCTCAATTACTCCATCTATATTTCCAAAAATTCCAAGTGGCACAAGAGCCAAGTAAATAGTGGATGCCGAGAAATACAAGCGTCGAGTCATAGTATAAAGATTAGTGTATGCCGAGCATTAGAGACTTTAGATGCCGAGTAAGATTGTTTTGACATATTTTTTTGTAATGGCACAAACAACTATGTAAACCATTTTTTAGTCGACTTAAGATTGAATTTCAATATTTTGGAGACAAGGATGAATCTCAAGTTGGATTCCCTATGCAATTATAAGCAGCCAATAAGAAAATGGGAAGGATTAAGGGGTAAAATGGATGAATCTTAGCCATAGATTCATACCTAACCCTAAATCACCTAAGTCTTCATAAGGAAGAAAAATGCTAAACTCTTTAGCATGTGTGTATGGTGTTAAAGGAGCTAAGAGAGAAGTTTTCATGGACAAATAGAGAATTCACGGTGGCTTAGAAGTTATGAAGTGAAACTACATTACAGAATCAATTAGAGAAGAACAAAGGATAGAGAAAAGGATACAAAAAAGAGACATCTAATAAAGAAGTATCAAAAAGACATTGTTTAGAGGTGATTATTTATTAGGAAATCAAGTGCTAACCATAGCATAAATGCTAAGACATTCTAATAGGTGATTTCATTCAAAATCTCTTAACAGAGTAGTCGTAATAGGTTGTATGAAATCCTCTAATAGGGTGCTTACTTAGTTGTGAGTTAAAATCCTTTAGCAAGGCACACTTCTAATAGGGTGTTGAAATCTTATAACAAGATAAGACCATGCACAGGGTAGATCATGACTCATTATCAAAACATTGTAACCTTCATTGGATACACTTTATTACTGTAGTAGTGAAGACTTTTTGGTGTCATCCCCACCCTAGTTTTACCTTTTTCACTTGGAGGGTTTGTGGATAATCATAACTGGTGTGATATGTGTGTGATTGCTTCGATGTTTTACATGATTTAGATGCATATTCTTTACATGTTATTTTAGTTTACTCATTGAATTTAGGAGATGGATATATGGTGAAAGTTTTATGGGTCCAAGTTTAAACTATTGATTCACCCCCACCCTCCCACTCCCCCCCCCCCCCCCAAAAAAGGTTTAACTTTCCTATTGTAATTCCAACACAAAGTTCTATGAAACATATATTTTTAGAGTATCAAGATTAATTATATGTAGTTTGAATCTGAAAATTTTCTATGAACCCGAGATTGACAATTGTGATAAAGAAGTAATTGATGGAAAAATCTAGAAGCTTAAAGAACACTATTTATGGAAGAGATCAAGATCATTTTTGTGGCTAATGATGCTTCTAATTATGTTTCTTATATTGTTATGGTGAATGCAAAGTATTGAGAAGAAGAACATAGAAAGGTGAATTGAGAAGAGTAGAGAGAAGAGAGAAAATGTGATGGTGAAAGTGAAGGTGTAAATCATCTGAGAGAGAAATAAGATAGAGACAAGAATAGAGTAGAGATCTGAATAAGAAAAGGAAATTATTCTTCTTAAAGATCATTTCTTTTGTTCCTTTCCAACCATTATAGTAGAAAATATTTAAAAACCTGATGGACCTAATAAGTCTTTGAAATTCTATATAGTAACATCAATTAGTGGTGCTCTTAAGTCCTTTAGAGAAAGCCACTCTTTAGAAAATATCAAGGAGTGATAAGGTCTAAATGATCATTTTGTTAAATCCTTGTACAAGGTTGTACATTAACACTGTGCATGTAATATGTAAAAGGTTGGTTCATAGGAGAGCTCACTTTAGAAGAGTGGATATTTTTTGCTTGTCAGTCCTAAGTGGTTTTTCCCTTTAGAGAGTATCAATTTTATTTGTGTTAAAAGTTGATTTACATGTTTTTTATATTTTATTTCAAGTCAATAATGACTATGTAACTACAAGGTAATAACAAAGTAATTTTATTGAAAATTAGTAATGCAAAGAATAATAATTTAATAGTTTGGAATAAAGCTATATAAAATATTTAAATTAATAAGTTAAATAATTATACTGAATGATTTGTGATAAAGTATGTAAAGTCCTAGTGGTACTAGAAGTATTTTTCCCCCTAGTTATCTAACAATTGGTATCATATCATAGGGCTTGGATAAATAAGTTTAAAGGAACTTGAGCTAAAATCAAAGATGAATAAGAGGGAGGTATGAAAGCTAAACAAGGAGATCTTTTCGTCATGGCAAGACAGAATCAAGCTACACATTTCTTGCATTGGAGATAATGTCATGCATTGGTTGGAACATGAATATGTTAGCCCTATGGATCCCCTGACCATGAAACAAATGAATGAGAAGAGGAACGACAATAGCCCAAAGATTAATATTGCATTTTATTTCAACTATGTTGAGTTTGATGATATCAAAAAATGCACTACTACTAAATAGATGTGGGATAAACTAAAACTTGTACATGATGGAGATGCAAATGTGCTAAGAGATAAGTTTGAAATATTGATAGGCATGTCCAATGACATGAGAATGAAAGAAGGTGAGAATACTAAAAAAATATGTAAACCAAATCAAATAAATAGTCAATGCAATCAAAGTTTCTAGAGGAAAAATCCTTGACTTTGAAATTGTAAGTAAAGTTCTTAGGACTCTTTCTACATATTTTTGCTATTAAAGTTTTTGTCATTCAAGAAGTAAGAGCTATGCCTAGTAATGATCTAACACTTGATGGTCTAATTAGTCAGTTGACTATGTTTGAGCTGAGAAATTAAGATAATAGTATGGTTACAATAGGAAATGCATTTAATTCCTCACCAACCATCACCAATTCAAAGAAAGAGAATCTAAATGTGAAGAGGATCTAGATGAGCTTGAAGCATTACTTACAAAAAGGTTATCAAGAGAAAAATGAAGTTACAAAGCTAAACTTCCCTTGATTTATTTACAACATAATGAGGTTGGTCACTTTACTACTAAATGTCCCAATAGAAATAAGAGTGACAAAAATGAAAACAAATATTCATTGTATGTGAAGAACATGGACTACAAAGACAAAGGAAAGAAATCATGCTACATAGCTAAGGAAGAGCATATTGAGTTGAGTCTAGATGATGACAAGGAAGTAGTTCAAATGGTTTATGTTACAATCAAGGAAGATCTAAATGGTTCATATTGGGTTCAAGGACTTAAGTATAATCTTTTGAGTGTTTCACAGTTGAATAGACTAGGTCACAAACTAGAATTTGAGAAAGGAAAGCTCAAAATCTTTAATAATGAAGGTAATTTGATTAGAATAGGGATGCAAATAAAATTTATCTTATTATATCTTAATCCTATAGTTGAGACATGCTTATTTGTTAGAATTGAGGATGTGTGGTTATGGCATAAAAGGTTGTGTCATGTGAATTTTGAGAACATGGAGAAAATTAGTAGAAAGAAAAGAGTAAGAGGAATAGCAAATATGTAAAAATCAGAGAATGCTATGTGTAAAGAATGCTTACTTGGTATGATGACAAAGTCTAGTTTTTCTAGGAAGACACATACTTTGAATGATATATTGGAATTAGTGCATATAGATATATGTGGTCCAATGTGTGTTGATAGTTACTATAGTGATAAATATTTCATATTATTTGTTGATGATTATTCAAGGATGATGAATGTGATGTCCATGAAGGTGAAATCACATGGTTTTGATATGTTGAAATGGTATAAAGCTAGATTTTAAAAAGAAACTGGTATTTCTTTAAAATGTTTAAGATCTCATAGAGGTGGTGAGTTTATATCTCTTTATATTACTAACATTGCACTAAGAATGGTATTAGAAGATAGCTATCTAGACCAAGGATAAACCAATAAAATGAGGTTGTTGAAAAGAGAAATAGGTCAATTATGAATTGTGCAAGGACTTTGATGACTGAAAAAGAGGTTTCTCAGATATTTTGGAAAGAAGAAATTAGTATTGTTGTCTACACTCTCAACCACATTTAATTGAAGAGAGGAACAAAAAAGATGCCCTATGAACTGTAGTATGGTCACACATTGAATGTAGGTTATTTCAAAATCTTTGTAAGTAGGCATTTTATTAACAAAGATGCAAGGAATGGTAAATTTGATGTTAAAGGAGAGGAAGGTATATTCCTTGGTTATTCATCTAAGAGTAAATCTTATAAATGTTTAAATAAAGCTAATCACAAGATGATTAAAAGTGCAATATAAGATTTGGTAAGTTTTCAGAGAGCAACAATGTGGAAAAAAAAAAAAGGAACTTGTAACAAGTTTTCTAATTTTTATGTAGCAACACTTGATACTCTAACCGAGTTACAACATAGAGATACCAATAATCAGTTAGTGATACCAAAGTTAAAGATTGTTTAACCAAAGCATTAGAAAAATCAATCTGAGAAGAAAATAAACCTTTAGCAAGTGGAGGAGATATTGAAAATTAAAGAACTGAACCTATATTGGCTAAAAATGAGAGGAAAAATCATTCACTTAGACAAATAATTACACACACAAGTGTTTGAGTACAAACAAGAAGTAAGTTAAGAGAAAGTGTGTGTTTAGTTGTTGGTTTTCAACCAAGAACAATAAATGTTGCTTTGGAAATCAACATTGGGTTAATGAAATGTATAAAGAGATTGATCTGATTGAGAAAAATAATATGTGGACACTAGTATCAAGACCTACTCATAAGAATGTGATTGCAACCAAATGAATTTTCAAAAAAAAAAAAGATAAATGCAAATTAAAAGTGGTTTGCAAAGTTTATGCATAAGAAGAAGGAATTGAATATGATGAAACATTTTCACCTATGGAAATATTGGAAGGAGTAAGAACATTATTGTCTTATGCTACATACAATGTTTAAAGTATATGAGATGGATGTAAAATCTACATTTCTAAAAGGGATATTTGAGGAGGAAGTATATATTGAGCAACTTGAAGGATTCATTGAACATGAAAAACACATGATCATCAAGTTGAACAAAGAATTTTATGGACTAAAGGGTATGTAAAGGATCATGGTTGGCCAAATTTTACCCTTCATTGGCTATCCAAAATCAGCAAAACATGTTTATATCAACTTGACATGCAATTTCAAGCTAGTAATGAAAATTATATTAAAAATTTGTAACAATAGAATCTGTAGGATATTGAATTTAGTATCTAAAATACTAGGCCTTATGTGAAAATTATTTAATATAATTTGTCAAAATTTTGTAATTTAAGGTAGTAGTATGTAATCTTTTTAGGACAAAAATAAGAAGTAGGTGTAGTCTGACCACCTTAATTACAATCATATAATAATATTTTTTTAATAAGATTCTAGATATAAGAAGTAGACTCATGCTTAGATGTAACACATATTTTTGGGTATTTTTATTCCAAAAAATAATTAACTATGACTTTTTTGCTACAACATTTTTAGAAAAAAAAAGTCTTGTGTTTGACCACCTTAACTAATTCAAAACATTACCAAATGTAATTTTTCTTTTTTGTATTATAGGAAGAACATACAATGTGACGCATCTTTCATATTTTGAAAATGTTTTACGTTTAGAAAGTTATGACCATTTTTGAATTAGTATGTAATTTAGCACTTTATAGATATCTTCATTTAAAGTTATCTTCTTAGCACTCCTATGGGCATATTCTAATTGCTAGTATGGGTCAAAAGGGGTGACCTAAAATGTGTCCCCTTTTTTGATCCATACCAGCAACTAGAATATGTCCTTAGTGTTGGTCTGAGATTGGTTTTAATAATTGACTATCATCACACTTAAGAAATTTTCTTAGTTGATGTCGAGTATGATATAGATACTGAGTCATAGTATGTGTCGAGCTAAAGATTCAACAAGTGTCGAGTCATTCAGCTACCGAGTGACTAATAGATATCGAGCCAGTATAGATGCCAAGTAAAATATAGGTGCTAAGCAAGAAAAAAATTCTATAGGTGCTGAGGAAGACAAAATTTCTATAGGTGCTAAGCAAGACATAATTCCTATATGTTCCAAGCATCAGTAATTAGTAAGTGTGGAGTAACACAGAATCAACATAAGATTTTTTGCCCTCACAAACTAAGATGTAAATAATTTTTGAGCTAACATATGAAGAATCTCAAAGGATTAAAAGATAAGATCGAATCTATTTCATTCCCTATATAATAAACATGCAACCAATCAGAAAAATGGAAATATTTGAGTGGCAAAGATGGATGAATCTCAATCGTAGATCCATACATAACCCTAAGTTGTGAAACCTTTTTAAGGAGTTTAAAATCCCATAATTTAGTACTGTGAGAGAGAGTGTGTGAGAAGAGAATGCATGCAAGGAGAGAGTACTAGTGAAGTTTGAAGGAAGTGAAAGGGGTGAAAAGTTTTAGAAGAAAGGAAAACATTATAGTATCGGTTAACATTAGAAAAGAGTCTCAACACTTAATACAAAGTCATATCAGATCATAGAGGATCAGATCAGATTGGACAGAACAAGGATTTGAAATCAGCAATTGAAGATTATAAATCATCAGGTCAACACATTATACTATAATTTCTAACCATTATATTAGAAGAATGAAAATCCTATGAAGATAGGTTGTTTTAACAACCATATTGTTAATCATTTAACGAGGTGACATTCCAAGTGAGTGTTTGTAAAATCCTTTAGATAGGTCACCATTAATAGGGTGTTAGAGCCTTTAATAGGGCAAGCCTCTCACAGGGTAGACCATTGATGATGGTCAAACTTTGTAACCTTGAAAAGTTAGATATTTCTATAGTGATAAGTTGTGGGTGTCATCCCTACCCTAGTTTTACCTTCTCATTTTGGAGGGTTTCTAGGTGATCAAATATTGTGTTGTCTATTTTCATGCATGCCTTTATTTTCTTGTTAATTAGATATGTTACATGCATGTATTAATTTCAATTAAAGGTTTTAGAGGTTAAAGTTTGTTACTTTTGATTCACCCCCCCTCTCAAAAGTAAATCTTCCCACTTGTGAATTCCAATAATTTGTATCAAAGCTGATTTCTTACAAGGAGAAGCCTTACAACTTGAAGAAAAGATATATAAATGGAAGTCTATAAGCTTGGGAAGATCATAGAGAATTAGGAGATTGAGATACATCTCATTCTACATTCTTTGGAAGAAGCTAGGGAAGAACTAAGGAAATCCCTAAAGAGAAGAAGAGAAATTGCCATAGCTGAGAATGATACATAGTATCCAACTAAGAAAAAGAAGGTATGTGGGACTAATATTCAAAAGTTTTATCATACATCAATTCCAAGAAAACTTAGTACTTAAAAGGATAGATCAGCATGAATAAAGATGCAAGGTTAATTCTTGAAAACTTTCACATTATTTTCGAATAAGAAAAGTTATCCTCAAATGTTGAGTTGTCTACCAAAGTCAGTAGGAGCTGAGTTAGAAGTGGATGTCAAGTGAAGGGAAATTCTTATTGAATCCAAGTAAGGGAAACTATAGTGTATTCTAAGTGTTGGAAAATTAATGGAAGCTGAGTGAAACAAAATTTCTTAAGGGGCTAAGTGGATAGTTGTATGAACATGAAGCATTTAATGCTAGCTATTGAACGGTATTTGTTTGAGTTTTGGATCATTTTTTCATCATTGCAAATATAGAGAAAGAGCAAAGAGAGCACAAAAATGACTTAAAAGTAGAGATTGAATCATTTTCCATTATTCCAACCAAGATTCAACATCATTTCATTGATTCAAGGTATTTATACTAGTGTCGAGCTACGCAATTATGAAATTTATTTGTGTTAAAACCCTAGTTTGAAGATATGGCATCTAGCTCTAGGAAACCATAGGAAAAGGAGTTGTTTGAGGTCCAATTGGTTAGTAATGAAGTAAAACAACTAGACTTTAGACCAATTCTTGAAGTTACTTACAAAAATGACCCTACTAGAGCTTTATCCATAATTCCACCCAAAGTTGTGATGGTGCAAGATGTTAGGAGATGTTATAACTATAAGATTGGTGCAATTGGGGATATGGAGATTAGCGATGCATACAATAAACCTTTTGAGAATGGGGTTTTGAAGGAAGAGTTTCAAATTTTTGAGAGGAAGGGCTTAACCCATGCTCTAGATTTCCCCACAGTATTTAAAATGGAATGGGTAAGAATTGTGGTAAGTAGAATCTATGATGGATGCCTATGGTTGGAAGGTGGACCAATCAAAATGTCAAAAAGAATTATACATAGGGTAACTAGGTATCCAACCCTAGAATGACCGAAAACCTAAGGAGTGATTCTAAAGAAGCCATAGAGAAGAATACTGGTGCAAAATGGAACAAAAGAGGGATGACAATTGATACAATCAAAGATCCTCTTGTAGAATTTGCAATTATGGTCATATCCCATAAATTCTACCAATCAAGCTGACTTAACAGTGTGCCCTACATTGTAGTGGATGTTGGATACAAAATTGTTAAGAAGGATCACACTTTTGATCTAGTAGAATTGCGATTACAACAAATTATGGAGAATTTGGGAGCCATAAGAAGATATAAGGGTGCTCAATGTAAATTTGGAGCAATTTTGAAATGCACATTTTTCTATGTTCAAAATGAATTCCCCTCTTTTCGAAAGGTAAGCTAGAAAACAAACAGGTCAATAGTAGTACATGTGAATGAATACATAGAGTAGATGGGGGAAAATTTTGAAACTATAATGACTAGTTACTTTGAAGACTTTAAGAATTCAATGAAATAGAGACTCAGAATACCTATCTCTCTTGTTGAGTAGCACATCAATGACATATGTTTCCTAGTGGACATTGACTACACATATATCCAAGTAGTAGTACCAAGAGTGAGATGGATGAGGGCACTTGGATATGAAATCAACATTGATGAGGCATCTGTAGCAATAACAACTTTGCTTCTAGTGGAAGTAGATAAAAGTGCCCAACCCTTCAAGGCACTTATGATGTTGTAAGATCCAAGGTGGACATGGAGTTGAAAACATCTTCAACCTTAAAGAAAAAAGGATGGACTGGTCAAAAAGCTTAAAGCTAAATTTGGAGAAGAGATAATAGAAGTAGAGGAAGAAGAAGATGTAGATGATGAAGAAGAAGAAGAACAGAGCCAAGAGCCACTTGCATTAACCCAAGGCATGGGTGAAGATGCAAAAGATCAAGAAGGTGTAGAGGAGGAAGACCAAGCCAAGGAAGCACCTAAGCTAGAGCCAAAGAAGAGGAAAGCCCAAAAATAGCTTGTAGCTCAGCCCAAAGGCAAGAAGACAACCAAGCCAAGCCCAAAAAAACCTACCACAAGGGAAAATACAAGAGCTACAAAGGAGGCTAAGGAGTAGGAAAGAAGAAGGCTAATGAACAAGAAAGTCCAGCCAAAAAGAAGTTGATGAGAAACTATGTTACACCTCATGATTAGATGAAGAAAGAACAGAGTTTGATGAAAATGGTCAATTTAGAATGGTAAATCATACCACTAAGTCTGATTTAGAAAATATTTGTGATAACATTAGAAATAATGCAGAGTTGTCAAGCTTAAAAGGCATAGATTTTAATATGTTGGAGAGCAATATAACATAGTGGAAAAATTAGTCTACACTATGATGCCAAACTTCAAGAACACTCCACTTGAACTAGACAATTCAATGCCTAAGGTGTTATATTCTATTGTCAAAAGTAAGTGGCATTACTACCTCAATATGGAAAAAGAAATAAGAGAGTCAACATTGGCTCAAGTTATGCCAGAACTTACAAAAGGGTGAATTAGCAAGGCAAATAAGAAGCATGGGAGAAAATTTGCACCCAAGTATAGAGCCTTTAATATTCTTTAGAATAAAATTGAAGATGTTGTTAATAAGTCCACTCAAATGCGGAAATTAATTTATGACTTGAAAATTGTGAAAGAAGGAGAGGCAGATCCCTTTGAAGGGAGAAATAATGAAGAAGAAGAGGAAAATTATAAGGAAGATGAAGGAGAAAAGCACAAGGAAGATCATACAGTAGAGAAGGAAACAAAAAAGGATGGTGTGTCAACATATGCCAAAACTTTAAAAAGGGAAAATTAGCAAGGCAAATAAGAAACATGGGAGAAAATTTGCACCCAAGTATAGAACCTTTAATATTCTTCAGAATAAAATTGAAGATGTTTTCAAGAAGTCCACTCAAATGTGGAAATTAATTTATGGCTTGACAACTGTGAAAGAAGGAGAGGCAGATCTCTTTGAAAGGAGAAATAATGAAGAAGAAAAGGAAAATGATAAGGAAGATGGAGGAGAAAATGATAAGGAAGATGATACAATGGAGAAGGAAACACAAAAATATGGTATGGCAACTGTTGAACAACAACAAATAGAACAAAGTGTGTAGGACACACAAATGTCACCACCAAATCCTCCACATGTAACTCCCACACCTCGAGATACAATAATTGTATAAGATGTTCCTAACACTTCTGGTCAAAACATAAATCCATTGACTACAGAGGACCTTAAAAAGATTCTTCACCAGACTACCCTACAAGCTCAATTTTGTACAAATCTAATCTTGGTGAGTGTGGAAGAATTACAAAAGATAGTAGTTGACATCACAAGGGATAAGGTGAATCTACAAGAACCACCTTCTCATATCCCAATAGCTACAAGTGGACAACCCCAAGAGCAAGTTGCGCAAGATATATCAGCTAAGTTTGACTCCACAATTGTAGTCACTACAACTGCCAAGGAGCAAGCAAAGGATCAAATAGGATAGATGGATACTTCTATTCCTATAGCACAAGAACAAGGTGCACCCTCACAGATCATAATAATTGATCAAGGAAGAATAGAGGAGGAGACCGCAAAGGAGAAGGAGTAAGAGGTAATACAAACATTGGTCAAATTGCCTACAACAGGGACTCCAACAATGCCTCAAAAGCTAAGCACTATTGCTGTGCCACTACAAATATCTACACTAGGCTTGAGCTCTACAAAGGTAGTAAGGGTACTCTGCTATGGAGACTCTGCATTAGATGAGGACATAGTTATTCCCAAGTATGACCATGAAACTATGAACATAGATCAGATAAATCAAGTGCAAGAGGCACTACAAAAGAAAAAGGAACAAGAGATACCCAGAAATAAGTATAAACAAAGGCAAGCCTTGATTGAAATAAAAGGCATCCTTTTAGATGCATTTATCTTGCAAGTATCTGATGAAACCAAGCCAATCATGGAGCAACTATCTAGTATAGTGGACTAGGTACAAAATGAAGACTTTGATACTAATGCCAAATTGTTAGAATGGTTAGAAAAGAAGTGTTAGAAGTTGTAATCTTTCCTTGGTGTGTTTATAAACCAAGGTTATAACTCCTTTCTTTATTGTTGTAATATATTAGGATATAAGCCAAGGTATCCTAATATATTTCTTTTTTGTCCTTTTTCCACTACATCTTATTTTGTCATCTAGTGGAATATGTGAGGACAAATATTTATTGTAATTCCTAATTTAGATTATTCCTCCTTAAGAGGAATCTCACACTTGGCCTCACACACTTATGAATGGTGGCATTCATAGACATGGGAGTTACATTCTAACTCCTCTCTCTCATCTCTATTTAAGAGATGACCCTCTTCTCTCATTTAACAATGAGGTTTCTTCCTCTTCTCAATTATTGTATCAGCATTGCTCTCTATCTCTCTCTCTCTTTCTTCTTAGGCTTTTCATGCCTCATTCATAATATCACAAGGGGTTTTCTTTTCTTTCCCCTTTCCAAATATCTTGTCTCATGGTGTTGGAGCTTGAAGCTTTCTCTCTCCTATTTTATGGTAATATCTTTTCATACATTTACTCACTTAGATTCTTTCCTGGTTTTGCTTATTTACAGATTTCTTTTTCCATTTCTAACATGGTATCAGAGCAGTTTAATCTTTTTTTTGAGTGTTTGCATGAAGGTACGATTCAAAGGAGACTCTTGAGAGAGATTTCACTAATTTCTTCTTTAATCTTCTTAAGATGGAAGAAATTGAATTTTTTTTTTTTTTGAGTTTGGCTGGTTTACCGCCAAACCCGATTAACTTCTGTTTGCTCTAATTTGTGCAGGTTACTTCTTATTTTCTATTATTTTTCATCTAACCCCCTTTGGAAGGCTTGCCGCTAAAGGGTTTTCCTATCTTTTTCAAATTCATATCTTAATCTACTCATATTTTAAAATATTTTTAATCCATTTCATTTCTTGAATTTAATTTTTTTTATATATCTATACCTCACTTGAAAATCTATTGCAAATAAGAGCCATTTCATTGTCTTTAACCAAAGATATCCTCTATGATATCTTGCATGAAATAAGAGAAATCTGTCATAGAGGATATCAAAAAGACTATGCTTTTTCGTCTTTTCATGTCTGCACATTTTAAGTTTCTAATTTTGTCTCTTACATGTTTAGAATATTCTCTGTGCAATTATTATTCTCTGTCTTTTTAAAAAAAAATAGATCATTGCTCATCTTTTCTTGTCTTTTCACGCAAGATTCTTTTTCCTTTTTTTAGCTCTTGATAGAGGTATCATTTACTTTTATTATTGCCTCTTGTCAACCTATTTCTGGCAGGTAATCATTCATTGTCAAGCTTTATTCAAACTTTTTTTAGAAAAGTTTCTTAACTCTTTTTAGTATATTCTTATCTGCCAGATCTGACCTCTATCATTAATTACTAGTTTTTTTTAGTTATATCTTTCTTAATGTTTTATTTCAAAAAATTTCTTTTTGAATCACTTCCAATCTTGAAGGCATAGTATGAGAAAAATGGGGAGATCTTTTTGCCCCATGACTTTATGTTCTTATTACTTTGAGGTTATATTTTTGAACCAAGGTAAATATTGTGACTTTTTATAAATTGTGACTTTCCAAAATATTAAGTATGGAAAGGTGATTATTTTCTTTAACCAATCTATTTTCATATATTTATTTGAGTATATATGGGGGCCCACATATATGCCTAGATAAATATATAATTTATGACTATAATGATTCAAAAATTAAGATACACCTTTGCAAAATGAATTAAATACTCATGTTTACACTCAATGGAGTTTTATACCTGATATCTATATTTAGTTGATCTTCCTTAAATCAAATTTTTAATTGGATTATGAGTAATCTTACACATTTGCCTCCATTTTGATATTTTGATGTGCCCATAGTTGCACTTTTATGCTTTTATAGCATTGTTCTATGCCCATGTTTGCACTTTATGGTTTTATACCATTGATATACATGATTTATATGATTTTTTTTTTGAGTTGCATAGGGAGCTTAATATTTTTTCAAGGTTAACTATGTAGGTCCCCTCAGTATAACTGATACATAGTTTCCTTATCTGGCCCATGGAGTATCCCTTCATCCTATATTGGTATGCACTCATTTTATATGGAGTTTCCCTCCATGTTTTGTTCCTCCATGAAGAGGATGTTATTATTGGAGTTTTCCCTCCAAATTCAGATGATTTGATCCAATTTGAAGGCAATATGTGGTTATATCCTCATAATCCATTCTTTTGATTATCCTAACAAATCATGATAATTCTAATTTGATCAGCATGTCTCTCTTTTTACTTTATTTTCATATATTAATGTGATAATGATTTGCATACTTTATTGCTTAGATCATGAGTCATGCAAGTTATGGTGCTGCAGCCCATTAATTTGCAGTGAGATGATTCATTAAGTGGACTGTCTATATCCACGTGATTGATGCAAGATTGATGCAAGTATCATTAGTTGGCCTTGTCTTTGGTCATTTGTGCATTAGTATAATATACTTTTCATGAGAGCATTGATCAAGATTTTTAGTCAATTTGTCCTTGTTGACAATTTTTTGAGCATATACTTTATCTTGATATCAGGTTATCTCCATTGTTTTGTGGTAACATGTTTTACTCATTGTTTCTCTATGAGACTTTTATTATCCTTATTCAAAAGGATTTCAAATTTTCATTTCTAACAATTTGCATATATGATGGCATTCTACTTGTGGATATTTGTCTTGTTGTTCTTTTTTTCAGGTGATCCATTAAGGAACCTTCTTGGTTTTCCACATATGAAGATGTGTCTATGCTTACACATTCAAAGGACTCATGTGCTTCTCTTGGATCTACAAATGTTCCATATGGCTTGAAGACAATAAAATTAGTTCATATTGAAGATTAAGTTGCATATTTTTGTAAATTATGGGTTTAATACCCTTTGATGTAATTTCCCCAAGTAAAGATTAAAGGGGGGTGTTAGAAGTTGTAATCTTTCCTTGGTGTGTTTATAAACCAAGGTTAGAACTCCTTTCTTTATTGTTGTAATATATTAGGATATAAGCCAAGGTATCCTAATATATTTCTTTTTTGTCCTTTTTCCACTACATCTTATTTTGTCATCTAGTGGAATATGTGAGGACAAATATTTATTGTAATTCCTAATTTAGATTATTCCTCCTTAAGAGGAATCTCACACTTGGCCTCACACACTTATGAATGGTGGCATTCATAGACATGGGAGTTACATTCTAACTCCTCTCTCTCATCTCTATTTAAGAGATGACCCTCTTCTCTCATTTAACAATGAGGTTTCTTCCTCTTCTCAATTATTGTATGAGCATTGCTCTCTATCTCTCTCTCTCTTCCTTCTTAGGCTTTTCATGCCTCATTCATAATATCACAAGGGGTTTTCTTTGCTTTTCCCTTTCCAAATATCTTGTCTCATGGTGTTGGAGCTTGAAGCTTTCTCTCTCCTATTTTATGGTAATATCTTTTCATACATTTACTCACTTAGATTCTTTCCTGGTTTTGCTTATTTACAGATTTTTTTTTTCCATTTCTAACAAGAAGTTACAAATGAAGGTGAATAAAATAATATCAATTGAAATAGTACTATCTTAGGTGGGGCTGGCCAAAAGTATTGAAAAGATAAAAGTAGTACTTGAGAACATATTCTCATTGTACTCAAAATTGTGTGACCCATCAATTTTCACACAAGAGACCAGCCAGTAAATAATGAGCTTAGAGAGGAACTTGAAAATATCAAGCATGTAGCTACCCAAGGATCCAACTTAGAGTGAGAAGCATTTTCAAACTATGCTTCACACGTAAAAGGAATTAGTTGTGTTAACAATAGATGTGGCAAATATAAAGGCCAAATTGCTACAAATTCAATCTGCCATCACCCCACACATGGAAGTTTTGCACAAATAACTGGCCTATGCTAAGAATGTTTTAAAGAAAGACCTCATTCTTTCTACATTGGAAGCTTAGTTCACCTTGCAACAAAGACAACCATCCAACTTAAATCATTGGACATTGCACTAGAAAACTAGGATGCATCTCTTAAGATAATAATGGAGGTAAATAAATCCTTTTTGGCAAAGTATTCAATTAATGTGTAGAACCCTTTGGCATAAAAATCAAAAAAGAGGGAGATTATAAAACAAAGGGGGAGATAAGGATTATAAAACTAAGGGGGAGATAAGAATTTCAAAAGGATACAATAAATGCAAGGGAAGATGTGTGAAAGGGGGAGTTAGTACAAGGAAGATAGAGAAAGAATGACAAGGCAAGGTAGAGATAAAGAGTATCAAAATTAGCATGACACAAATCTGGCATGAGAAGTTGTGGATACAAAAAAGGTACATGCAAAGGTACATCAACTTATGGGGAGTTTACAAATTTTAAGGTATCTTCATAAAAAATTTGGACAATTTTGATGTTTTTAAAAAAATGTATATCATACTCAAAGACATCAGATTCATAATGTTTAGTTAAGTGTTTTTGACACTCATGTTGAAGGGGGAGATTTTTGGTCACAAATTGGTTTTGACAATTGAGTGTCATCACACTTAAGAAATTTTCTTAGTTGATGTCGAGTATGATACAGATGTTGAGTCACAGTATGTGTCGAGCCAGAGATTCAACAACTGTTGAGTCATTCAGCTGTCGAGTAAACTATAGGTGCCAAGCAAGATAGAATTTATATAGGTGTTGAGCAAGATAGAATTTCTATAGGTTTCGAACAAGACATAATTCCTATATGTGATGAGCATCAGTAATCAATAAGTGTTGAGTAACATAGAATTAGCATAAGAGTTTTCATCTTGAAAAACTAAGATGTAAATCATTTTTGAGCTAACATATGATGAATCTCAAAGGATTAAAAGATAAGATCAAATCTATTTAATTCCCTATGTAATCAACATGCAACCAATCATAAAAATGGAAATATTTGAGTGGGAAAGATTGATGAATCTCAATTGCAGTTTTATACCTAACCCTAATTTGTGATACCCTTTTAAGGAGGTTGAAATCCCATAATTTATTATTGTGAGAGAGACTATGGGAGAAGAGAATGCATGCAAGGAGAGGGTACTAGCAAAGTTTGAAGGAAGTGAAATGGGTGAAAAGACTTAGAAGAAGAAGGACAACATTGTAGTATCAATTAACATCAGAATAGAGCATCAACACTTCATACAGAGTCATATTAAATTACAAAGGATCATATCAGATTGGACAAAACAAGGATCTAACATTAGCAATTTAAGATTGTAAATCATCAAGTCAACACATTCTACTATACTTTCTAGCCATTGTATTAGAAGAATGAAAATACTATGAAGATAGGTTGGTTTAACAACCATATTATTAATCCTTTAATAGGGTGGCATTCCAAGTGAGTGTTTGTAAAATCCTTTAGACATCACAATTAATAGGATGTTAGAGCCTTTAATAGGGCTTACCTCTAATAGGGTAGAACATTGATGATGATCAAACTTTGTAACCTTGACAAGCTACATATTGCTACAGTGATAAGTTGTGGGTGTCATCCCCACCCTAGTTTTATCTTCTCATTTTGGAGGGTTTCTAGGTGATCAAATATTGTGTTGTCTATTTTCATGCATGCCTTTATTTTCATGTTAACTAGAGATGTTACATGCATGTATTAATTTTAGTTAAAAGTTTTAAAAGTTAAAGTTTGTTACTTCTGATTCACTTCCCCCCCCCCCACCCCCCTAGAAGTAAATCTTCCCACTTGTGAATTTCAACACTTAGGAGTCCTAGGACCCCTAGGGACATATTTCATCATGAAACGTGTCAAAAGGGATCATAACAGTGATAATTTTAAGAAACCCCCTCCCTAGAAAAATTATAAATGTTGGAAAATCAATAAGCTTTTCCAGAGGAAAATAATTTTCCCTTGGCATTTTTTTTTCAACGTACCAAAAATTTAATTTTGTTGGCTTATTTTTTCCAATGTGGAATTTTTTCATAAAATCAAGGTGACTACTTCATTTTTTTATCATGAATTACATAATTTATGAAGAGATTATTTCCTCTTGAATGGAAAGAATATATAATTTATGATATGATGTTTTCCCTTTTGATAGAAAAAATGAGAATGTGTATTCAGAGTACAAGGTTTTCTCTAGATTATTTATCAGTAGTGAAAGTTTTATTTTGAGTCGAATGCCTGGAATGAAAACTCAATCTAATTTTAATATCCATAATTGTAACGAATTTCCACTATCCTCTCCACCACCTCCACTTGTTACTTGTAATGTGAGTTGACATTAATTAGATGTCCCATCACTATAAGTAACATTCCCTATGCCATTCTCTTTACATGATTGACTTTCTCTTTGGTACTGAAGAAAAACTATAGACTATAATCCTACATTTATGAGAAAGATTTCCAAATATTTTCTATTAATATAATTTAACTTTATGGAGTAAGGGATAGAAAAGGTTAAATAAATGCCATGGTAGTCGACCATATTAGTAGGCTCTTTTCTTCATAAATTAAAATTTTTTTTTTTGAATTGACTATAGTATTGTTTGGTAGTGATAATTTTTGTCTAGTTTAGGTAAATTTCATCTACCTCTAATGTAGGTGGTGATATTTTTTGGGTTTAGATAAATTTTCTACAATGGATACTCCAATAAGATTGAGGTACAAATTGGAAGAGTCACAAAATGTATTTCAAGGCCTTTTTCCTAATGAAACCTAAATTAAATTTTCAATGATGTTGGACCTTTTCTCTTTAAGGCCATGAAAATGGTCTTGGGCCATGAGTTTCTAGGGAATAAAAATACACCAATAAATTTTGACCTATTTTTTGATGAGGGTTGGTTGATTTTTCAATAGTAAATGGTCAAAAATAATTGTCACTATAATTGTGTCACAATTAAAATGCACAATAGGGTTGTTTATGTATCAATGAGTGGCATTGTCCAAAATGAGACCAATCTCTTTTAGGAGGTGGTGTCAGGACATAACCAATAGAAGTCAAAACTTTGATGATTACCAATGGTTTTTGATGAGGTTTCCATGTGTTAGTTCAGGATTTTTCAAAGTCTCCATTTCTTTTGATATATTTTTCTGATTTGCTCCTGCTTGAATTGTTTATTTTCAACCATTGGTTCTACCTTTTGTCAATTTTTTTAATTGAGAAGAAATAAAAATAATTTAATAGCTCATTTGTAGACCTTTTCCTAATATTATCATTCTCTTTTTCTTTTTCTATATTTAACCAAGTTGACCTCATGCCAAGTGTGTTGTTTTTATCGAGCTAAAAGGTTCAATGTTTCTTTAAGTAGTCTCAAACCACTTTGTACCACTCTCAATTGGTACAAAGGAGTCCTAACCAACTTTTTACCCCTTGTATCTAGCTCAATAGTTCAATGGTTCCTTTAGTTCAATCACTTTTTGATTCTTACATGATAATTTATGGTGGGCCCCAGCTGGATGCACTGCAAAGTTTAAGGAGAAATTGTACTACAACTATATGCCACTCTAGAACTGACATGTTCATGTGCAATTTAATAATTTAAGAAATGGTGACGGATGGTTAAAATTTTGAGATGGCATCATCATTAATAATTATAGTAAGATATTGATTTTTGGATCAACAATAAATATTTGGTGCATGCAAAAGTAAAATATCACTTGAATCCCTTTATCAATAATTAATGCCAAACATTGTAGTAGTCCGATCTCCCCTTTTTCATGGCATGTAAGAATTCATTTTATCTATTTTATAAGTGATGCCTTGTCCTTGCCTCAAAATCTATATGAAGTAAATCATTCTTTGAAAAATGCATAAGTTTCCTCTAGTGATTTAAATACTAGTTGTAGAAGTCTAAACAAAGAATCATCTTTCATAGTTGTCATAGTTGTTGTTCACCAGGTAACTTTCACTTTTATCATTCCTACATTTTATCTTTGTATAAGTAGGTTAGTGACCACTTCTTTTATTTCCCAAAGTGGTGTTATGAGTCATGAAGTCTACTCCACATATGTTTAGAAATACTCTTAGTCTTTATAGTAAGTTACTTGTCATAATAGAGACAAACCTCTTGGGAGCTAACCTCGAAGGAATAACAGAAAGGCTATTCAAAAGGCTTTTAGAACCCTTTTCCACAAAAGTCTTGGATTTTAATTTTCTTATGACCTCTATTTTCCCACTTGCATATCCTTGGGAAGAATTGATCAAAGAATGTATTCAAATTTATGATGTACCTATCAATAATATTCTAAAAAAGGATGGGACTATGTTGCTAAGCATCACCAAAGAATCTGTGTGTAAATTGTTTCACCTTGAAGAGTAACTATTTTCCAACATGACTCCTACATCATCTTTGGTGAAGTTTCAGCAACCCCAAATGTCTATAGGAATGTCAAAGCAAGGAGTTTGATTATATCATTTTACAAAGGTGCCTCTAGGTTGCCGAAAACCCTTAAGTAGGATCATATGTCCCCATGAGTTCATGCCATAATATTTTTTCTACATAGAATATGTAGTTCTCTAGATGTGAGTTTATTTGAAAATTTGATGTATTTGTACATTTAGATAGTGTTGGAAGGTTCACATTGGTTGGATTGGGCTGAGTTAATATCTAGCTCTTTGAGGAGCCAACTCAAGTGGATATTAAACCTAAAGAAAGACTTTTACATATCAACATATTTGATGTACATGCTAGCCACTACCCATGATTTGCAATATTTACCTCATTAACCCTAGACTGAAGGAATCACTATGTATAAGTATTGCACTATGTTAAATAAAGACAAAGCCTTGGACAATTTTAGTAAATTTCATGAAATTTTCAGGAAAGCAATGTTTTGAAATGAAGGGTTCTCCTCATCGTAGATTCTCTCATGATTCTCTAAAATTAGTTTAATCCTATGGAAGTATATACATTTAGTATCCTAAATTTACTTATTTGAGGATTGGGGGCTTTGATGATGAACCCATGTGACTTCTCAAATATACTCTAGATTGTTTTATCCTAGTAGAGGTATCTCAATAACTAGTTGTCATAAAAAAAAAATTTGCTCAAGAAATATCAGATATCATCTTCCTAATTAAATTAGGAAAATTAACCTGTAGAAGTAAGGAAGATGTGATATATATAAGTTTAGACTTAGTCAACTTCTCTTTTTGTTTCTATCATGCTAGGTGCAATTTTGATAATAAGGGGATATGTCATAGATTGTTTGGAACCCATATACAATTTTGGCCTATTCATAATATCAAGGACTTTTTGGAGGATTGTGCATATGGGCCATAAGAATGTAGAAGAGAATCATCTAGATTCACCATTTCTTAGATTGAGTTGTATCAAGTGATCATAGATGAGGACATTATAGGTGTCAAAAGAGGATGAGTTAGATCTTATCAACATTCAAAGTTTTGAATCCCTAGTTTCCAAATGAGCTATGATAAACAAGGATTCTAAACAAGAAGATAACATCTTTGAAAGGAAAAAATTTGTCTTTGAGAGAATAAACTCCTAGATAAATATGAAAAAGAGAAAATGTGTTCCTAAATGTTCTAATGTTACCCTTTAATTTGTAGGTAAAAGGAGATCTTCAAGAGCTAGTAGTGTGAAGAGAACTGATTCTTATTCAATGCATAATACATGTTTGAAAAGAAAAGTCAAAATCTCAACACTAGCAAGACCTAATGAAGCTATTAAGGTTGATAGTGAACTCAAAAAAGAGTAGGTTGGCGAACTTATTGATAACCATCAATGAGTTTAGATCACAATGGGCACATCTCCATAGAGAATAAAAGTTATGAGTACTCCAGCTAAAGATAATGAACCTTAGAAAGTTCTTGCCTCCACTCCCAATTGGTTAGTTGCTTCAATTAATTAGAAATAGAGCTTGGTGTCTATTTGTTTTCCACTCAATGACATCATCAGCAAGTACACTACTAGGGCTCCAAAACCTAATTGAACTAAGAGCACAACCAAAATAGTATTTGACAATGCAACCGGTAAGAGCATTACTGAAGTGGCTACATATAATCATAAAGAGGGTACATATGAGCTTGACCTAAGTAACTTTGAAGTTATACACATGGACCTAGGAGTAATCAATAGTGAGACAAAAGAGAATTCGGTAGAGACATCAACCAAATAAATTATCTTGCAATCTCAAAAAGATGGAATAAACAAGAAAAAGATAAAGATGAAAATAAATGAAATTGGTAAATATATAAATTCACTGAAAGGGTAGAGTTTGGCTTCCAAGGATCAATCACAACTCACATTTGACCTGAGTGCACCTGAAAATTAGCAATTGATGGATGATTTTAAAAAAGGAAAAGTTTTGATCATCATTTTCTACACTTTTCTTGATCAAGTGGTAAACCTAATTGCTAAGCACATACAAGATCTACACAAAATATTTATTCTAGTTGAGGTTGTACTAAATGAATCTTGCCTTAAAGTGACAATCTAGAAAGTAGAAGTTGAAAGGTTGTTAGCCATGGTCACTCAAATGATAGAGGTGGAGGAATAAGGTTCAAAAAATTCCTAGAGAAGAATCCATTGTGACATGTTGATGCAAGGTTAATTCATGTTTGGTGGAAAAATAAAGCTTGGAGGGTGTCCAATTATTAATTAACCATTGCCAGCATCCAATCTTTTGGAAAGGAATCCAAAACTGCACTAGAGAGTGTGAATACATAATTTTAGATGATCAATTCAATTCATTCTACACCATTTAAAGAAGAAGGTCCTAATGTTGGAACCCTAGTGAAGTAGTATGGAGAGTACCTAAATCTAATAAAGAACCAAGTTGATCTTTCCACATTTGATCTTACCCAAGTGGAAAAAGTTGAAGAGATGATAGAAATGTGAAATTTCCAACTCCTCAAATACCTCAATATTATGACTAGGATGAAATTGGACAAAGACATGTTAAAGAACCAACTTTAGAGTATAAAATTTTAGGGGGTGGAAACTGACACAAGGAGAAATCAATGTTAGTATCAAAGATGGGTATTACTACATATTGGGCTAAGACACATCCATCCTTAGTGTTCCACATGTTTTCTTTCCATTCTAATCTCTAATGCTTTCCTAACCCTTCAACACAGCTCAACTAATAATACTTAGGTTTCTCCTACCAAGTTCTTTATTCTAAAAAGAAATAAATGAATGATTCCTCTCACCTTTCTCAATAGTAATCACATGCTTGACACAATCATGCATATCCCTAAAATTATATTGCCAAGGTCTACCAAGTAATATGTGATAACTACTCATGTCTCTAATATCACACAACACTTCATCCTTGTTCTCACTTGCTTGTCATTACTAGGCTATCTCTAATAGTTTCTAACTCATCCTTGACAAGTCTAATCCTAGTGAGGTAACTTGTGATGTCTTCTCCCTTGTTCATCCAGGTATTCTTCAAATTTTCACTGAGAATAAAATTCTTTTTGGTGGTAGCATTCTGGTATAGATTTAAAATGGTATCCCTAGTCTTCTTTGTCATGTTTAGCTTTGACATATGTGGAACAATATGATTCTTGAAACCATCAATGATTATCCTCCTGGCCTTGGCATTGATGTTCTTGTATGTTGCAAGCTATGTAGCATCTATAGGTACAACTACAACATTGGTAACGCAATCCTTGATATCATTGTCTTCCAACAATAAAGAAAGTATGGCCTTCTAGACAACAAAATTTGAGACACCATCAAATCTGTCATAATCTCTCAAACTAGCTTTAGCCATCTCAAGGGATAAAAGAAATAATATATCTAAAGAGATTAACCTAGACTTAAAAAACCCTTAATTTATTTCCTATGACATAAATTTTCTACACTCAAGACTACTTTGATACCATGTAACAATTATTATTTTAGTCACTGATTATTAATCTCCCACCTTAAATAATTATTGAACTATCAAAAATTAATTCACAACTAATATTGAAAAATTAGACAACTACAACTTCACCAATAAAATATAGAAAGAAATAAGCAACACAATGACATAATTTTTTCAAACAAATCACTCCTAGAAAAAGCCCTATGGGAAAACTAGTTCTACAGATGAGGAATTATATTAAACTTTAGCAAAATCAAGAGATACAAAATTTCTACCTCTTACTAGGAGAACTTCAACAACCTCCCAATTTCTCTAACTGATATTCCACACTACTTTCTCTAACACTATCATTGCACCCTTGCTAACACTTCAAGTGCTTCTCCAAATTTTTTTCACCAAATGCCCCCTAATTCCCTTTTATACTATTGTTGGAAAATCAATATCCAAGATTAACTCTCAATTCACAACTAGGACTAAAAAAACTCAATAACCAATAAAAAAAATTGGTTTCTATGGTGCTTCTAAAAGTAGCTTATTATTTAACAATTAATTGTTCCTGCTCTAACTAATTAGTTAGTGAAAATATTATTTTCTAAATAATTGCAAATGGCCAAACAACTATCCAAGCTAACAAACTAATAGTTCCCCTAAATAAATTATATCGAGCTTCTTGAATGATGTTTTCTTGTCTCTCCAATTCTTTTTCAATATTTACCTTTCTTCCTCCATTGCTTCCTCATTCTTTGTATTCTATCTCAATATTATGTTAAGTGAAATGATCTTAGCATTTTTATTTATTTCTGTGTGTTTCAAATACAATTTGAATATTATATTATTATGTGTAGAGGAGACATGTATCTATAATAAATTTAACTTAATAACCATTAGACAATATTAGCACTATATATGATAATATTTCTATGTGAGTTTGTCTAATTGATGATTAAATAATAACCATAGAAGGATTATCTCTAGATTAATTCAACACCACTAGACTTTATATAATATCGCTTAGTTATTAGATGTTTACAATTTACTAATGGTTTTATTATAGTTATGATTATGTTACTATATTTATGGGTCATGCCTCATGTGCTTATACAAAGAGGAACACATTCATAGTCACTTGTTTGTGATATCTACATAATGTATTAGTCCCATTTTTTATTATTATATTTGTATGCTTCATCTTTATACTAGTTTTAGTTGCACCTAATGTTTACATATCTTAGTAAATAGGTACAAGACATCATTCATCTCTAGCTATAGGTTTGACTATCTATTTTTCAATGGTTTTAATTTGGATATGACACATTGGAATGTTTATCCTTAAACTTATCCTCATCATGCTCAATGGATTGTGATTGTGATTGTATTCATTATAAGATCCTTATTACATTTGATTGTTGTTTCATGGTAAATCTTAATTAGCTGGACCTCATGTGCATACCCCATAAAGAGTGTTTTCTTGTGTTCAAATGTATTTCATAGAAATCACGAGTTAATGATTAAATTCAAAAATAACGTGATTTATTATTAATGACCATTGAAAAAATTTAATTTATTATTATACAAGTTTAGCATGATAGAATGATGAAATAACAACCAAACATTTTTTATGGCAATTGGAAGTAATTGGGGGCTGAAAAGGAAGTGATTGTTTATTATATTTGTGATTTTTTAGTAAATTTATTTATTTAGGATAAATATTTATTAAATATTTGAAAAAAAAAATTGATTATTCAAAAGAGTCACATATCACCTATGTGTGAAAAAGAGTTAAGTTGTACACTTAGTTTTATTTTTTTATTTTTGAACTACTAAAACCCAATTTTATTTTGAAAATTTTTAACTCCTAAAGCTCAGTCTTATGTTGAGATTTTTAAACTCATAAAACCCTTCTGCATTTAAATTTTGATTTTTTTATGAGAAATCTATATTAAATATTTTTGTAGGGAGAAGCTTTATGGATTGGTCTCCTTGAATTATTTTTATTATCCAAAAGATTAATTATATGATTGAATATTTGAATTCATCAATTTTCAAATTTTATTAAGATAAGAAAAAAATTAATCTCATTATTTAATAATTCTCTTTTATTCACATTGTTCATTTGAATTAGTAATATGATCATACTCAAAAATTCTATCAACCTTATTCTCAATCAACTTTGTCAAAAAGTTAATGCAGTTGGTCGGTTGCTCCTATAGCCAAAGACCCACCTACCCACTTTACACTCATTAACTTGGTAGGTGATTTTGAAATCCAAATGAGAGGGAAAATATTTTGTAGTAAGTAGAAGGAATGAATCTAATTCATTCAAAAAAAGGGGGTTGGAGAGACCAAAGAGTTAGAGAAAAAAAGGTGCAAAGTATAGAGTAGAGATAGAAAGATAATCAGCATATCAGATTAGAGGTTAGAGAATAGAAGGAAGTTCTAGAAAGAAGATAGTGGTTGCAACCACATGCATCTTGATCTCCTTGTTCTCTGCAATTTTGTATTATTTTTTCCTGAGAAGTAGTGATTGCTCTAGGCTTGATTATATGCAGCATTAGAGTTGTACAAGTTTAAGTTTAATTTTTTATCAGTTTAAAGTTTTAGTATTTTCTAGTTGAATTTGAATGCTCCTAGATTTTGTAATAGTTTTAACATAGTTGAATATAAAGTGAGCAAGTAGACATACACATCTTTGATGTCTCCTCTCTATTCTTCATTGCATGGTATTTTTTATTTCAGAAGTTCATATATGGAAGCTTCGTCATCATCCTCTTTGAATTTTAATGGTGCAAAATTTTAGATAGAAAGTCTATTGCTAGAATGCTCAGTTCACTCTCTAACTGATCCCACTCGGTCATTTTTTTGGTTGCATGTTGAGCTTGTTGGGCTCCACCTCCCTTTGTTGATAGAGCTCCCTAAACATCTATGCTATCGAGTTCACTTTGCATCCTCTTGTGTTGAGTTTTCTCTTTCTTTTCAAGCTTACTCATCTCCTCCATGTGTCGAATAAGTTGACACCATCTCCCTATCACTCGACACCCTCTTGTGTTAAGAAAAACTGTCACTCGACACTCTTGGTTGCCAAGAAATTTTTTAAGATAGTGATTTATTTTAACATGGTATCAATGCTTTGAGGCCCAACATCCACAATAGCTTAGGGAATATTTTTCTACATATATTTTACATGGCAAGAGATGTAGGAGAGATATGGCAATAGCCACCATCCTTTAACAGGAAAAATTATGATACATGGGCAAACAAGATGAAAACTATAATGGTATCTATAATCTGTGGGAGTTTGTAATCAATTGATTCAATGATGTTACAATTCCAACACAATATGATGCCCTTGCAAACCCATAGAAAACTCAAATGAAAGTGTGAAGGAGAAAGGATGCAAAATAATCAAGTCCGATCAAGGTAGTTATGATAGAGATAGTCTTTCCCAAGATTGCAAAATAAAATTATTCAAAGGAAGCATGAGACATCCTTGAGAAAAATTTCAAGGAGACTGATAAGGTTAGAGTAGTGAAGCTATAGATGATTAAAAGTTAATTTGAGAATGTGCAGATGAAGGACAATAAACCTATTGCAGAGTTCAGCTCACAAATCTCTACTTTGGTAAACTAACTCAAATCAAATGGAGAAGATTATAAAGAATAGAGGATTGTGGAAAATATATTGAGGAGTTTACCTCAGAAATATTACAACCTTGTGATGACCATTGAGGAAGAAAAGGACCTCACCACATTGACCATGGATGAGTTGATGGGAACTATTTAAACCCATGAGCACAAGATTAACTGATTAACAACAACTTCCAAAGAGTAGTCTTTCAAGGCTCAAGAAAATTCAAGAGGCAAGGGGAGAGAAAGAAATGGCTCTAGTAGAGGATCAAGATGTAGAGGTCATGGAAGGAATAGTTAAAGGAATGTTGGTGCAGAAAGCTCAAGATAAGCAAGCAACCAAGAGGGAGCAATCACCTCTGAAACAAACTCTAAAGGAAGTAAGAAGAATTACAACTCTAATAAGATCAATGTTGAATGCTTCTACTATCATAAGTATAGGCATTATTATAGTGAATGTGAGAAGAAGTAGGGTGATCAGTCAAAGAAGAATGCAAATGTGGCTGATGTGAAAATGGGAAATGCAAATAATCCCGCAGCCTTCATAATGTGCAACATTGTTGAAGAAGGAAGCCCTAAGGTATGATACTTGGACAATGGTTGTAGCAACCATATGAGAGGTAATAAAATTTTATTTTATTTCATTGATAAAAATTTCAAGTCTATAATTAAGATGGGAAGTAATGGAACCATTCCCATAGTGGGAAAAGGATCAATCATGGTCCACACTAAGAAAGGTGAGAAGGAGATATCGAATGTATATATTTTTCCCCTGATATGAAGCACAACTTGATGAGTTTTAGACAACTCATTCAAAATGGTTACAAGGTGTTGATCAAAAATGATAAGTGTGTCATTCATGAGAAAGGTGGGAATAATAGATTACTTGCAGCAGTAAAAATGACAAAGAACCAGATGTTCCCTTTGAGGATAGAGACATGCTTCTCTTCTCAAGTTAGTGTTGCACCTCCCAAGCATGCATGCATAATAGTACATCAACAATTATCTCTTAGAAACATGATTGAAGACCCCTCCAAGATTTGGCATCTCAAGTATGGACATCTTGGCTTTGCTAGTTTAAAATTATTGTCCAAGAAAAGAATGGCAGATGGTTTGTAAGGCATTGTAGAATTATATGAAAAGTGTGAGGGTTGTAGTCTTGGTAAGAAACATAGGCTTCCCTTTAATTTTTGGAATTCTAGAAGGGCTAGAGCACCATTAGAATTGGTGTATTCTAATTTAGTAGGCCCTATGCAAACTACATCTATTGGGGGGAGTACTTATTTTATGACATTCATAGATTATTTCAGTCACAAGATATGGGTGTATTTTTTGAGAAGCAAATCTAAAGCATTTGATAAATTTGTTGAATTTAAAGTCCTAGATAAAAAAGAATGTGGCAAATATGTTAAAGTCCTTAGATTAGATAGAGGAAAGGAGTATGCCTCTAATTTGTTTATAATTTTTTACAGGAAAAATGGTATCAAGAAAGAGCTTACAATGAATTATACTCCACAACAAAATGGTGGGGTTGAAAGGAGGAACAAGACCATTGTTGAAATGGCTAGAAGCATGATGAATGAGAAAGGGTTCCAAATTGAATATTGGGGAGAGGTTGTAGCAACAACAATATATTTGATCAACAATTGTCTTACAAAGTCATTTTGTAACAAGATTTGTCTTGAGGCTTGGTCAAGGAACAAATGCACAGTTGAACACTTGAGAGTGTTTGGATGTGTATCATATACACATATGCCTAAGGAAAAAAGGCATAAGCTAGATGAGAAAGGTGTGAAGTGTATCTTCATAGGTTATAGCTCAGAATCAAAGGCTTATATATTGTATGATCCTATCACCAAAAAGGTCATCATTTCAAGAGATGTGAAGTTTCTTGCAAATTAGTTATGGGATGGCTTGGTTGATGTATCTTCAAGAACTTCAGGAAAAGTGTCAACTATTGATGAGGAAGAGGAAGACATTGGTGATGAGAAGGATGATGGAGCAAAAAAAATAGATAATAGCAAACAAAGGCAAAAAGGCAAGCAACTCCTTACATGCTGAGTGATAGCTCCAAGCACTTTAAGATAGCCCTGAGCTAGTACACAAATTAGTAGCAGCAACACTAATAAGAATTTAGATCCCACTATCACCTCCCTATTGACAAGAAATACTAAAGGTCTAAGGGAGATATCCCAAGAAGAAAGGTATGAGGAAGATTATGATGAGAGTGTTAATTTTGCATTATTTTCTCATAGTGATCCAATTTACTTTGAAGAAGCTATGAAGGAAGGGAAATGGTGTAATACCATGGATGAGAAAATATATGCTATTGAAAAAAATTAGACATGGGAGTTAACTACTTTGCCTCCCAAGAAGTAAGTAATTAGAGTGAAATGGGTTTACAAGACAAAGTGCAATGCTAAAAGAAAAGATAGATAGGTGTAAGGCACATTTAGAGGTCAAGGGGTACAAGCAGTAGTATGCCAGAGATTATTCAATGAGATATATGCCTTGGTTACAAGAATGGAAACTGTGCATGGTATCATAGAAATTGCAGCCTAGCACAAATGGAAGCTATATCAAATGGATGTGAAGTTTTCCTTCTTGAATGATGTATTAAAAGAAGAGTATATGTGGATCAGCCACTTGGTTATGAAGTTTTAGGTGAAGAACACAAAGTTTATAGATTGAAGAGAGCTCTATATGGGATCAAGAAGCTCCATGGGAATGGTACAATAGGATTGAATCACATTTGATGAGCAATGGCTTTAGTAAAATAAATGGTGAGCCCACTCTCTAATTAGGGCCAAAAATGGGACAATGTTGATTGTTTTCTTGTATGTAGATGATTTAATCTTTACTGGAAATGATAATTTCCTAATTGGTGAGTTCAAAGAGGCCATGAATAATGAATTTGAGATGGTAGATCCGGGTCTCCTGAAGTACTTTCTAGGCATAGAAGTAAAACAAATGCATCATGACATCTTCATATTTCAAGAAAAGTATGCAAGGCAGATCTTGGAGAGATTCAAAATGTAGAATAGTAAGGCAGCCCCAACACCAACAATAGTAGGTCTGAAGTTGAGCAAGGAAGATTGTAGCAAAATGTGAGTCCAACACTAGAAAAGAGTATGGTTGGAAATTTGATGTATTTGATAGTAACTCGGCCTAACATGATGGATGTAGTAAGCCTAATTTCCTTATTTATAGAAACACTAAAGCGTTCCCATTGGCAAGTGGGAAAGAGAATCCTAAGGTATGTGAATGGTTTCAAGTGATTTGGGATTTCATATACAATATATAATTTTTTTAATTTGGTTCATTACATTGATAGTGATTGAGCTGAAAGTCTAGATGATAGGAAGAGAAATTCTAGATACATGTTTTACATGGGATCAAGTGCAATTTCATGAACATCTAAGAAACAACCTATTGTTGCTTAATCTACAATAGAGGCTGAATACATCATAGTGAATGAAGTAATATGTCAAGCTATTTGGTTAAGGATGATCTTGATAGATTTGAATGAAATGCAAGAGGAAGGAACCAAAATGTTTTGTGGCAACATCTCTTCAATTGCACTGTTTAAGAATCTCATCTTCCATGGGAGAAGCAAGCACATACTAATTTGATATCACTTTATCATAGAGTTAGTAGAAAATGGAGATATCAAGATGGAATTTCTTAAGTTTGAGCAGTAGCTAACAGACATATTCACTAAGCCTTTAGGAATTGGAACTTTTGTGCACCTAAGAAAGAGCCTTGGTGTAGTTGATTTGGATCAAGAGTGATCCTTGTTTGGTTTGGCTCGAGACAAAGGGGGGTGTTAGAAATTTAATGTGATTGGTCAGTTGCCCCTGGAGCCAAACACCCACCTATCTTCTTGACCCTTATTAACTCGATACATGAGCTTGAAATCCAAATGAGAGGAAAAATATTTTGTAGTAAGAAAAAAGGAATGAATCAAATTCATTTTAAAAAGGAGTTGGAGAGACTAGAGAGTTAGAGAAGAAAAAAGGTGTAGATAATAGAGAAGAGATAGAAAGATGATATCAATAGATTAGATTAGAGGTTAGAGTTCATTAAAGAATGTTTTTGGAAGAAGATAGAGGTCACAATAGCACGATCCTTGATCTCCTTGTTCTTTATGAGTTTGTATTGTTTTATCCCTAGAAGCAGTGATTACTCCATGCTTGATTCTATGCAGCCATTAGACCTATAAGTTTAAGTTTAAAGTTTTATAAATTTGAAGTTTTAGTGTTTTTTGGTTGAACTCGAATGTTGCCAATTTTTGTAATAGTTTTAACCTAGTTGAATAGAAAGCAAGAAAGTAGGCATACAAATGTTTGTTGTCTCCTCTCTATTATTCATTACATGGTATTTTGTATTTGAGATGTTATATTTGGAAGTTTCATAATTATCCTCTCTGAATTTTAATGGTGAAAAGTTCAGATAGAAAGTGTGTTGTTAGAATGTTCAATTCATTCTCTAACTGAGCCCACTCAATCATTGTGTTGTTTTTGTATTGAGCCTATTGGGCTCCACCTCCCTTTGTTGATTGTGCTCCCTCAATAGCTATACTTTCAAGTTCACTCAGTATCCTCTTGTGCCAAGTTGCCCCTTTTTTATTGACTCACTCAAATCCTTCATGTGTTGAGTAACTCAACACCATCTCCCTATCACTCGACACCCTCTTGTGTTGAGAAAAACCATCACTTGGAACCCTTGGTTGCTGAGAAAAATCATAAGGTTGTGAGCTATTTTAACAAACTCATCATTGGACTCAAAATTTATGCAATTTCTTTCTATTGTTTTTGGACAGGTTTACATGTGAAGATGTCTATTATCTATGAGTCTACAGACATCTAGGTTTCTATTGAAGTGATATGAATTTCCTTAATGAGTTTATATTACCCGGAAATGATGGATTTCCTATGTGGATTGCATCTCAATTAATCATATATCTCTTTTTCAACCTCATTTCATTTATATTTAAACTTCTTATTCTTACACTTGCTTGGCTGCATTCTCAATTTTTTTAATTCACATATTATTTATTCTCCATCATCTCTTGTCTCTTCAAACCAATTTTCACAACTTCATTGTATTTTTGGATAGCTCATGATCTCATTCAAAATCTATCTAATTCTTTAAGGTCCCTACTATCATAGGGAAGTACATTTTAGATCCTTCTTATGTCTTTGAACATATAAGTCTTTATCTTACTTCTATCTTGTATTATCCCTTTTTAGATTTTAATTCAGTTATTATCAATTCTAACAACTATCTATACAGGTTGGACAAACCATTTATTCTTCTTATTTGTGTGAAGGTTTTTTATCACATGGTTGAGAGCTCTATTTTTTTAATGAATAGTCCCTTTCTTTTAATAAACTAATATGCTTGTTATATATTCACAAAAAGCGGTCAGAGATATGCGAAAGATCACACAGCAGAAGCTGAAAACAACAACTATTCACTAAAAATATATATGAGAAAATCCCTCACAGTGCCAGCCAAAGGGGGATCATCATGATCTTTATAACACAAAGAATCCCTGGGATTGGTAGGTAGATTAGGAACAATAGAGCCATCAACAAAATTTTCATCAATGACTTCTTCTTTATCTTTTTCCTTTGCCCATAGTGGAGAAATTGCCAGATCTAGGCAGGGGAAAGATCACTAGGAATCACTAGAGCTAGGAGGAGCAATAGAAGGGGGATCTATAGGAGTCGGGGACAAGCCAAAATCATGATGAGGTGGAGAAGACAAGTGGCACTACCGACTAGCGTCACCACCACTAGGAGAGTGGTGATGGAGAGCCTGCAAACATGGCATATGTGAACAACAAGTAGAAGAATTGCAACCTTAATGGAATCCCTAAGATAGAGTGTGGTCAGTTCAAGAGTTAGGAGGAACTCTAGTGACTATTCAAGGTGTGTTACTGCAATGATTGAGCAAACCATAAACCTTCAAAGTTGGGTTTATCTCTCCATATCCCTCTTTTTCATCTTGTTATTGTAAAATAGATAATCTAGTTATTTTACACCTAAATTTATTATTCAATTACATTTATTAGCCAAGAGTCTACTTTAGTCTCATAAGATAGACCTCCAAATTGTGCAACACTCTAATATCTATGTAATTTAACATTTTTTCAAATTACTTTCAAATAAAAAATCCATAATTGCAAACTACTTCAAAATAAATATAAAATTATTTCAAATATTTTGGTGTGATTTTTATGTGTGAAGTTAATTTGGAAAGGTTTTTTTGTTCTAGTCCTATAACCATCACTTGTTCATTTAAAATGTGTTCTTATATGAGAACAAAATTTAGAGGTGACTGGAGAGCAAGAGGATTGGAAAAAACGAGATTGGGTGAGAAACCATTTGGCAAACATCTAAACTAGGTTCAAAATCTTATTGTGTGTTAAATTCTTATCTTCCATTTATTCCTTCATTTATACACATCAAAAAGAGGCTAGAATTGGTTCTATAAAGGAAATATAAATGAGTCCACAAAAAAAAAAATTCCTAGTCTAAGTTCCTAATATTATTAAAAATGTAGAAAAAGAAAGCACAAAAAATAATTGAATTAGGGCCGATAGTGTAAGATCTCCAAATATTTGCATTTCACTTTGTTTGTGCCCTATTTTTGCTACCATTGGTCTCAATCAAAAGATGTGCATAGATCATAAGCTCCCACAATCTATGAGAATATCAAAAATATTTTAAAAGATCACTCATTCATCATTCTATTGGAGAGTAAGCCTTATAGAAAAGCTTAACATTGAAGATCTACAAAAAAAACACTTATGCCATATTAATAATCAAAGAATTGAAAAATAGAGCATAGACAACAAACAACTAAAATCAGAATTAAAACTTTATTTTTATTGAATGTGTATTTTTGAAATTAAAGAATACATTATAAAGAAAAACTAAAACACTTAACCTTGACTACTGACCAAGGAAGATAGTAAAAACTATAATAATAAATCCTAAAAATTAACATGCAACGGGATTGCATGATAATAACATTTTTTACATATTATGCAAACTAATTAAAAATGATGCCTATGAAGCTAACTGCAAGATGAATTTTTATTAAGCATGAAATTAATAAATCAATCTAAATTAGTGCATTTTAAATGCATTGAAATGCATCACCACTACATGTGCATGCAATGGAACAATGTATGTGAGTGGTGAAGTGCATTCTTTCAATCTCCCCCTACATGAACAATGAGAATGAGACCAAGTTGAGTTCTCAAGGTAGTAAAATTAGATGTAGTGAGAGCTTTGGTGAAAATATCAACAACTTTCTCAAAAGTTGGGAAAAACTATAACTCCATTATACCATTCTAAATCAAATCTTGAATGAAGTGATAACAGATTTCAATGTGATTCAATCTAGCATGAAACACTAGATTCTCGGTCATTTCAATGGCACTAATGTTATCACAAAAAATAGTTGTAGGATGTTCTTGAACCAAATGAAAGTCTTCAAGTATCATTTGAATCCATATTTCTTGACAATTGGCTGAGCTACTCCCACAATATACTTTTCTTCTGCTAAAGAGAGAGAGCCATGGTTTCCTGCTTCTTACTACTTCATGAAATAACTCTAGAACCAAGTGATAAAACATAATTAGAGGTTGATTTTTGATCATCCATTCAATTGGCCCAATCAAAATCCATGTAACCAACCAGCTCAAACTTATCATTGAGAGAATAATGAATACAGAAATTGTGTGTACCACTCACATACCTTAAGATTCTTTTTGCAACTCACTAATGAGACTCATGTGGATCTTGCATGAGTCTAGAGATGAGGCTGATGACATATATAATACATGTTTCATTGTAGTAAGGTACATGAGGCTCCAAACCAAACTTCTCTATAATCTAGGATCAACATGGGGACTTGGATCGTCATTGGTTAACTTTTCACCAAGGACTACAGAGGTAGCAACTATAGTGCATGACATCATTCTAAATTGCTTCAATAAATTAACAAAATACTTGGTTTGAGAAGTGGATATACCACTAGGTTTTTTTTGCACCTCTACCATAAGAAAATAATGCATAAGTCTCATATCTGACATCTCAAATGCTTATTTTGTTCTCCATGAGAGATAAACTATTACCTGTAAAAATGAGATCATCAACATAAATAAAAATAATTAGAATATCTGTAATGCCCTACCAAGGGATCCAAAGAATTAACCTAGAATTTCACTAAGTTTAGTAGCTTTTTTTTCATGAAAGTAAACATCACATATAACTTATGCACAATAACAGAAGCAATAGCAATGACCATCTGAAATTAAACATAACATAAATAATAGATTACATTCTTTAAGATCCCTTAACGTTGAATTACATACATGAATCCATCTAGTACAACATCCTCATGAAATAATAATGATAAGTCCAATGTTTACACATTACATTTCAAATGCTCATTCATCCACTGTACATGTCACAGGATATGACAAGCTCAAAAATATACATACGTAGAATAAGGTATATCATCCTATTCTAATCCATGTTACATAAAAGTAGAGATAATCACATGATACAACATCATAGAGAACATATACATCCATCATAAAGATCAAACATAATAAACTAAGTGCACGGTTCCTCCCAACTGTCAATAGCATCATTAGACCATCATGGATCCTAGCCATCCTTCCGTGTGTAACATCCCAAATCACCGAAGAGATCATCGATATTACATAGTAGGAATGTCACTCCTAATAAATACAACATCATATGTAGAAGTAATCTAACATATAAATAAAAGCATAAGATAACATCATCTAACATATGCTAATCATCAATAAAACAGGATACATATCCATCATCATGAAGGATGGATCAGCCACGATGTCTCAATAAGTCTCAAAATGATAAGAGTGAAAAATACACTACCACCCGACCGTGTGATACCTAAGTGGTCCACTCCCACCGTGCTAAGGAGATAATCTCAATTCCCAAATAGGCTCTCAAAATCACATAGCACATATCTCTATAAGTCCAGGAATCCTAAAAGTATACTAACTCAAAGGTTCCAAATACAAAATCTGACATCTAATCCCAGAGGCACACAATGACATGTAGGAACCTACCATGCAAGCGAAAAAGTGTCATCACAATTATCATGTACAAGTTACCCTGGTAGTTAGCTAAACTCCACGGGTCCATACTGATTTCATGCAGCCACTAGTATCCTCTCATACTGATGAGGCATACTACGGAATGCAAGGTCGCAACCATGCATCTCACGACTCCCATCCTAGCCTGTACAAGCACTCAAGGCATGGGTGAGAACAAAATACTTATCTTTTTAGGTTCATTTAGTTAGTATTAGGTGTGAATGTTATCACTTATTAATCCAACTTACAATGAGTTACCCTGGCAGCCTCGCCACTTCCCATCACTGCATGCAGATATCCTACCCTAATGCTCATGGAATCATAAATCTCAAAATCACAAAAGATAATCCATAACAAAATCATCAAATATGCATAAAAGCATCAAATCTCCATGAGCAAACATCCATAGAAAATCATGAACACAACAGCTCTCTATTGGCAACTGAAGTATCACTGATAATCAAATATCCAATGGTTCTCAATAACCAAAATATATATATCTCAATCAAATTGATCGAAGACTCCAAAAATGGTTGAGTCAAACATGTCACAACATGACATCATCAAAATAAATCCACATTACATGCCCATCATGGCGACTAGAAAATAAACCAAGGATAACTGATCGATGACCAAAAATAATGGTTAAGTCAAGTGTCTCATACATAAGAATCTCAACTATAACAATTAGTAATCACAATCAATATATAGAGCATTCCATCGCATAACCATGGTTGGGTTTATAAAGATCGAGATTAAAACATCATCATGTCACCACAATCACATAACCCCCAAGCCTCTGGTAGACGTCCTATACTGGTCAACACTAGTCAACCCAAAATCCAAAACAATAGCATAAAGAATACACAATGTAAACACATGTTTTGATTTTACAACTTAAATTTAAATATGGAGATCTCAGTTTAAGTTTCCAAGTTTGAATGGAGGAACACATATATTGTTTTGGATAAATAAAAGTTTTCCTTTTTAGAACTAAAAATCCATTTTCCAAATTAATAACATTTGTTTGATACATCCCCCACCCAACTATCAATTCCTTATTTAATAATTTAAAACATTTAAATTATTAAATAGTTGAAAATTATTAAAGAGTCACCTTTATGAAAATAAACCATCAATATAAACCATTATCAAATAATAACTTAAATAACATATTTACATATTACATATATACATATATACACACACATATATATATATACATACATACATACATACATATGTAAATATGTTTTCATAAAATCGAATTAACATTTTCGATTGACTTCATATTACATCATAATGAGAAATTGATTGTATATAAATGTTTTAACATAAACATTATTTTTATTTTTTGCATAACATAAACATCAATTCAAAACCCCCCCAACTCTTTCTACGGTATGCAGTACCTGCGGTCGTAGGCATTGTGCCGACAGTGGGTACGTAGTACCCCTGTCACCGCAAACTTGCGATGGCAGGCCTCTGCCTTCCACCGGCGCGGGGTATGAAATGTGCCCACGGCATATAATATATAAACTTTGTTCCATGTGATATAAATTGCGATGCGAATTAATAAATTTTCCAGTGCGATTTTATTAATCGCTCAATTCGGTGCATTATATAAATATACATAGGTATATATATATATATCATTATATATATATTTGGATTTTATAATAGATTCCATAACAAATGTATACATATGCATATATATAAATATATATTTATATATATGTATATGTATGCAGATCTGAATATATAACCATGTATGTTTCTTTTTCCACAAAGATTATATCTACTATTAAGAATAAGAGATTTGCATTATAGAATGCATATATAGTTCTCCAATTAAATTAATCTACCCACATTGAGAATGCATATAAATATGAAACTTCTCAGAAGACATATGGAAGACACAAAGCAGACAGGGAATGCATGATGCAAAAATAGCGTAAGTAAAATCACAAGAATCTACCTAGATTCTGATGCTAAATCGCTCTTCCTCAGAAAATCTACAGAGCAAGCTCCTCCCTTCTTTAGAATTCTCAAGTCCTCCAATGCTCCAATTGCTCTCCCAATGCTCTTCCTAAGCTTTTATGAATGCCTAAATATAAAGAGCTTTTAGGAAACATCTAGAATGCTTCTAGAAACAGCTAGAAGGTGTCACCAACTAAGCATGGGTCTTTTCCAACCTTCAAGATGAGCCTTAGGGTTGTAGACACCATGTGCTTAATTGATGCACTAACCCCTGTGTTGTTGACACTTGAGAAATAGAGAAGTGCGTTAATTCCTATGCAAGCTTATAACTCCAATTCGCTTTTTATATAATTTCTATTTAAATATTTATAACTTTTATTATTATTATTTATTTATTACTTTATTATTATTTTATTATTATTATTAATTTTAATTTCTAATTTTCTTTTATTTAATTCATTTTTCTCAATAATTCACATTTAATTAATTACAATCAAAATATCAAATAACATGATATTTTATATTAATCTTCTCAAATAATTAATTTATTAATTAAATCCATTTATTAAGACTTAATTAATAGAAAATTCACCATAGACCTCCAAGATAAAATATGAAAACCCATCATAGAGAAAATCACTCAAAATTAGTCTAAAGGGTTAAAAATCAGGAATTATGTCATCCAACACATTCGATGGGTAAAATATCCAGATACTTGTCCTACCTCACTAGGACAATTGGTTTAAAGGTTTGGGATTTGGACTTGAGAATTTATCTCCCTCCTCTTATCATTGAGATAGTATAATAGGGTACGCTCATCTTGGCAATTCAGGGCAGTCGATACCCGGTACCTGCAATTTGCAAAAAAACCATGCATGTACATACAATATATATAATGCTAAGCTAAACAGATAATGACAGGAAGTGGTGCATCATGTAGATCCCGACTAAGCAGGTGACTATGACTCCCTTAACCACATCAAAAACGTCATACAATAAGAAAAAAAACACACCATACACATGCAAGTATGGGGTAAGTATCCATAATAAAACACATAAGATAATAAACCATCCATCTAATCATCAATAATAACTAAAAATAGCATAATGATCATCATGTATGCATGAAATGTAAAATCTAAATGATCTCATTATATAACCACTGAATCCATAACATAATGTCTGATAGTGTCAAAACAATACCACTAATCCATCAACATAAAACTAGTCTATCATAGTCTGATGATAATAACAATGTCCAGAAAAGATGTGAACGAGGGTAGGCACTACATCCACCCCCCCTTGGGTTAGGCTTACTCTTGGAAGCCTACAAAAAAGTAGGGATATAACTCCCTCAATCTAGCTGCATCCTCCCAAGTAGCTAAAGAATCATCAGTAGGGTCCCATTGGACCCTTACCTGCTCGATGGTTCGACCCCTGAGGATCAACTTCCGTTGCTCCAGAATATGAACCGGCTCCAAAGCTAGCTGCCCATCCTCTACCTGCAACGCATTCCAATCAAGAACATGTACAATATCAGGTATATACTATCGAAGTACTGAAACATGGAAAACATCATGAATGCGAGCTAGGCTGGGTAGTAGAGCAAGATGGTAAGTAATCGGGCCAATCCTCTCTAGAATCTCGAATGGCCCCACAAAGCAAGGTGCTAGCTTAGAACCCTTTTCATATCAGATTGGACTCTTTCGTGGTCGCACTCTCAAGAAAACCTTATCTCCCACAGCAAACTGCTTATCAGTCTTATGAGCATCGACATACTTCTTCTGCCTATCCTGTGCTATAGTCAAGTGCTCATGGATACACACTACCTATTGCTCCATATCATGAAGCATCTTAGGACCCAATAGGATGCGATCCTCAAGACTGTCCCAACTCAATGGTGTATGACAAGGATGTCCATATAATGCCTTAAATGGTGCCATACCAATAGAACTATGATACCCGTTGTTGTAAGCAAACTCCACTAGGTAAAGATAGTCCTCCCAATGTGTCTGCCTATCCATCACATACATCCGTAACATATCCTCCAAAACTTGATTCAACCTCTCTATCTGACCATCAGTCTCTGGATGATATGCTGAACTGAAGTTTAACTGTGCTCCAAGCTCATGCTACAGCGATGTCCAGAATGCAGATGTGAATACAGGATCCCTGTCAAAAATGATCTTTCTAGGAATACCATGTAATCTCACAATATCATGCATAAAGACATTAGCTACAGAAGCTGCTGTGTAGGAAGACCTAATCGGTGAAAAATGTGCCACCTTAGTCAACCGATCAATGGTGACCATGATAGCATCATGACATTGAACTATCATAGGTAATCCCACAATAAAATCCATGGAGATGATATCCCACTTCCAAGAAGGAATGGGATTAGGCTGCAAAAGTCTAGCCGGGTGCTGATGTTCTGCCTTAACTCTCTGACACTCAAGGCATCTAGCCACAAAATTAACAATATCTCGCTTCATCCCAGACCAAAAGAACACACGTCTCAAATCAGCATGCATCTTCTTGACACCTGGATGTGCTGAGTAAGGTGTACGATGGGCTTCTGCCAGTATCAAGGTGCGAAGCTCATCCAAAAATGGCACATAAATCCTCCCCAAATGTCTCAAAAGACCATCTGACCCTCGAACGTAACCTGCAAACTTACCTTCCAAAGATCTTCCTGAATCAATCTCTCTGCACACTTCCTAATACCAGGAATCCGTAGGAAGTGCCTGAAGAATCCAACTCCTCAAATCCACACTAAGAGTCATAGATGATAACACATGTCTCCTGCGGCTCAAAGCATCTGCCACCACATTCTCCTTACCCTGAATGTACTGAACCTCAAAATCATACTCGCATAGAAACTCCATCCATCACCTCTGGAGAGCATTTAAATTAGGCTGAGTGAAGATGTACTAAAGACTATGATGATTTCTATGTAGCTCAAATCTGTGTCCCAACAAGAAATGTCTCCACCTTGTCAAAGCATGAACTACTGCTACTAACTCAAGATCATGCGTAGGGTAATTTAACTCATGATCCTTGAGCTTGCATGATTCATATGCAATCACCCGTCCATTCTGCATCAATACTGCCCCAATCCCTTCAAGAGAAGCATCTGTACATACCATGAAATCACCTTCTGGATCAGGTACAACTAAAATTAGTGAACTGGTCAAAAGCTCCTTGAGCTTCTGGAAAGCTTCCTCACATTTCTCTATCCATATGAACTTCTTTCCTTTCCTTTGAAGAGAAGTGATAGGATGTGCGATCCTAGAGAAGTTCTGGACAAATCTGCGATAATAACCAACTAAACCCATGAAACTATGAATCTCTGACACATTAGTTAGTGTCGGCCAATCTATTATCGCCTAAATCTTTGCAGGATCCACTGAAATACCATCACCTGAAATAACATGCCCTAAATACTGAATCTCTGTTTTGAAGAATTCACACTTAACTGCATTAGCATAAAGCTGATTGTCTCTCAAACACTGCAATACCAACCGCAGGTGTTCCTCATGCTCCTTCTGAGTCTTAGAATATATCAATATGTCATCAAGAAACATGAGTACAAACCTGTCCAGATAAGATCAAAACACACCATTCATCAAACTCATGAAAATCGATGGAGCATTAGTTAATCCAAAAGGTAGCACTGTGAACTCATAATGCCCATAACGAGTTCAAAAAGTAGTCTTATGAATATCTACTTCCTTAATGCGAAGCTGGTGGTATCCTGACTTAAGGTCAATCTTGGAGAATACTGTAGCTTCCTTGATCTGATCGAATAAGTCATCAATCCTAGGTAAAGGATACCTATTCTTAATATTCACCTTATTCAACTATCTATAGTCAATACAAAGGCGCAAAGAACCATCTTTCTTCTTCACAAAGAGCATTGGAGCTCCCCATGGTGATACTCTAGGAATTAGATCAATACTAAAATCAATGTCCCTCTTCGGAGGCATGCTTGGAATCTCACTTGGAAAAACATCTGTGTACTCCTGCAAAATTGAGTGATCTAAAGTCTCCCTCATGGAATCTTCCTCATCAAGATCATTTACCATAACAACAAATATCTGACATCCCTTACGAAAAATTCACTTCAATTGCATAGCAAAAATCATCCACAGAGATATAGGCCTTGGTATCCCAACTATCTGCACATCATTCCCTTGGTCATCTTGGAACATAATAATCTTCTTCCTGCAATCTATACTGGCTCTATGAGATCCAAGCCAGTCCATGCCTAGAACCACATCATAGGAACCAAGAGGTATGATTCAAAGATCCACTACCATATCGAAGCTTCCTAAACTAAGCCCACACTTATGAACTACAAAATCTGTGGAAACCTTAATGCTTGAGGCTAGTTCCACTTGCCAACCATGATCTTGCTTTACCCCATCCAGCTTACACTTAGAAACTATAGATGGTGAAATAAATGAATTTGTAGCTCCTGAGTCAAACAATACTGAAAGAGATATACCTCTAATAGCACTTGTGGTCTCAACCACTGTTCCTTGATGATCTGCTTGATGCTGATCAATTGTTGCAAAAACTCTATGAGCTCTACCTGCATCACCCACTGTAGGCTCTAAAACTGTAGGTCTATCTCCTAAAAACTGAGGTGCTCACTAAGGACACTGAGCTGCATAATGTCCAATTTGACCACATGAAAAGCATTCCGTATCTCTGCCAGAACCTCTTCCCATAGGTGGTACATTAGATTGCTGGTGACTGTTCCTACTCACAAAGGACTACCTACTCTGAGCTAGCTAATGGATTGATTCTATTTATTACATTGAGCATTGCGGTTGTTCTTGGTGTTAGAACCTTTGCCACCACCTTGAGCTTGAGAATTTGAGCCCTTCTATTGCTGTGTTTGTTGAGACTGTTGCTGATACTGTTTCCCCTTAGAGAAAGAAAACTTCTTGTTACCACCTGAATTGTAGTTGCTTTTAGATCCTTATGCCACTGGTGCTCCTACAAAACCACCTTGACCAAGGTTGACACTTTTCTCAACAAGGATAGCTCAATGCACCGCATCCTTCAGGTTTTTTGCCTCAAATACCTTAACTCCTCCAATAATACGGTTATTCAAACCCCTAATAAAATGTTGTGTCAACTGAGCTAAATTTTCACTAAACCCTGAAAAAGGCATAAGCTCATAAAACTTATGCTCATACTCAGTCACTGGCAAAGTGTACTGTCTAAGATTATGAAATTCATTAGCCCTTTGTTGTTTCCATTCCTCTGGTAGGAATCGTTCACGAAAACTCTCAAGGAATAACTTCCATGTAACATTGCTAATATTGATTCCCAACTTCTTCTCCTCTATCGTCCACCAAGTGGCCCCAAAATTCCCTAGATTAGTGATCGCAAACCTTGCCTTAACATTGTTGTCAAACTCCTGCATGGCAAAAATCTTGTGGAGAGAAATAAGCCACTGTTCGGCCACATAACCAGAACCTTGCCCATTGAAAGGCTTGACCTTGGATCTTGAAAGATCCTTCATCTGAGTAGACACAATGGACCTCTGACATTCCTTCTGAGGACTTCTAGACCTAGGTCTATGCTCTTGTTCTGTCTGATGCACTTTGGGCTGTTCTTGAACAGGAGGTAGACGTTCTAGAATAGTTTGCATCATCTACCTCAAACTGACCTCTTTAGACTTGGCTTGGTCATCTCTACGGCTCTCTCCCTATTGCCTACTAGAGTGCTCTTCCCTGCTTTCTACATGAGCCGATCCCTCATGGGTAGACTCATGGATACTGATAGTTCTACCATGACCACGACCTCTACCACAGCCTCTAATAGAAGACCTAGTCCCAGATACCATCCTACAATAGTACAAGGTACTAAGTTTAGTTCTATGTCTAGGTTTAAGGAAAATTACCAGTTTGAAACTAAGTGTTGAAGTATGAAAAATAATCAAGTAATAGTTTGAATCCTATTTCAATTCACCTAGATCAAGTTTGGAAAGTTACACTTAATAGTTCATAGTTCTAGTTGTTCCAAAATACCCAGAGCTCCCAATGTAGAAACTCGGGCTCTGATACCAAATGTAATGCCTTGCCAAGGGATCCAAAGAATTAACCTAGAATTTCACTAAGTTTAGTAGCTTTTTTTTTTTCATGAAAGTAAACATCACATATAACTTATGCACAATAACGGAAGCAATAGCAATGACCATATGAAATTAAACATAACATAAATAACAGATTACATTCTTTAAGATCCCTTAACGTTGAATTACATACATGAATCCATCTAGTACAACATCCTCATGAAATAATAATGATAAGTCCAATGTTTACACATCACATTGCAAATGCTCATTCATCCACTGTACAAGTCATAGGGTATGACAAGCTCAAAAATATGCATACATAGAATAAGGTACATCATCCCATTCTAATCCATGTTACATCAAAGTAGAGATAATCACATGATACAACATCATAGAGAACATATACATCCATCATAAAGATCAAACATAATAAACTAAGTGCACAGTTCCTCCTAACCGTCAATAGCATCATTAGACCATCGTGAATCCTAGCCATCCCTCCGTGTGTAACATCCCAAATCATTGAAGAGATCATCGGTATCACATAGTAGGAATGTCACTCCTAATAAATACAACATCATATGTAGAAGTAATCTAATATGCAAATAAAATCATAAGATAACATCATCTAACATATGTAATCATCAATGAAAGAGGATACATATCCATCATCATGAAGGATGCATTAGCTACGATGTCTCAATAAGTCTCAAAATGATAAGAGTGGAAAATACACTACCACCAGACCGCATGGTACCTAAGTGGTCCACTCCCACCATGCTAAGGAGATAATCTCAAGTCCCAAACAAGCTCTCAAAATCACATAGCACATATCTCTATAAGTCCAGGAATCCTAAAAGTATACTAACCCAAAGGTTCCAAACACAAAATCTGACATATAATCCCAGAGGCACACAATGACATGTAGGAACCTACCATGCAAGCGGGAAAGTTTCATTGCAATTATCACGTACAAGTTACCCTGGTAGTTAGCTAAACTCCACAAGTCCATACTGATTTCATGCAGCCACTAGTATCCTCTCATACTGATGAGGCATACTACGAAATGCAAGGTCGCAACCATGCATCTCACTACTCCCATCCTAGCCTGTACAAGCACTCAAGGCATGGGCGAGAACAAAATACTTATCTTTTTAGGTTCATTCAATTAGTATTAGGTGTGAATGTTATCACTTATTAATCCAACTTACAATGAGTTACCCTGGCAGCCTCTTAGGGCCCTGACCCCCATTGCAAGCCACTTCCCATCACTACATGCAAATATCCTACCCTAATGCTCATGGAATCATAAATCTCAAAATCACAAAAGATAATCCATAATAAAATCATCAAATATACATAAAAGCATCAAATCTCCATGAGCAAACATCCATAGAAAATCATGAGCACAAAAACTCTCTATTGGCAACTGAAGTATCACTGATAATCAAATATCCAATCATTCTCAATAACCAAAATATATATATCTCAATCAAATTGATCAAAGACTCCAAAAATAGTTGAGTCAAACATGTCACAACATGACATCATCAAAATAAATCCACATTACAGTCTCATCATGGCGACTAGAAAATAAACGAAGGATAACTGATCGATGACCAAAAATAATGGTTAAGTCAAGTGTCTCATACATAAGAATTTCAACTATAATAATCAATAATCACAATCAATAGATAGAGCATTCCATCACATAACCATGGTTGGGTTTATAAAGATCGAGATTAAAACATCATTATGTCACCACAATCACATAACCCCCAAGCCTCTGGTAGACATCCTATACTGGTCAACACTAGTCAACCCAAAACCCAAAACAATAGCATAAAGAATACACAATGTAAACACATGTTTTGGTTTTACAACTTGAATTTAAATATGGAGATCTCAGTTTAAGTTTCCAAGTTTGAATGGAGGAACACATTTATTATTTTGGATAAATAAAAGTTTTCCTTTTTAGAACTAAAAATCCATTTTCCAAATTAATAACATTTGTTTGATACATCCCCCACCCAACTATCAATTCCTTATTTAATAATTTAAAACATTTAAATTATTAAATAGTTGAAAATTAATAAAGAGTCACCTTTATGAAAATAAACCATCAATATAAACCATTATCAAATAATAACTTAAATAACATATTTACATATTACACACACACACACACACACACACACACACACATATATATATATATATATATATATATTCAAATATATATATACATACGTACATATGTAAATACATTTTCATAAAATCAAATTAACATTTTCGATTGACTTCATATTACATCGTAATGAGAAATTGATTGTATATAAACATTTTAACATAAACGTTATTTATTTATTTTTTGCATAACATAAACATCAATTAAAAACCCCCCAACTCTGGCTGCGGTACACAGTACTTGCGATCGCAGGCACTGCCCCGACAGCGGGTACGTAGTACCCCTGTCGCCACAGACCTGTGACAGCAGGCCTCTGCCTTCCGTCAGCGTGGGGTATGAAATGTGCCCACGGCATATAATATATCAACGTTGTTCCATGCGATATAAATCGCGATGCGAATTAATAAATTTTCCACTGCGATTTTATTAATCGCTCAATTCGGTGCATTATATAAATATACATAGGTATATATATATATATATCAGTATATATATATATATATGTATATATATATGTATATATATATATATGTATATATATATATGTATATATATATATGTATATGAATGTATATATATATATATATTTGGATTTTATAATAGATTCCATAACAAATGTATACATATGCATATATATAAATATATATTTATATATATGTATATGTATGCAGATCTGAATATATAACCATGTATGTTTCTTTTTCCACAAAGATTATATCTACTATTAAGAATAAGAGATTTGCATTATAGAATGCATATATAGTTCTCCAATTAAATTAATCTACCCACATTGAGAATGCATATAAATATGAAACTTCTCAGAAGACATATGGAAGACACGAAGAAGACAGGGAATGCATGATGCAAAAATAGCTTAAGTAAAATCACAAGAATCTACCCAGATTCTGATGCTAAATCGCTCTTCCTCAGAAAATCCGCAGAGCAAGCTCCTCCCTTCTTCAGAATTCTCGAGTCCTCCAATGCTCCAATTGCTCTCCCAATGCTCTTCCTAAGCTTTTATGAATGCCTAAATATAAAGAGCTTTCAGGAAACATCTAGAATGCTTCTAGAAACAGCTGGAAGGTGTCACCAACTAAGCATGGGTCTTTTCCAACCTTCAAGATGAGCCTTAGGGTTGTAGACACCATGTGCTTAATTGATGCACTAACCCCTGTGTTGTTGACACTTGAGAAATAGAGAAGTGTGTTAATTCTCATGCAAGCTTATAACTCTAATTCGCTTTTTATATAATTTCTATTTAAATATTTATAACTTTTATTTTAATTTTATAACTTTTATTATTATTTATTTATTACTTTATTATTATTTTATTATTATTATTAATTTTAATTTCTAATTTTCTTTTATTTAATTCATTTTTCTCAATAATTCACATTTAATTAATTACAATCAAAATATCAAATTACATGATATTTTATATTAATCTTCTCAAATAATTAATTTATTAATTAAATCCATTTATTAAGACTTAATTAATAGAAAATTCACCATAGACCTCCAAGATAAAATATGAAAACCCATCATAGAGCAAATCACTCAAAATCAGTCTAAAGGGTTAAAAATCACGAATTATGTCATCCAACACATTCGGTGGGTAAAATATCCAGATACTTGTCCTACCTCACTAGGACAATTGGTTTAAAGGTTTGGGATTTGGACTTGAGAATTTATCTCCCTCCTCTTATCATTGAGATAGTATAATAGGGTACGCTCATCCTGGCAATTCAGGGAAGTCGATACCCGATACCTGCAACCTGCAAAAAAACCATGCATGTACATACAATATATATATATATATATATATATATATATATATATATATATATATATATATATATATATATATATATATATATATATATATATATATATATATAATGCTAAGCTAAATAGATAATGGCAAGAAGTGGTGCATCGTGTAGATCTTGACTAAGCAAGTGACTATGACTCCCTTCCTTAACCATATCAGAAACGTCATACAATAAGAAAACACGCACACCATACACATGCAAGTATGGGGTAAGTATCCATAATAAAACACATAAGATAATAAGCCATCCATCTAATCATGAATAATAACTAAAAATAGCATAATGATCATCATGTATGCATGAAATGTAAAATCTAAATGATCTCATTATATAACCACTAAATCCATAACATAATGTCTGATAGTGTCAAAACAATACCACTAATCCATCAACATAAAACTAGTCTATCATAGTCTGATGATAATAACAATGTCCAGAAAAGATATGAACGAGGGTAGGCACTACATCATCATTTCCAACATGTTGGATATAGAGGGTTGGCTCTAAAGGACATCAAATAAATCATTTCTTCAAGAAATAACTATCAATTTGTGCATACCAAGCACATGGTGCTAGTTTTTTTAAGCTAGTAAACCAAGTGTTCTTTTCCTAAAATTTCATAGTCAAAAGGTCAATCCACATAAATCTCTTTATCAATATAACCATTTAGGAAATCTAATTTTACATCCATCTAATAGAGTGGCTACTTGTTTTGAGGAGCAATAGATAACATCATTTTAAATGTATCAAACCTGGAAACTGGAGAAAAAGTCTCTAAATAATCTACTCCAGGTGTTTGTGAATCCCTTGGAAACTAGTCTATCTGTGTGTCTTTTCATAGAACCATCGACATGATAGTTTAGCTTGTAAATCCATTTGACACCATTCATGTATTTTTCTTTTAGAAGTGGAACTAATTTTCATGTATCATTATTCTCAATAGCACACATCTCTTCATTTATATCATTAATCCACATTAGTTCTGTCACAACTTCTTCATACACAAAACGTTCAACTTGAATAAAACTTAGCAATGCAAAGTTAGCAAATGGATCCATAATAGAACTCCTTGATATATTTTATTTAATCTATATACCTTTTGTGAGGAACTTGGACTAGATTGTGAGTTTGAACTTTCACCTGAAGATGAACTAGGTGGACTTGGGCTTGAGCTTGTGTGGAGATGAGGGACTTGAACATCTTCATTACCCATGATGAATGGTATAGATTGTTGAACTTCTCTTTTCCATTTCCATACTCCCCCTTCATCAAAAACCACATCTCGACTAATAATCCATTTCTTTGTGTCAAGTTCATAAAATTTATATCCTTTGATGGAATCAAAATATCCCACAAAGATATAAAGTTGGGATTTGGCATCCAAATTTTTCTTTTTCGAATAGGAACATGAACATATGCACAGCAACCAAATATATGAAAGTGAGCTACTGAGGGCTTGTGTCCACTCTAGGATCCCTTTGGAGTGATATCCTAAATAATTTTTGTCAGGCTTCGATTCAAAACATAAATAGTGGTTTCCACCACAACTCCCCATAAAGAATTTGGAAGGTTCTTAGACTTTAACATACTTCATACCATCTCCATAATCGTATAGTTCTTTCTTTCTACAATACCATTCTGCTAGGGGATAAAGGTTGTTGTAAGCTATCTTTGAATGCCATGCATACTGATAGCCCTCATTTTCACTACACTAAAACTTTGAAAAAAATGATTTGATTTTGTTTTGCATTATTAGGGTTTTGTGTCTCATGTGTTTCAATTTTCAAATAGAACCATAGCCAAATTCTTTTACCCAAGCTTAAACAATAACAATATTTACACAGGGTTTTGTTTTAGTATCTTAAGGTTGTATTCTTATCTTGCCATTAAATTTTTTAATTAAAACTACAACATTTTTTCCCTTATCCTAAGCTTTTTAGGTAGAAGATTTTATATCTTTTAGACCCTAGAGCTTTGATCTTATGATTATGGCCTTGGAATCTAGTCACAAATTTTCATTTTCCTACTCCAGATGTTACAACACAAGGTCTATTGGAGGATCATAGCGTGATATTTTAGGTTCCCTAATGTTAAGATATGTTTTGGTCATAATGTCATAGGTTTCTGATGGAAGGTTTAATTCATGCTGTGTGATGTTATGATAAACACAAAGTTGGGGTATCATAGAAGAAGAAGGGATGAATTATGACCATGCGATAAGTGGCTTGTCATAGGATCATAGAAGTATGAGAGTATAATGAAGAAGATGAAAGGTGTCAATCCTATGACAAAGAGATGATTGTGGAATCATAAGTGGTCTGTATAAGGTTTTTAATGTCACGACAAAAGCCCCCATCATAAGATCATGAAAGAAGATGTTAAGGATCATAATGCTACGGGAACGTGATTGTAAGATCATAAAGCCACAGATAATAGAGCAAGTTGGTAGTTCAATTCAAATATGTGATGAGTGTTATATCCTAATTGGTTAGCTAATGTAAAGTATATAAGGTGGATGTCGTGTCAAGCTAGTGGGACCAAATATGTCTTTACATATGTCTACAATTTGATAGATCTTGTTCTACAATCTTATGACAATCAGTGTTCTATAAGATCTTAAGAGTAGTAGAAGGGTGTTGTAATGCTACAATAGGCAATGCATCAAGGAATCATAGAACTAAAATTTTATACCAATGATGTTATGATGAAGGGAGGTAAGTGTCTCTCGTAGCATTGTAAGGGTAAAGAAGATGACCGCTGAAGTCATGATGTAGTCAATTGAGTAGTGATTGTAGGATCATAGGCCAAAGAAAAATAGGATAAGATGTTATGCTATCCAATGTAGACTTCTCGTTGTGAGATTGTAAATATTTTAAAAGAAATCTCTAATGTTGCAGTAACCTATGTATCGTGAGATCGTAGAGACTTTTTCCAATCTTTGTGATAATGTGATAAGGGTTTTGACTTCATTAGATCATAGGATCAAAGAGAATTTATTCCCTTCCTGAGATATTATAAGGGTTTTGACTCTGGGGTTGATCATAGGATCATAAACCCTAAGTTGACATTGAAAATATATTTTCTATTTTTAGAGCTAGAAACAACAAAGGCTTCTCGACCAATGAGATTCAAGTAAATATATAGAAAGTGCAACATTGGATAAGAATGATGACACTCCCCTAAGGTGATAGAATAAGATGAGTTTTAAGGATTGAGCATGATTCAAATCAATGCAAAGGGACTGTGATGATGAACGTTGAGTTATAGATATATTCTACTGATCAGTTGTAGTTTACCATTCACAAAGGGAAAATCTAAGTAGTTCTAGAGATTTCAGTGCCCAAATGTAGTTTTGACTAGTTTTTTCAAGCTAGTTCATAATATTTGATAAGAAGGTTGAAGAGATTCAAGTAGTAGACATGGAAGTTGTAGAAACCTCCACTTCCAAGGGAGGAAAAAGAAGACAAAAGAAACCAAACCGATTTGTTGAAGAATGGTTAAAATTATCTCTAGGATCCTCAAACACAAATGAAATAGATGATAATGCTTTCATTGACTTGAATGCATTATGTAGAGATGCTACATGCCCTAGGGGCATGGGTTTTGATCTTTTTAAGTATTTCTACCATAATAGGGAGAAGAAGATCCCTATTTGTAACCCTTAAAAGAAGAACTTGGAAAAAATGAAATTTCTAGAGGACTTCATTGATGTGGATCTGGTGAAACCCCTAATCAAGTCATACAATTCAGCCAATAAATAATTCCATAGGAAAGATGGAACTATTTAGTGCACTCTGGACCATGCCTCATTTATTGAAGCATTTGGATTTGATGGTACTATGAGTGATCCAATAGATTTGGAGGATCTACAATGAAAATTTGATAGAAACACCAAGGCATACATAGGAAAATCAATGCTACAAAATAAGTGGAAGAAATGATGCCATTGGATAAATTCAAGAATTATTTTTTGAAAGCAATGTATGGTGTCCATATGGTGGTTGGCAAAGATGGATTAGACATGGTGTATGGAGCTGAATTTATTATTGGTAGAGATGTGAAAGGCTTCTACCATGGTGGAGAATATGATTATGTTAACTTCATTCTATAAAAAATGAAGGAAAATATTAAGTTGGCCTAAACTGGAGAAATGAAGAATTTTTGTTTCCTTCATTACTTACTGTTGATGCATATGATCACACCTCTAATTCAAATGGAGAGTTTCCTGCTCAATTATGGACATAGGTATGGGACACTTCTTATCACTATTTTAATTCTATCTCATTTTTCAATAATTTTAGTATTGTTATAATGAAAATGCTAGATCTAGGTTACTTTAGGGTGCCTAATATCCTTATGAGTCTTTTGAGACTAGCCCTTCTCCCCAAGGGTAAGAGATTAGATCATAACTGGGGGGATATTTTATTATCCCCAAACTTTTCCTTTATGAGAGTATATACTTGTCCCCAACCACCTGACATATTGCCAATATCCATTCCTCCTAGGTTGGGTATTGTTAAATTCATGTGACAACTACTTATGGTAAATAGAGAATACTTAAGGCCTTATGTGCATAGGGGCACATTTCTATGTATATTTTTTAAAGTGGGAGACTTTTCGATTGAAAAAGAATCCCTAGACCAAATTCATTATTTCCTCCAACATGACAATTTATCAACAACAATATATAGGATCTATGACCTCAATAATTGGATGAGGACTACCCTCAAAGAAATTAGGAACTATGTGTTGCCAAGTACCAAGGAGTTACCCCATGAGGATGTTATTCCTAATATTTTTGCAAAAGGGGAGACAATAGATAAATTGGCCAAACTTGATGATGTTTTGAGAGTAGAAAGGGAAATGAAGAGAGTGGCTCCCAATTTTAAGGGATTTTATATGGATATCACCTATCCTCATAGGATTAGGATGATGGTCACTAACCATGCTGAAATTATGGCCCAAATGCTAGAGGGACTCATAGGAGAAGAGGAGATGGTGTACCCTAATAGCCATGATCCTAATGTGGTTCCAAAAATAGAGGAAGATGAGCCTATTGAGGCATCATGGATCACTAAGGGAAACAAGAGACAAAATATTGTACATAGCCCTACAGAAATAAAAGAAAGAACACTGCAAATTCTACCTAGTAAGAATTAGTACTTTGTTGACTTAAGGCTAAGTTATATACAAGATAGGGTCAAGGTAGCTAAGAACACACTCACATACCTAGAGCTAGCAACAACAAGGCTAGATGATAGGATCAACCAAGCCCAAGAATTTATGGAAGATGATGAATTCATCAAATTAGTTGAGTTCAAATTTTTTTTCTACAAAATAAAATAAAGTGATTTATTCTTGAAGATGAAACTAGGAGAATCAGATAAACAAAAGTTATAACTAGTTGAGAAGTTGCAAGCCTATGATCCTAAGAGTGAAGTTATGACTTTGGAGGAGGCAAGGGACCTTATATAGAGAAGTGTGATGTTGTTGGTACCTAGATGAGATTTAATGCAAGTATTTATGATTGATTAGATTAGGAGACAAGAAAATGATATCTCATATGAGGCATATGATGTTGATGGATTACAAAGAGGAATAGGGTTCAACATTGACACAAAGTCTCTAGCAGTTTGGACCATGGCTTCTCCATGAAATAAACCTAATTTGATGGATGTGTAGAGCACTAAATAAGGAAACATGGTTGTTTAGCCTCTATAGGGAACTTCAAGCATAGAGATATCAAAGGGCATCAAACATTTTTCTTTCATGAATGGGGCCAAGGTAGAGGAGATAGAGACAAGACTTGCTAAATTTTTAAATAACTGTATTGATGTGAGGAATCTCTATGAGGATGAGCTTAGAAAAAGACATGTCTACAACAAAAATATTGAAGAGCTTGAGGCTAAGGTCCAAGTACTAGAGGCTGAAATTGCATCCCTTAGAGACCAACTTGAAAATTTAGATAAGGTAGTTACTACAGAACATAGCCAAGAATAGGACAATTAAGAGCAACTAGCTAAGGACACAACTAAGGCCCTAACACAAATAGATGAGCTAGCAAATGAGCTAGAGGCAAAGAACATAAAAGCTAGCATAATGAGCATTGGTGGTCCACCAACTCAGAAAGGAAATGAGGTATAAAAATTTATCCTTAAGTGTATGGTTGGCTATAGGGTTGAAACTCTAAAGAGTATATCTTAAGAGGCACATACATTATATGTTTCTTTACAAAGTGTTGAGAAATTTTGAAATGAGGCACTTTCATGGCTATCCCCACATTCAATATATGGGGGGCATATATTGAATTCTTAGAGAGGCTCATTATATTGATGGCTAAAAAGACATATTTTCCTGACAAGATAATCACAATGAAGGAGGTCCAAGAAATTGTTAAAGAGTTAATTTGTTTCTTCACTAGGAAATTACAAATAATACAGGTAAAACTAAAAGTTTTATCTCAGGGAATTGACCCCTACATACCACCAATTTTTGATACTGCTAGTGCAATAAGAGATTGGCATGAATGGTCTGATGCATTCAGTATAGTTTTGACTCAAGAGACCGTAATGGAATTTTTTGAAGATATCAATGATGTTCCTTTCAATTATTTGGTTGAATCCTTGTTTAAAATTAAGATAGATTTGAATAAATTTATAGTGGAGTATAAAATTATAACATATGTCCAGATGGACTAAAGCCACTAAGGACCTAAATGAAGTCAAAACTATAGAATGGTACACCACGCGAGAGATCTATATGTGGGAAGAAGTGGGGGAAATAAAGGCCTTAATGATGGTAAGTAGCCAAAAAATTATTAAGGTTAAAGGAAAATGAGAAATTAAAGGATAAAATTAGATACACTAATCACTTTATTAGAAGGATAAATCTCTTATAAATAGGCCTATCAAATTTTGAAACTTTTGAGGTAACAAATGGTAGAAATGGCAAAGTGAAGTAAAGATAAAGTTGTTGTAGTAAAGTGTCACCTACTGACTTTTCAACTACTCTCATAATTTTGAATCAAGTATAGGAGAATGTTTTGAATATCATTTTGGGCATGTCTTTCCTTTCTCTTTTCCTTTAAGGTAATGGCATATGTTTTCCTCCCATTTGTAGCTTGTTGCAATCCTATATAAGGATTTATAGGATGGGGAGTTGAGGTTGGAAGTTTGTATATTTTTTAGTCTATGTTATTGTATAGTTCATCTAGTCTTTTTGTAATTGTATGAATGTGTTCAAACTTGTGAACTTGAGAGAACAAAGAATATGAATGATGAAACTACCAAGTTCTGAGTTATATTGTGAGTCTATATCTAGTGTTGAATATATTTTCAAAGAAAATTAATACAAAAGGGAATTTATGCATATCTGTGTATCTGAATTTTGTCTCCTTCCTTGCATATCTATGATTTTGATATTGAAATGAGCAATGTTCTTTTAGTATGATACAATTTAGATAGATTATATATCTCCTATTGATTGCATTTAGTTCAAGGAATTAAGTAATTACTTTCAATAAGAGGTAGAGTTTTGGGTATATGAGAGGGATATGATAAGAATGAAGTTTAGAGTTTAGTATTGACAAATTTAACTACAAGTTAGTTAAATAGGTCCAAGACTATTGCTATTGACTCTACATAATGATGGATAATGTACTAATCACTTAATTTCAGTTACAATTTGATGGTTTATATAACTGCAAGATATATACATCAATGATAACCAATTTTCCATTTTAAGTAATCAAGAACTAAAAAAATTTGGTTAACCCTTATTTGTAATAGCTTTCCTATTGATTATAAATAGCCATTGTATCAAGAAGTTTATTACAAATCTAAGAATAAGATTATGACCATTTTTTTCTATAGGAATAATCTTGAAGAGAATAATATCATAAATTTGTCAGATAGATCCCTAAGGCTTTCCCATCTTGGCCCTATAGAGCCTAAAGTGAAGGGAGTATTTATATACTCTGATGAAGTTGATCTAGAAGATAAGATTGATCACGCTAAATATAGGATTTGGCTAATTCGTACATTTTTTTTTATCTTATGTTTTCTAATTTTGAATTTAAGGTACCTAGTAGTCTAAAAAACAACCAACACATGTCACAAAAATAAGCAAACTCTTTGGAGATGAATTCTCCTCCTCTGTTTGTTCTAAGTATTTTGATGGAATATCCACTTTTCTTTTCTACCATAGCTATAAAATTCTTGAAGCATCCAAGTGCTTTATATTTCTACTTAAGAAAATAAATCCATGTGTGGCATGAGAAATGATCAATAAAGGTCTAAAAAAATGCATCTTCTTACAACCTTTACAATTAATCAAAAGAAAAATTTAAAATAAAGAATAAGAATATAGTGCAATAGTTGGTCCAACTCTCTTATTGCTCACTTCCCAATTCCTTTTCCAGTCTAGTAGTCAATGTAGGAACATGTTGAATATCATTATGGCTCAATCTCTTGTAGAGTTCACTTCCCCAAAACCTTCCTTCAACAACCAATTTTCTTGATCTCCAATTCTGTGTGTGCTTGTTGAGCCATAACCATATATTTTCTTTTTCTTTTTGGAAATAATTAACCCCATCTCATCTATCGATAAAAAATCTAATTCTTCTATTAAATATTTTTATAAAAATGAAAACTATTTTTACTAATATATTATTTGAAAATTTTCATTAGGAGATTTAACCAATCCTAAAATCTTGTTGGAGCCAATCATAATTGATATAAATCAATTATATAATATTTCAAAGTAATAAATATTTATAACAACTTTAGTACTAATCAAATAAGGAAATACTATTAATATATGATTGCTTCCTAAGTGAAGAACTATTGATTAATTGAATATAGTTGGATGCAATAGTACATTGCCTACGACAAGTACAATAAGTAGAAAATAAAAGAAAGTAATGTATAAATCTCAATTTTAATATTATTAGGAAAGAAATCAATAGATTTAGTCAATTAAATAACAATTAGAAAGTAATTAATTTGAAAAGTAAAAAATATTTATATTACAGTAACAAAAAATGTAAGGTGTAATAAGAGTGTTTAAAATATGTTTAATTGTTTAAAATGTAAAATAAGAATAATAATAGAAAATTTAAAAAATTGAATTTAATATATGTTATCACTATAAAATTTAAATTAACAATAGTAATACTAAATTTAATTTAATATATGGTATAACTATATGGATATTGGAATGGGAAACCGCTTGAAGAGGACAACAATATCATGAACAATTGTAAGAAATTCTATATATGTTATTAATTTTTTTTTAGAAAATCATCTTGAAGAAAATAAGCTGAGACTATAAAGCATTCTTGCACATGTTATTAAAAATATTAGAAATTTTTTAGCATTGATGTGTGAACGATGTTGCAGTGAGGTAGAGTAAATGAAGTTTTACAACTTTAGAAAAGGGACAACATTTTATTTTGGAGTTTACATAGGTGAAAGCACAAACCTATGTCACCCTTTTACAAAAGAAAAGACTAACAAAAGTATAATTGTTCACCTTCAATGATATAAATATTGTATTATTATTTAGAATTTTAAATTGAAGTAAACTAAATATATGTGTAGAAGTGGATGAAGTTTCGGATTATAATTTTTAGTAATTATTTGGAAAAAGAAATGATACAATTTCGTATTTTTTTAAAGATAACTTTTAGTTATTGAAAAATGCTAGAAATTAGGGGTCTAGTTCCTACCACAGAACTACATGGAAATAAACTTATTTCCCTTTGATCTTAGATTATGTTATGGATAACATATGTAGCTAGAATAATAAAAAATAAAAAATGGCTTTAGAACTATATGTTCTCTTTTATAAAAATTCAAATTTCAACTTATTCAAATCGATGGTTTTCATCTCCAACAACATTTTTCAAAATAAATCTATCCCAACCAAAAGAAAAGTTCTAGATTCTTGAAGAGGACACTCTCTTCTAGAATGCCATATAATTTTTAAATATTTTTTATATGATTTAATATTTTTTTTGTAATGCCCCGCCAAGGGATCCAAAAGAAATAACCTAAAGTTTTGCTAAGTTTTCCAAACATTTTTTTTTAACAAGAAAGATAAGACATACACATCAAACACATAGTAGCGGAAGCAATAACATACAATCAACTAAAAAGCATACATAATAGGTTACATTCCTTAAGGATCCCATGATGTTGAATCACATTTAAATTAAATTAATATAACACATCCATATGAAAGAATAATTAAAAAGTCCAATGTCCATTTAAATAATATATATTTGTTCTAAATGCCTCTTGGAAAATGAAATTTAGAATGCTCAATCATCCACTATACATGTCACATGGTATGAAAGGCTAAAAGAATATACATATGTAGAACTAGAAATACATCATTCTTCTTAGATCCATGATACAACTACAATAAAATAAATAAAACCATTCACCATACATGTGTTGGATAAAATTGTTCAATTGTGTGTTATCTTTGATGTCACACAAATGTCATATCAGTCATCAGACAGAGTCTACTGAGCTCAAATGGTCAGCAAGGCAAAGAGCAGAGTTTATCAAGCTCTATTGGTCAGCAAGGAAAAGGATAGAGTCTACCGAGTAAACAGTTGTTACCGAGCTTTCAAGGTTAAACAAAGAAATTTAATTGTTATCAAGCTCACTCGGTTATCAAAGGGAATTATGGCAGAGACAGTTCTTATCGAGCTCTCATGGATAGAGAAGGAATTTAGTTCTTACCGAGTCAACTCAGTAGCCAAATGATTTCATAGATGTTGCAATGTTAATCGAGTTAAGATGGTTAACTCAAAATATTTCTAGAAGTAGTATTTACTAAGTAGGGTTGGCCAGTGAAGGATTTCATTGATTTTTGAAATAACATCTATTTGACATTTGTAGATGACTATTGTATGGATTATTGGTAAATGTAACATGAGAATGAGCCAACTTGATAATCTGAATGGTATAAATAAGAGGTCAAGTTGCAAATTCTAAGTTTGGAAGTGGAATTGATGTGATATGAGGATTGATTATTATGGAAGAAAATTTGAAGGATGATTAGAGATCATTGAGGAGCAACATAGCCATATTTGATTAAGGAGGATCTAATGATGCAGAACAGAGACCTATAATCAGCAAATTTAGTTGTATCTTATTCAGGTCAATTCATTGTTGCTTTCTAACAATTGTAGCAATGATTTCAAATCTCTTAACGAAGTTGGTTTAATAGCCATTTTTTAAATCCTCTAATAAGGTAATAGTTCAATTGAATTGTTCTAAAGACCTCTATATACACTAATCTAATATGCTAGAAATACTAATTCAATGAAAGCATTTACACATTAAACTAACATAACATATAAGAGACACAAAGAGAAGAAAAACTCAAATGAGAATGTGAGCCATGGATAGGCTCTCTCAATGAGATTTTTCTCTTTTTTTTGGGATGTGTCTATTTATGGATTGGGGATGTATGCTCAAGTGCTCAAAATGGCTTCAAATGGAGATGGGTAATGGAAAATTGGTAGCTTTGTGAGCTCTCAATTTTGCATTATAAGGGTATGGATATAGATTTTGGCTCTCAAAAGGGCATAATAACTTTACTCAAATAGTTGTGATTGAATGGCTTGGGATGGGATTCAATTTATAGGCTAAGGGTTTGAGGGATGGAGGGCTAAGATGCAAGGAGAGATGAAGGCTTAAGGAGGGCTAGGATGCATTCAAAGGAGAGCACATGGATTGTTCTTTTTTAGCACCAATGGGAAGGTGACACTTTTCACAAGGAGGATGAGTGTGAGAGGGTAGGGTAAGGGGTTGGTTAAAGGCATGATGAGTGAGGTTGAGTATGTAAGAGAGATGTAAGAGGGAAGAGTGTGGAAGATGGATGTAAGAGTCATGAGTGGCTTGTAAGAGTCTTTTATGGTTTGTAAGAGCACTCATGACTTGGTGGTTGGGATTTTTGAGGGGAGACTTTGGTTTGGTTTAGGAAAGTCTTAAACTTGCTTAGGGAATGTGAAAACATTAGGGGGTGGATTAGGCTTGGTTTTAGGATTAGATTAGTGATGTTAGAGATGTGCAAGTGGATGACATTAATGAGGGTGGGTGAGTTAGTGGCTAAGCTAGGTTAGTATGGGTGGATGGAGTGGATTAGGCTAAATGAAGGATTAGGGATAAGTTAGGGGTTTTTAGATTTTGAGGATTTTATTTATCAAATAGATTTATTTAATAAATGGGGATTTTTGGAATTAGATAGAAGAATAGGATTTAATTGATAAATAATAGGTTATTTGATTTATCAATTAGGACTATAGATGATTAATTAAATTAATCAACTAGGGGATGGCAAAGGATTAATTAAATAGGAATTTAATTAATGATGCCTTTAGAGATAACTAAATAGGATTACTAAAGTAGCGTAATCAAATTTAGGTGTCTACATTTTTCCCCTCTTTGACATAGTGTTGAGACAACACTATTTCAAAGAAGTTCGAGTGAAGATGACATGAGGAAGATGTTTTAGCAACAAGGTTGCCCCAATCTCGGATAAGAGGAGGAGAGACTAGACTTAGATGATGCCCCCTCAAGAAGGTGACAGAGAGAGAAATGAGGCTCGATGGCTTCTTAAAAAGTACAAGAAATCGAGATGAGTAGAGACATAGATTGGTAAAGAGGAGGGACTGAATTAGCTCAAACTCTCACTATGGGAGAATGATAAAGGAGAATTAGAGGCACAAGAGTAAAGCAAGCTTAAAACTTTCTAGGATTGGGGGGAGGATGGAGGGGCAGAGCACTATAAAAGGAATCCATGGTAGGGAGATGGATGATGGAATGATAAAGCTGATGCAACAAGATTTCAAAGAGTCAGATTGATGGAAGATGGCTTTCAGAGACCCTTAGGACTAGGATTGTAGATCTTGAAAGATGAGGCTTGGTGGATTGATTTGATTGGTGGATCCCTAAGACTAGGATTGTGGATCCTTAAAGCTAAGCATGAGGAGTGATTTAAAGAGATACTGATGCATAAGCTGGGGTAGGAACAACATATGCAGGATATGGATGGGAGATAATGGAGAGGAAGGAAATCCATTGAAGCTTTTTGAGCAGGGGGATACTTCAAAGAGAAGTACCACCATGTAGTTGAGCACTAGATTTTCTATAGGACTGTCAGTTATTTGCCAAGGTTACCAAGAACATCAAGGCCTTCTCACCAACCATCTAGAGGACTGACAAACTGACTTGAAACAAACACGCAAGGGTTGCCCTAGCATCACACATGAATCCCAGAGGAAGCAGTGTGGAAATGACACTGGGTAACCCATAAGTAGAAAAGAAAACAAATAAAAGACCTGATCAAGACCTTACTCTCTGATTGCCCCATTCATAGCATACCAGGATATGGAAGATCGTGGCAACCTTGAGGAGGGAACAAGGAGATTGCTTGGAAAAGATATTTTCAAGACCCAAGAGGGAAGATCCCAAATCAAAAGAAAGCAAAAATCCAAAAGAGAACCATTTTCCAATGAGATGGGTAGGACGAGGTACTAACAGACCAAGATCAGACATGAGGAAAGCTATATCCTCCAAAGACCTATCGGAGAGTACCTAAGCTAATGGATTTGGATGAATGATGCGTCTAGCAAGCTAAACTAAAAAGGATAACACTTTGGTGATAGGAAATCTAGCTAAAGGATGCATTGGAATAGCTAACCAAGATGTGAAATGTGTGCAAGATGCTGATCAAGGATGAATTGACATGAACGTTGGATAGATATAATGGTACTAAGCTAAAGAGGATTTACAAGCTGACAGACCAAGATATGTTACAAATGTACAAGGTTTTGTTCATGTTTTGGTTTTTTTGAGATGGAAATGTTTGTGAAGGGTGGGATGTCTATAATAGTTGATAGGTGGATTGGTAGATGGTTTGCGAAAACCTTAAGTGAAAATGGGGTTTTGTGTGTGCATGTGATAGGATACAGGCTAAGATACAAGCTTATTTACAAGCTAGAATATGGTACAAGCTTTGGACAAGATTTTGGATATATAAGCTATGATACAAGATTTAAAAGGTATAATACAAGCTTTGGTACAAGATTTACAAGCTAAGGTACAAGATTTTACAAGATGAGGTACAAGATTTTACAAGCTATACAGGAGGTATTTACAAGCTTCATTAGATTTTGGATATTTGGTTGGAATACCAAGGGAACAAGCAAGTTTTTTATGGAATGGTGGGTGGATGGATGATGGATAGGATAGTGATAGATAATGGATTAGTCTTAGTACACAAGGCACCTGAGTTACCAAGTTTTCACCAAGGTACCTATCCAAGGCACTTGAATTGCCGAGTTTTCACCATCGGACACTTATTTCTCTTTACTATTTTTTTGTATTTTTCAAAAGCTAGGTATACCAAGGATCTTCAAGAATAGAACTTCTTGAGATGAATGATGTTAGTAGGATCATTCAAGAGTTCCCCTTTTGGTGTAGATAGCTGATAGGCTCCAGAGCCAAAGGATGCAGTGACAACATAAGGACCAAGCCAAGTAGGTTCAAACTTGCCTTTCTTTTCTCGATCGGCTTGGACTTTCATATTTTCTTTGAGAACCATGTCACCTGGCTGAAAGTGTCATGGAAGCACCTTCTTGTTGAAATTCCTTTTGAGACAATCTTGATAGATTGTGAGATGATCATAAGCTTGTCGTCGCTTCTCATCTAAGAGATCTAGCTGGGTGAGCTGAGCTACTCTGTATTCTTCATCTGATATTTTCCCTCACAAAGATATGCACAATGAGGGAAGTTCAACCTCTATGGGTAGTACCACTTCAGCACCATAGACTAAGGAGTATGGAGTTGTGCCTGTGGATGTACAGAAGGAAGTTTGATAGGCCCATAGGGCTGGATTTATTTGTAGGTGCCAATCGCGGTCGAAATCATTGACAACTTGCTTTAGGATTTTGAGGAGGGTTTTGTTAGTTGCCTCTACCTAGCTATTACCTTGTGGGAAATATGGGCTAGAAAAGCGGTGATAGATGTAGAGGGAAGTGCATAATTCTTCCATTTTGAGATTTTCAAAGTTACCTCCGTGGTCGGTGAAGATGGTGGATTGGATGTCGAAGCGGCAAACAATGTGGTACAAGAATAACTTGGAGACCTGAACTCCTGTAGTTGAGACTAGGGGGACTGCTTCCACCCATTTAGTGAAATAGTCTATAGCTATTATTATCCATTTATGTCCATCAAATGAGAGAGGTATGATGGTTCCAACTAGATCAAGGCCCCAACAAGTGAATGGCCAAGGTGGTGCAATAGGCTGTAGATTCTGTGCTGGAGTGTGCACAAGATTTGCATGTTACTGACATGGGAGACACTTTTTGACAAAGTCACAAGAGTCTTCTTCAATGGTAAGCCAATAGTAGCCTGCTCTAAGGATCTATCATGCTAGGACAATACCACTCGTGTGGGCACCACAAAGTCCAGAATGTACTTCTTTTAATGCCATCATGGCCTCATTTTCATCTAAACATCAAGAGAGAGTATCGCGATAACCTCGATGATATAGGGCATTGGCTATGATAACATAGCGGGACAATTTTTGAATGAGGTTCTAGTGGTGGGTACGTGTGAGGTGAGGGGATATGATATGATACCATCATTAAGCTAAGCATGAATCTCATGGTACCAATGGGATTGGAGACCAACCAAGATACAAACATGGTTTGAATCCTCATTCGCATAGGCGGGTGTGAGGAGCTGCTCGACTAAAAACTCATACTGTGTAGCTGCTTGGGGAATTTTCAAGAGTGAGCCGATAGTAGCCATAGCATCTACTACTTTGTTCTTCATTCGAGGCACTTGTGTAAACTGAAGCTTTGTAAAATGTTGGGTTAGCTGATCAACTAGCTCTTTGTAGGGTAATAACTTTTCATCTTTGGTTTGATATTCATTTAAGACTTGTTTGATGATAAGCTAGGAATCGCCAAAGATTTGTAACTTAGTGATGTTCCATTTGGCTGCTATCTTTAATCCTTCTATGAGAGCCTCGTATTCTGCTATATTGTTGGTGCTAGGGAATTGTAGCTTGAAGGCTTTTGGAATATAATCTCCCTGAGGTGTAACTAATAATATTCCTACCCCTGATCCATGAGATGTGTATGAGCCATCAAAATAAAGCTTCCATATGGGTTGTTCTTCAATTAGGAAGATATGCTCGTCTGGAAATTCTGTGAGCAAAGGATATGCATCTACTAGAGGTGCATCAGCTAGGTGATCTACTATAGCTTGCCCTTTGATTGCCTTTCTATCTACATACTAGATGTCAAATTCACTAAGGAGCATAACCCATTTGGCCAAACGGTCTGTAAGTGCTGTTCTGGAGAGCATATACTTGAGAGGGTCAATCTTGGAGACTAGTTGAATGGTAGGACTTAGCATGTAGTGGCAAAGCTTTTGAGTTGAAAAAACAACTGTCAAACAAGCTTTTTCCATAGGAGTGTAATTGAGTTCATAACCAACTAGGGTTTTATTGATGTAGTAGATGGCTCTTTCTCTATCGTAGTCATCAAGCTGTGCTAGAAGTGCCCCTAGAGGAGTAGGCGTTGTTGATATGTACAAAATTAGGGGATGACTAGGAACTAGTGGAACCAAGATAGGGGGATTGGTGAGATACTGCTTGAGCTAATCAAATCTGTGTTGACATAAAGGATCCTACTTGAAGTTCTCATTCTTCTTTAGCAAATGTTAAAATGGTGTACACTTATCTGCAAGCTGGGAGATGAAGCACCGAATGGATTGGAGCTTTCCTTGAAGAGAGCGAAGCTGTCATAGTGTCTAGGGAGGAGGCATGTCTAATATAGCCTTGACCTTTTTGGGGTTGATCTCTATACCTCATTTAGAAACTATGAAGCCTAGAAGTTTGCCATATGTGACCCCAAAGACACACTTCTTGGGATTTAGCATGAGATGATATTGGGCTAACCTATCAAAGACTTTCTCCAGGTCAGTGAGATGATCTAGGAAGGTATGAGATTTGACCAAGATATCATCCACATAATCTTCCAAAATGCTATGGATGAGATCATGAAAAATGGCTGTCATAGCTCTTTGATAGGTAGCCCCAACATTCTTTAGGCCAAAAGGCATCATGGTGTAGCAAAAGGTTCCCCAAGGGGTAGTGAATGTTGTCCTATGCTGGTCCTCTTCTGCAATCTTTATCTAATTATACCTAAAAAATCCATCCATGAGGGACAGAATTTCATGTCTAGCTGTAAGATCTACAATCATATCTATGTTGGGCAAGGGAAAATCATCCTTTGGACAAGCTTTGTTAAGATCTCTAAAATCAACCTCTGATGTTATCAGAAGGTTTAGTGATGGGGACCATGTTGGAAATTTCCTCTGAGTAGTCGATAGGTCAAATAACCTCAGCAGATAACATTCTTTCTAATTCAGCTTTGACTAGTAATGTCTCCTTGGGGTGCATTTTTCTAAGCTTTTGTCTGATGGGCTTAATCTTTGGGTCGACTACAAGATGGTGAACTACAAACTTTGGATCCAATCTTGGCATGTCCTGATATGACCATGCAAATCGGCCAACGTTCTCTTGTAAGACCTCAAAGAGGAGATCAACTTGGTCTTGTGATAGGGATGCAGCAATGTGAACAAGTATAAGGATCTCTGAAGAACCAATGTTGACTTCTCTAGTATCCTCTATTAGAATAGATGACACCTCTGGTCGATTAGCTTGAGGAGGAAATATTAAATCCTCATGTTCTACTTGTGACTCTGGATTTTCTTGCTGGGGGGCTCTCATCGTTGCCTTAGCTAGTCTTGGATTCACCTTAGTTTCAATTTTGGGTGTATCGGAACTAGGTTGGGGATTTTCTCCAAAATACCCCTTGGGATCTAGCTTATAGATATAGGCAAAATCTAGCTTTTTCTGCTTGTGAGGTGTTTTAGCTCCCATCAATCTTAGAAGCACTTCCTCTGATGTGAACTCATCAATGTGTATGATGCTTGGTTGGTCCCAATCTATGAGTTGTGGATGAGCAAGTGGTAGGTCAATGAGATGGATGGGTAGCTCTTGGAGAACAGAGTCTCCAAGGGAGATTTGGTCTAGGATATCATCGTAGGCTCTCTTTTCAACTTCCTTGGGAATGTTTTCAATTTTGACAAGGTCATGGTGGATGTTCGAAAAAGTGTGACCATTCTCGTTGGTGCCCCCAGTTGTGGGTATGCCAAAGCCAAGACCTGACTTCGTTTCCCCCTTATGTGCTTCGATGGGACATTGCATGCCCCTTTCTTCTAGTCCTAGACCACCTCCTTGATAGTTCCATTTTTTAGTGATGAGTTTATATTCTTGGGGATACTTCTGGCTGAAGTGATCAAGCCGTGCTTGATTTCTTGGAGGTGCATCCTTATGTAACCAATTGTTGATATCTAGAGCGAGCTCTTCGTGAAGAGGGGTTTTTGAGGATACAAAGGTGGTTGGGCCAAACTGTTTATATCAAGGAGGTGGAATCTCCTTAGCTTTGTGATATGTCAGTCATCCATGGGCATGTGGATCAAGTGGGAGTTCCCTGACAGCAAATGCATCTGATAGACTATACTCTCCACAGCCTTTGTTGTTGATCTTTACGGTAGAGAGGGTGGAGGCGAGGATGGTTTCTAGGTCATTACAAGTGTGGGATGAGCTGGCAATGGCTGTGCCGATATCAATTCCAGGGAAATGGTTTGTATATGAAGCTTCAACCGCATTGCAGTAAGCAAAGGGTTTTGGATCGGCATGAATGGTTACCTCAGTGCCTTGATGCAGAAATTTGATGCACTGATGGTAAGTGAATGGGATGGATTTCATCGCCTGAATCCATGGGCAACCGAGGAGGATGTTAAATGGTAGGTTTAGATCAATAACATGGAAAACTATCTCTTGGATGACCAGCCCAACTTTGATTGGCAGCAAAATAGTTCCTTCTATGGTTCTTTTCAAGTTGTCATAAGCTTTGATGGTGATAACCTCACTGATCATATCTTCCTCAGTATACCTAGCTTTTTTTATGAATTTCAGGGTGCAAATATTCAAGGCTGATCCATTATCTATCATTACTCTTTTCATGACAAAATTAAATACCATGATGGCTATGCGAAGCGGAAGGGTGTGATCTGGCTCGACCGCAGGTATGTTGGTGGGTTTGAATGATAGGGCACATGAGGAGGATAGGTGTCCGATGAGATTACAAAAGCCAGTAGCGTTGATATCTGAAGGGACACAAGATTTTATGAGAGCACTGTCAAGGATGCTTTGTATATAGGACTAGTGCGAAGAAGGTCTAAAATGGAGATTTGGGCTGGCATGTTCCCAAGGTGTTCCAAGATATTGTACTAGCTTTTTGACGGAGTTGACGGGGCTAGTGAAATTGGTGGGCCTGCGATGTCAAATTCTGCACTTCGAGTGGTGACAACACACTCATTGTCTAGTCCTCGGATATTGATGACATTGACGGAAGGCTCTTTCTCAAATATACAACCTATAAGGCTACCATAGTCTATATAGGATGAAGTGTGGTCATTGTTCTTCCCATGCTGTTGGTTTGGCTGGCAGTTTTTGGTGTTGTTGTTGTTTTGGATAGGTGCTTTTCCAAGATTTTGGTTGTTGTGAGGAGGAAAAGCATTTTGGTAGATCTATAAGCCTACATTGGGGGAGGTTTGGGCACCAACAGTGATTTCTTTCTGATCAATGAGGTCCTGCACATAATCTTTCAGTTTCATGCATCTGAGGGTGGTGTGACCGTTTACCCTATGGAACTTGCAATACTCATTGTCTTTGTACCATGTAGCTTTGGATTGGCCTAGATCAATTTGTTGGGTAGGAGGAAATTTGATGAGGTTTTCTTTAGCCAATCTCTCAAAAATGACATCTAATGGCTCACCAAGGGGTGTATAATTTTGGGTGTAGGTTGGAACTTGGGCTTTGGTCCTGCAGCTACATTGATGGCATTAGCTTGATTGTTAGACCCGTAAAAGTTGGGTCTTGGATTGTGGCCTTGATAGCTTTGGTGATTCTGCTGTGGGTAGTTGATAGCTTGTTGATTGTTTGGTTGATATGGTGGGTTAGACTGATTTTGAGAAGGACCAACAATATTCACATGTCTGGTGTCATTGATACCATCTGTTGCAACGTGCTTGTTTTTGTTCCAATACCTAGAGTTTTCATTGGAATGTGATTGATTTTGGTTGGTTTCCTTGTAAATCTTGACCAAACCATCTTTGATGAGTCCTTGCTCAAGGATCATTCCTTTCTCTTTGATATCCTTATAGGTCTACAAATAGTTCATGGTCATGTGGTGAGCCAAGCTGGGATGGGCATTATCAATAAACATTTTCAGTACATGGCATTCTGGCAAGGTGCAAGATATGTGGGTGGTAAGGGTTTGCCATCTTTGCAGGTATTCGGCAAGGCTTTCTCCACCTTTTTTCTTAGTGTGGACGAGATCAACTATTGATAGCTTTGTTTCAACAAGATGGGCATATTGGGCTACAAATGCCTCAGAAAATTTAGCAAATTTTTTAATTGTGCCATAAGGGATTCTATAAAACCATTCGAGAGCTGGTCCAGCCAAGATTTTGGGAAAAAGGCACAAGAGGAAGACATCATTGTATGCCACTTCTTGGCAGTGCATGTAAAATTATTTGATATGTGTGATGGGGTCTCCTTTTCCTCTGAATTTGTCAAATTTGGGTACCTCAAAGTGTTCAAGAAATGGTGTCATGGTAATGGCTCTGTCAAATGGGTAAGGACACACATTCTCAAACTTGAAGGTTTTTGGATCACTTCCTTCTTAGATGCTCTTCAAAGCTGTCTTCATGACTTCCCATTCTAAATTAATGGGTGATGGCTAGGGTGCCCTCAATGTAGGAGTGCTCTGAGGTAGGTATCTGCTAGATGGGGCCATTGAATATGGATGGCTATGCGGGATTTGCTGATAGGGATTGTACATTGCTTGGGCAACTGCATGGTGGATGATGGGGTGCTGAGGTGGATGTGGCACATATTGTTGCATATATTGAGGATAATTTGGATCATAAGAGCCTATGGGTGGTGGTAGCTGCCCAAACAATGGGTGAGATGGATCTGATAATGGAGGGGGTCTTCCAAAGTCAAAGGTTCCTACATTTTCCCTTCGAAAATTAGCCATGATCGTCTCTTTGTTCTTGTCTATAATGGCATTTACCAGTACTGCATTTCCTAGTTGGTTCATGAAAGCTTCAATGTCAGTAGGCGATGGCATAGCTTTCTCTGGGCTGAAGGATGGCTGAGTGCTCAAGGGGGGTGATGCTATTCGATCCAAATGATAGGGCTCCATTATTTCTTTCTTCTTGGATAAGCGAGTGACGGGTGGCATGAAGATGCAGAATGTTCTTAGGGATGAGATGCAACAATGCTGATGGATGCAAAAGGGGGAAGGCTTCTCTAAGAAAATGATTTCCTAGGTTGAGGCAAAGCTATATGCCGAACCTAAGTGAGGGTTGGGTTGAGGATTCTAACTTTCAAAGATATGTTGCCAAAGTATGAAAGGTCTGCTTTCCTATGTGTAAGCTTGGTGGTGATTGTGTCAACTGAAGGATAGACTGATCATCCTTTAGGAAGAACACAAGATTGACCACTTGTAGATAGCAACCTTTAGCTCAAGGTGATGAGGGATAACAAGTGACAAGGCTAGATTACCCTAGACAAGGCTCTGTTAAAGGGATAACCTTGGTGAGATTGGTGGATTTGGAAGATGTTAGGAATGGCAAACTTTGGCAATGTGACAACAATTTTGAAATCTTTGATGAGAATGATTTTGGATTGTTGGCTAGACGGTTTCGTTCTAAATGAGATGGATGAGCTAAAATGCTCAAGGGGATGACCTATATTGGCTGGCTTTCCTACAAATATGACTCTAATGCAATAGTGAATCCTATGCAAGAAGATGTGGGGAAACAAGGGGGTCTAATCATAGAAATCATGCCTAGTTGGTAAGGCATAAGCAGGGTTAACTCTTGGATGTTGGATAAATTTGATAGTGCGATCTAACCAGGCCTCTTGAAGGGCTTCGTCGGTAGCTTTATCCTCTATTTTGTGGAGTTTGGCAATTTGAGGGCTTGGTGTTATTTCTTTTCTCTTGGCTAAAAGTTCTTGGTATGCCAGAGATGGATTGAGTTTGACTTTGTGAAACTTCTGTTTGGGTTTGGATTGTTCCGACATAAATTCTCGAATCTGCTTAGCTTTGAGAGATCTGGGTTGTTTTGCTTCAACTTGTTCAACTCCTAAAATAGGCAGTGACTACGCTAAGTGTGCCCTAAGCTAAGATTGACCAAGTTTGGCAAACATTCATTCAACAAGTAAAATAAAATCAAGCAATAGATAGAAACACCCAGATAGAAGTTTGTGGTTCTCAAAATGTGATGCTTGCACCGAGGAGTGTGTATGTTCTACAAATGTTTTGATCAGTCACTTCAAACACATTAACATCTTAGGTGGTTGTCTGCAAGGCTAACATTTGGTTTAGCTAGGGATTCCTCAATATACCCAAGGTATGTGAGGCCCAAATCCGTAGATGAGACCAAAAAGATGTCACACAGTCGAGAGGAGCGGTAACCCACTTCTCTTCTTTCACTTCTTAAGGGTATAAAGTTCCTTGAGGCTTAACCTGAGTGACAAAATTTTGATCCCAAGAGAGGTGTCTTTTGATTCAGCTCTCGATTCTTATACTCTACCGAAATGCGGGAGTTGAGGTCATCCAAGGGGTGATGAAATTCCCAAGCAAGCCTCCTAAAAAAAGAAACAAGGTTTTGGATCCTAATCTTATGCACTCAAGATGGCCTCGAAAGATGACAAGGGGAGAGAAGACTTGGATGACCTTGGGCTAAAAAAAAACATGCTTGTTCTTTTACTGACTCTTATGTGTGCTAATCTAGACTTTGCAAGCACTCATGTTTAAGAGAGAGTGTTCAATTCCAACTTTGAAATGCACCAACAAAAAGTAAATTGATCAAAGAATGCAAACAAGAAGAAGAGTTAGGGTCAACAAAAGCAAACTCGTGCACCTGGAGGCCCTCCACATCAAGTACCGATCAATTTCCTTTAAGGCATTCAAGAGTTGGTGTGATATTGTTTTTAAGCCCAAAACAAAGATGTGTGAGATTCAATTCAAGCGCACGCCCAGAGGCCCTCCACGTCAAGAGTTGTTCAATTTTAAAATCCAAATTTTGAAATGTGATCAATTTAGTCTAGAGTTTTGATCATTGAAAAAATTTGATAAAGTTAAAGCAAACGTTCAAAGACCAAGTGAGTTAGTTAGATTGTGGAACATTTAACACCTTTTTCAAGTAGACCCATCCCCATAAATGGTACTGAGATTGCAACCAATGGTTGAATTAATGGGTGATTAGAAAAGAGGTGAGTCCAAGGAACTACTCAAATTGGTTTTTGAAAATTTGTGTTTAACTTAACAAAGTTTTTTAATTGTCCAAAAATCAAACTTTGCCTAAATTGCATGTGGAAAAGAGATTTGTTTTGTTCAATTTTAAAAGCTCCAAATGAAGTGTTTGATTGTTTTTTTTTTTTTTTTTTTGGTGTTTATAAACATACAAGTTCATTTGTTAGAGTTTTGAAAACATGCAAAGACAATGACTTGAACAAGAGAGCCAAAAAGTAGGCGAAAAATTCGGAAAAATAATACAACAGGCGGAGATGCCAATCTGCGGAGATGTTGATCTGTGCAAACGTCAAAATTCGCAGACGACATCTGATGAAAAAGGTAGCTGGCGGCATCAGAGACGACAGATGACAGATTGCGATGGTAGAGACGATAGTTTGACTTCTGGCGGTAGTGGAGACAATAGTTTGAGCTTTTGGAGGCGACGCAAATGACAGTTGACTATCGGTGGTGGCGAAGATGATAGTTTGAGCTTTTGAAGTGGCGCAGACGATAGAAGGCAGGTGGAGATGCTGAAACTCGTAGATGCTGATTTGCATAGACACTGAAATTCGTCGACGATAGTTCAGTTTTCAGAGTAGACAACCAAAAAATAGGCGGAGATGCCAAAAATCGCAAATGACATTTTGAGTGTGCGAAGACGACAGTTGAGCTTTCATAGACGACAGGCAAAGACGCTAGTTTGCGAAGATGACACATGTAATGAACCGATGGGTGCGAGTTTTTTCCAAAAAAAAATGTTTTCTTGGTTATTTTTGGATTTTAAAGGGTATGTCTTTCTCTTTAGTGCATCCTTAAACTTGCAAAAATAAGCAAAAATACCTTGCAACAACTCAAATGACAACAAACCATTAGATTGTTAGTTCTTAAAAGCAAAATGTAGATTGAAATAGATAAAAAAATGACCCATAGCGGGGTCCCACTAGGCGTGCCAAAATGTATACACTAATCTAATATGCTAGAAATACTAATTCAATGAAAGCATTTACACATTAAACTAACATAACATATAAGAGAGACAAAGAAAAGACAAACTCAAATGAGAATGTGAGCCATGGATAGGCTCTCTCAATGAAATTTTTTTCTTGTTTTTGGGATGTGTCTATTTATGGATTGGGGATGTATGCTCAAGTGCTCAAAATGGCTTCAAATGGAGATGGGTAATGGCAAATTGGTAGCTTTGTGAGCTCTCAATTTGGCATTATAAGGGTATGGATATGGATTTTGGCTCTCAAAAGGACATAATAACTTTACTCAAATGGTTGTGATTGAATGGCTTGGGATGGGGTTCAATTTATAGGCTAAGGGTTTGAGGGAGGGAGGGCTAAGATGCAAGGAGAGATGAAGGCTTAAGGAGAGCTAGGATGCACTCAAAGGAGAGCATATAGATTGTGCTTGTTTAGCACTAATGGGAAGGTGACACTTGTCACAAGGAGGATGAGTGTGAGAGGGTAGGGTAAGGGGTTGGTTAAAGGCATGATGATTGAGGTTGAGTATGTAAGAGAGATGTAAGAGGAAAGAGTGTGAAAGAGGGAAGAGTGTGGAAGATGGATGTAACAGTCATGAGTGGACTTGTAAGAGTCTTTTATGATTTGTAAGAGCACTCATGACTTGGTGGTTGATATTTTTGAGGGGAGACTTTGGTTTGGTTTAGGAAAGTCTTAAACTTGCTTAGGGAATGTGACAACATTAGGGGGTGGATTAGGCTTGGGTTTAGGATTAGATTAGGGATGTTAGAGATGTGCAAGTGGATGGCATTAATGAGGGTGGGTGAGTTAGTGGCTAAGCTAGGTTAGTATGGGTGGATGGGGTGGATTATGCTAAATGAAGGATTAGAGATAAGTTAGGGATTTTTAGATTTTGAGGATTTTATTTATCAAATAGATTTATTTAATAAATGGGGATTTTTGGAATTAGATAGAAGAATAGGATTTAATTGATAAATAATAGGTTATTTGATTTATCAATTAGGACTATAGATGATTAATTAAATTAATCAGCTAGGGGATGGCAAAGGATTAATTAAATAGAAATTTAATTAATGATGCCTTTAGAGATAACTAAATAGGATTACTAAAGTGGTGTAATCAAATTTAGGTGTCTACAACCTCTAGCAAGGCCGCTCCTAATAGGGTGATCAAAATCCTCTAACAAGATCACACCTAACAGTGTGTATTGTAACTTTTAACAGGGTTGGCTCCTAACAGGGCTCACTTCAGAAGAGTGAAAATTGGTAACTAGTTACTTGGTGATTTTTCCCATATTGGGTTTCCATGTTAAATCTAGTGTCTCGTATGTTTATTTTTGTTTTCAATTGCATGCATGATTTCTTGAAGATAAGTAATAGTTTAATTTACCAAGTTACAACATTTTTGTTATGCTTACTGAGTATTAGCAGTAACTAGATCTTTAAGACATCTAAGGGATCTGTGATTAATGTTTTTGTTAGTAATTGATTCACTCCCCCCTCTCAGTTACTCTATCTTTAATCCCAACAATTGGTATCAGAGCTCTTGGTTCTTTCAGGAAAAGATTTCAAAGATCTAAGCCAAAGATTAAGATGTCTTATGAGAGAGAAATTCCAAGACTTAATAGGGACAACTTCTCAGCATGGCAAGGATTGATGAGACTTCATCTGGCTTCTATTGGTGATTCAGGACTAAAGTATCTTGATGATAATTATGCAGAACATACTGGTACATTATCTATCAATGATATTGATGAAAAGAAGACTCTCAACAACACAATGATAGATATAGCATTTTCTCTGAGTTATGAAGAATTTGATGACATCAAAGATTGCAAAACTACCTTTGAACTATGGAACAAGCTGAAAGAGATCTATGGAGGATATGATAATGTGAGAAGAGCCAAAGCAGAAAATTTAAGAGGACAATTTGATCAAATGAGGATGAGAGAAGTTGAAAACATTGCAAAGTATGTTGAAAGATTCAAAGCATGTGTTAGTGCAATCAAAGCATCTAGAGGAGATATCAAGGAGGAGACAGTTATAAGTAAAGTTCTTAGAACTCGGATTCCTATCTATGCAATCAGAGTCTCTGTAATTCAAGAAAGAAGATGTGAAGCAAATCATAAGATAAATTTAGAGGCCATAGTTGGAAGATTGATTGCATTTGATTTAGAAAACTATGATAATTATGTTCTAACTGCCAAAAATATTGAATCAGCATTTGAAGCCAAGCTTTCACTCAAAGAAAAAGGGAAGAAGACAAAGGATCCATAGTTAGATAGTGATGAAGAATTAGAAAAAAATTTAGATAATGATCTTGAAGTGGTTGAAGCTCTACTAGCAAGGAAATATTCAAGAGGCAAAGGGAAATACAAAGGTAAGGTTCCTCTAATTTGTTTTTCTTGTAAAGAAATTAGACATATTTCTGCTAGGTGCCCAAATAAGTAGAACAAGGATGAAAAGAAAGGTCACAAGTACAATGGAAAGAAAGACTTCAAATCATTCTAGGATAAAGGTAAGAAAACATGTTTCATGGCTAAAGATTCTAATGATTCTGATGATGAAGAAGAAGATAAAATTATCTACATTGCTGTGAAAGATGAGTTTGATAATGATGAAGAAATGGCACTCATTTATCATATGAGTAGAAATGATATATGGATTATAGGTAGTGGTTGTTCTCATCACATGACTGGTGATAAAACTAAGTTTGAAAATTTTGAAGACTATGATGGTGGCAGTGTAAGATTTGGAAACAATGAACCTTGTTGTATAAAAGGAAAAGGAAGAATCTTTCTGACCAAAGAACTTGTATGTGATAATGCATATTGGGTAGAAGGACTAAAGCACAATCTATTGAGTGTGGCACAGCTACTCAATAATAGATTCAAAGTGGAATTCATGCAAAGAAAAGAAAGACTGCTGGATGGCAAAGGTAAGCTCATTGGATCAGGCACTCAAACAAAAGGTAACTTATTTTATCTTGAACTTGGTGAATGTTCATGTTTTATTGCTCAAATTGAAGAGATTTGGTTATGGAATAGGAGGTTATGTCATGTAAACTTTGAAAACTTGATAAAAATTAGTAAATTTAGGAAAATAAGAGGTATTCCTAACATAAAGAAACCTGAGGTTGGTCTATGCAAGAATTGTCAAATTGGTAAAATGGGAAAGACTAGTTTTAAAAGCAAGAACTATCAGACTGAAAAAGTTTTAAAAATTGTGCATACTGATTTGTGTGGACCTATTGGCATTGCAATTTATATTAATGAAAAAATTTGATTCTTTTTGTTGATGATTATTCAAGAATGATGATTGTCATGTACTTAACAGAGAAATCAAAAGCATTTGAAAACTTCAAATGGTATTTGGCCAAAGTAGAAAAGGAAACAGGAAAAAGATTGAAATGCTTAAGGTCTGATAGAGGTGGTGAATTCATTTCACATGAGTTCAATAACTTTTGCATTGAAAGGGGAATCAAAAGACAAGTTTTAGCACTTGGAACTCCTAAACAAAATGGAATAGTAGAAAGAAGGAACAGATCTATCATGGACTATGCAAGAACCTTAATGATTGAGAAAAATATTGCTATCAAGTACTGGAAGGAAGCTATCAACATTGTAGTTCATACCTTGAACTGAGTACAGCTGAAAAAGGATTCATTTAAAACCCCCTATGTGTTATGGTATGCCTGCAAACCCAATGTAAGTTACCTAAAAGTATTTGGAAAAAAATGTTACATTTTGGAAGAATCTCAAAAAGGTAAATTTGATGTAAAAGGTGATGAAGGAATATTTTTGGGTTACTCTTGCAAAAGTAAAGCATATAGATGTTTGAACTTATCTACTCACAAAGTCATAGAAAGTGCACATGTGAAAGTTGATGATTTTACAAAAAGAACAAAAGAAGAAAGAAAAATGGAACTTGAAGACTACAAGAGATTTGTTTACATTAAACTTTATACAATACCAAATACATCTGTCGATCGGGAATCTTCAACTCTCGAGTCTTCATTAATCGAGTCACAGGAAGATCAAACCAAGTCAGTACCTACCGAGCTGCAAGAACCCAAGTTGCTAATAGAAGCCATCAAGTTAGCATCTACCAAGCCCAGGCAACTAGAATCAAAACTAGAAGTTGAAGTGCAGAAGGTTAACAAAGTGAAAAGCAAGGAGCCTGTGTTAGCCAAGTATGTTAGGAAACATCATGCACCAGATCAGATCATTGGAGATAAATTAGAAGGAACAATGACAAGAAGTAAGTTGAAAAGCACTTGTTTACTTGCTGATTTTGAACCTAAAAATGTCAAAGATGCACTAGAAAATGAAATTTGGATTGAAGCTATGAATGAAGAAATAGAACAGATAGAGAAAAACAAAACATGAACTCTTGTACCTAGACCCAAAGACAAGAATGTGATTGGAACTAAGTGGGTATTCAGAAACAATCTAAATGAAGGTGGTAAGGTATCAAGGAACAAAGATAGATTGGTATGCAAAGGATACTCTCAAGAAGAATGTGTAGACTATGGAGAAACTTTTTCTCCTATTGCAAGATTGGAAGGTGTCAAAACCTTACTTGCATATGCTGCATACAAAGGATTCAAAGTTTATCAGATGGATGTCAAATCAGCATTTCTCAATGGAATATTGGATGAAGAAGTTTACATTGAACAAACTGAAGGTTTTGTTGATCTAGACAAGAAGGGCATGGTTTGCAAACTGCATAAAGCATTATATGGTCTAAAACAAGCACCCAGAGCATGGTATGAAAGACTGCATAACTATCTTATTCAGATTGGTTTTTAAAGAACTAATGATAATAGTAGTTTGTACATAAAGGAAGGACTAGATAATAAGATTGTTTTGGAAAAAATATTTGTAGATGATACTTTGTTCACAAGAAATGATGATCTTTGAAAAGAATTTTCAGAACAAATGAACAAGGAATTTGAAATGTTAATGTTTGGTGAAATCAAATTTTTTGTTGGTCTTCAAATTCAACAAAGTAAAAATGGCATCTACATCACTCAATCTAAATACATCAAGGAGATACTGAAAAAGTTTGGTATGGAAGACTACAAACTAGTTCGAACTCCTATGTGTACTAGATTAAAACTTACCAAGGATGATGAATCAAAAGAAGTAGATCAGACATTGTATAGATCTATGATTGGAAAATTGCAATATGTGGTGCACACAAGGCCAGACATTGCCCTTGTAGTAGGAATTATAGCAAGATTCTCAACAAAACCAAAAGAAAATCACATGATGGCAACCAAAAGGATCATGAGATACTTAAAAGGAACTGAAGATTATGGATTATGGTATAAACTTGGAGGAAATTTGGATTTAAAGGTGTTCATTGATGTAGATTGGGCAGGGAATGTTGATGATAGAAAGAGCACAAGTGGAGGAGCTTTCTTTCTTGGAAAAAAGTTGGTTTCTTGGACAAGTAAAAAGTAGAATTTTACATCCCAATCCACAACAGAGGCTGAATATGTTGTAGTAGCAGTAAACTAGTCAAACATTATGTGGTTCAAAAAATTATTGGAAGGAATGAAGCAAGAAATAGAAGAACTTGTTGTTATGTTTTGTGACAACACAAGTGCAATTAACATATCCAAGAATCCAGTGATGCATTCAAAAACCAAGCATATTGCCATAAAGTATCACTTTGTTAGAGAATTGGCATAAGAAAAGGAAATTAGATTGGAATATGTCCATACAAAGGAACAAATTGTTGACATATTCACAAAGCCTTTATCTAAGGATGCATTCTTGTATCTTAGAGGTAAGTTAGGGTTCATTCCCCTATCAGAAGCTCACTAAAATATAGTTTTAGTGATGCATCAATAGGAATAGAATTGAAGATCTATCAGTTGATGCAACAAACCAATGAAGAAATTGCATATGAATTAGTACATCAGGTATAATGTTATTTAGTTGATTTGTGTTGTCTTTGGCATGTGTTTTCAAAGAGGGAGAGTATACTATCATATCTTTTTGAAATTTGCAAAATAATAAGAGTTTATGTGAGAGGGAGAGATAGGTTGTGAAAGAGGGAGAGATTACTATGAAAGAGGAGTTTTCTATATTTGAAGAAGAAAGTGAAGTATTCTGTCAGTAAAGACTTGTTTTCAAATTTCATTCTGCTATAACATGTTGTGTTGCCATCAATGCCAAAGAGGGAGATTGTTGAATACAATTGTTCAATTGTGTGTTGTCTTTGATGTCACACAAATGTTATATTAGTCATCATACAGAGTCTACTGAGCTTAGATGGTCAATAAGGAAAAGAGAAGAGTTTATCGAGCTCTGTTGGTCAGCAAGTCAAAGGATAGAGTCTATCAAGCTTAGTAAAGATAATTTACAGTGTCTACTGAGTAGACAGTTGTTATCGAGCTTTCAAGGTTAAACAAAGAAATTTAATTGTTACCAAGCTCACTCAATCATCAAAGGGAATTATGGAAGAGAAAGTTCTTACCAAGCTCTCATGGATAGAGAAGAAATTTAGTTCTTACCAAGTCAACTAGTTAGCCAAAGGATTTCACAGATGTTGCAATGTTAACTGAGTTCAGATGGTTAACTCCAAAAATTTCTAGAAGCAGTATTTACCAAGCAAGGTTAGCCAGTGAAGGATTTCATTGATTTTTGAAATAACATCTATTTGATATTTGTAGCCAACTGATGTATGGATTATTGTTAAATGTAACATGAGAATGATCCAACTTGATAATCTAAATGGTATAAATAAGAGGTCAAGTTGTGAATTCTAAGTGTGGAAGTGAAATTGATGTAATATGAGGTCTAATTATTGTGGAAGAAAATTTGAAGGATGATCAGAGATCATTGAGGAGTAGCAAAGCCATATTTGATCAAGGAGGACATAATGATGTATAACAAAGACCTGTAATCAACAAATTTAATTGTATCTTATTCAGGTCAATTCATTGTTGATTTCTAACAATTGTAGCAGTGATTTCAAATCTCTTAACATAATTGGTTTAACATCCATTTTGTAAATTCTCTAACAAAGTAACAGTTTAGTTGAATTGTTTTAAAGACCTCTAGCAAGGCCACTCCTAACAAGGTGATCAAAATCTTCTAACAGGGTCACACCTAACAATGTGTATTGTAACCTATAATAGGGTTGGCTCCTAACAGGGCTCACTTCAGAAGAGTGAAAATTGGTAACTAGTTACTTGGTGGTTTTTCCCATATTGAGTTTTCAAATTAAATCTGGTGTCTCCTATGTTCATTTTTTTTTCAATTGCATGTATGATTGCTTGAAGATAAGTAACAGTTTAATTTACCGAGTTATAGCATTTTTGTTATGCTTATCAAGTATCAACAGTAACTAGGTCTTTAAGACATCTAATGGATCTGTGATTAAAGTTTTTGTTAGTAACTAATTCACCCCCCCCTCTCAGTTACTCTATCTTTAATCCCAACAACATGATATATCCAACCATCATAAAAGATATAAACATCCATGACCCCCAAAAGTAAAACATGACCAAAACCCACATCTGAGTCAACAACTTTGACCCTCAGATGCCCCTGCATCATATACCTAGAGGCACACAAGAAATGTAGGAAACTTACTATGTAAGCGGGTAAGTGTCATCATATGTACCATGCTAGAGTTACCCTGGTAGTCTCTCATGAACCTAGCCCCCTAGTGGTCCCTATGCGGCCACAAGTATTCTCTCATAATGACAAGGAATACTATAGATGCAAGGTCAAAACCAAGCATTCTCTCTACTCCCATCCTAGTTTGTAATAGAACTTGAGGCATGGGCAAGGATATACAAAGACTCTTAATAGGTTCATTTTACTCTCATTTAGTGTAGTGTTTTCACTTATTAAACAACTTACAATGGGTTACCCTGACAGCCACTTAGGGCCCCGTCCCCCATTGTAAGCAACTTCCCAACATTACATATAGATTGCCTACCCTAAGCTCATGAAATCACAAATTAAAGAATCATAGTAAAATCAATTAAGCCCTATACAAGTGACTGGGAAGCATCGAAAGATAAATCACAATATCCATTAGTTCTCAGTGAGCAACTAGAAAGTATCCCAATAAAACTAATCGATGACTCAAAATAGTTAAGTCAAATGTCTCATAGCATAAATCTTGCTATCCTACAAATCACTAAAAATAGTAGCCAATAATATAAACACATTCAACATAGTGCATACCAACACATTACCATGGTTAAGTAAAATAATCAAGATCAAGTCAGCATGATACCACACTCACAAAACTCTTGAGCCTCTCGTAGACATCTTAGAACTAGTCAATGTCTAGTCAACCCCCAAACCCAAAACACAAACAATGTACAGATAACAAGGTGTAAGTTTCATGTTTTGGTTTGATTTTGAAAACATAAGGTCGAGTTAAATATGAAGTTTTAGTTTTGGTTCAGTGTATGTTTTAAGTGAAAAGATTCTTCATTTACCTTATGGTTAACCCATGTATTTGTTTGAATAAAAATAAGGATTTACCCCCATAATATTTTAAATCAATTTTTTTAAAAATAATCATTTAGGATGACTATTTATTTAAATTATTAATTGATTCCATTGATTTAAAATAAAATAATTTACAATTTTATTAAAAATTAGAATTATTAATAATTAAATAAATCTTCATTCTTATTTAAATAACTTTCATTATTAAATGAATTAATTAAATTAAATTGATTAGATTAATTAATTATAATATATATAATAATTATATTTTAAATAATTATTAAAAATTAAATAATTAATAAAGCTTATTTATTAAATAATAATTAAATTAAATTTGATTAGATTAATTAATTATTATAAATATATATAAAATGATTATATTTTTAAAAAATTAAACAATTAATTAAATTTATTTATTAAATAATAAATAAAATTAATATTAAATAACATATAAAATATAACTTTTTAAATAAAAATTAAATTTAACGCAAATCAACATGGTGACTTTAATAAAGTGGTGTTGTTCTAATAACCACCAACCCTTTTAAAAGGGTGTCCACATACTGATACAGACCTGCAACAGCATTGTTGTTGTTGTACTTGTGGCAGTAGTGGCTGTCAGTGCATGAAGGGGGGGTATGGGGTTTTCCACCCCTTCCTCATTTAATTTTTTTTAATTTTATGAAATCGTATTTGCAAAAAAAAAAATGTTTTAATTTAATTAAATTTTATAATCTATATAAATTTTAAAGAGAACGGTAGCCTCCCTTTAAAATTATTTAAAAATATATATGTTTTATACAAAATTCTACCTTTAATCTGATAGAGGTAACATGACCAATCAGTTCAATTCTCAAATGAAATTGTCAAATTTAATACAAAACCCTTCCCCATTCAATTTCCATTTTTTTAAAAATCTATTGAAAGAAGGATTATATTGATCATTTAAACCATTCCATATACAGAAGATTTAAAAAACACACTACAAATTCATAATATGAAACATTCATTGCAAGAATTATTTAGACAACCATTCAAGAGATACGATGAAGATAGGAGAGAAAGAGTGTAATAAATTGAGTGAATAATCACAAGTGTCTACCTAGACACTGATGCTAATCACTACACCCAAGAAAATTGTATAGAAGTTCCTCCTCTCAGAATCTTCTTCTTTCTGAAAATTCCTTCCTCTTTACAAAATTTTTTGTCCCTCCCTAAAACTTCAGTCCCCTTGAAAAGAACCCCCAAATTGTGATATGGAGTTCTCTCCCTAAAATCGAGGCACTAATTGTGCATTCACCCTAGAGAATTACTTGCTCACCAGACTTCAACTCTAAATTAATTTTTCTTTATCTTTCCTCTTTCTTTTCTTTTTCTTTTCCATGCACGTTTATTGAATTATTATATTACTTTATTTCATTTTCACTTGACTTCTTTTTTAATTAATTTATTAAATTTAATCTCATGCATGCATCATGGAATCATGAAACTTTAAATAAATTAATTTCTTTTCCCACTTCTAAAATTATCTTCGAATGTTTAATTGATAAAATGTTTATTAACTTAAACAATAATATTATTTAGCATTTATTTAAAAATGAGCTCTAAATATATTATTATTAAATTAAACAAATATTATCACATTCTAAATTTATTCTTATAACTTTTATCTTCAAATTTAGTTCTTTTTATTTAATTAATTTCCCAATTAATTAAATATTAAAATATCATAATAATTTCTTATTAAATTAAACCATTAATTTAATCATTTAATTTGACTTCATTAATAGGAAAATCACCAAGGACTCATAAAACAAAATATGAAAACCCATCATAGGAAAACATATACAAGATCAAACTAAAGGGTTATGTTGATGAATTAATGTCATTTGACACATTTAGAAGGTAGTCAATTTAGTCATTTGTCCTAATTTTCTAGGACAAATGGCTTAAGGTTTTAGGATTTGGACTTAAGAATTTATCTCCCCTCTCTTACCATTGAGATAATGTGATAGGGTATGCTCATCCTAGAAATTTAGGAAAGTCGATAAATAGTACTTGCAACCTACATAAAATCCACACATGGATGAACATAATATTATAACATAAACAGGCAATAGTAAGAAGTGGTGCATCGTTTAGATCCTGACTAGCATGTGACTACAACTCCTTTCCTTAGCCACATTAGAAATGCCATACATAAAGAAAACATGCATGGACACCATACACATGCAATATGGAGTAAGTATCCATAAGAGAACACATATGATAATCCATCTAACTAATCATCATCAATAACTGAAATCACTGAATAATCAACATGCATACATGAAATATAGAGTACCAAGTAATCTCATCATAAATCAACTGAATCTGATTCAATATTTGATAAGCTCAAAATAATACTTCTAATGATCAAGCATAAAACTAGCCTAAAAGATTTCAGGAATGATAGCAAAAATATAAACTAGGGGTAGGCACTGCATCCATCCCCCCTAGACTTAGGCTTACTCTTGAAAGCCTATGAACAAGTAGAGATATAAATCATGTAATCTAGATGCATCCTCTCATGTAGCTGATGAGTCATCAGTAGGGTCCCATTGGACCCTTACCTACTCTATGGTTTGACCCCTAAGGGTCAACTCCTACTACTCTAGAATGTGAACTACCTCAAAAGCTAGCTACCCATCCTCTACCTACAACAGATTTCAATCAAGAACATGTACCACATCAGGAATATATTGCCTAAGTATTGAAACATGGAAAACATCATTAATGCAAGATAGGTTGGGTGGTAAAGTAAAATGATAGGCAACTGGACCAATCCTCTCAAGAATCTTGAATGGTCCCACAAAGCGAGGTGCTAGCTTCAAACCCTTTTCATAATGGTTTGGACTCTTCCACAGATGCACTCTCAAGAAAACCTTCTCTCCCACAACAAACTATTTATTTGTCCCATGAGCATCGACATACTTTTTCTGCCTATCCTATGCCATAGTCAAGTGCTCTCATATATGCACTACCTATTGCTCCATATCTTGAAGCATCTCAGGACCCAACAAGATGTGATCCTCAAGACTGTCCCAACTCAAAGGTGTATGACAAGGATGACCATATAAATCCTAGAAAGGTGCCATGCCAATAGAACTGTAATATCCATTATTGTAAGAAAAATCCACTAGGTAGAGATAGTCCTCCCAAAGAGTCTACCTATCCATCACATACATCCTCAACATATCTTTTAGAACCTGATTCACTCTCTCTATCTACCCATCTCTCTCTGGGTGATATGCTGAACTAAAATTCAACTACACTCCAAGATCATGCTACAATGATGTCCAAAATGTAGAAGTGGATATAGGACCCTATCCAAAATAATCCTTCAAGGAATACCATATAGTCTCATGATGTCATGCATGAAGACATTAACTACAAAATTTGCAGTGTAGGAAGACCTTGTCAGTGAAAAATGAGCCACCTTGGTCAACCAATCAATGGTGACCATGATAGCATCATGACAATGAGTAGTCATAGGTAATCCTACTATGAAGTCTATAGAGATGATGTCCCACTTCCATGAAGGAATAATATCTGGTTACAAAAGTCCTGCTAGATACTAGTGTTCAGGTTTGACTTTCTAACACTCAAGGCATCTAGCCACAGAATTAGCAATTTTGTGCTTCATCCCTATCTAATAGAATAAATTTTTCAATTCTACATGCATCTTCTTAACACCTAGACATGTTGAATAAGGTGCATGATAGGTCTCTGATAGGATCAATATATAGAGTTCATCTAGTAGTAGTACATAGATCCTTCCTAAATGTCTCAAAATGCCATCTGACTCAAGAACATAGTCTAAAAATTTACCCTCCAACGATCTCTCTAAATCTATCTCTCTGCATAGCTCTTGATACCAAGTATCAATAGGGAGTGCTTGAAGTATTTGACTCCTCAAATCAACAATAAGTGTCATAGACAATGTAACATGTCTCTTGTGACTCAAAGCATCAACTACCATGTTCTCCTCCCCCTGAATATACTTCACCTTGAAGTGATACTCACATAGAAACTACATCCATTGCCTCTATCTAGCATTCAGATTAGGCTACATGAATATGTACTAGAGACTATGATGATCACTACGAAGTTCAAATTTGTGTCGTAGCAAGAAATATCTCCATCTCACTAAGACATGAATTACTATTGCCAACTCAAGATCATGTGTAGGATAACTTAGCTCATGATCCTTGAGTTTACATGATTCATATGCAATCACCCATCCATTCTACATCAAAACCACTCCAATCTCCTCAAAGAAAGCATCTGTACAAACCATGAAATCACTTGCTAGATTAGGTACTACAAAGATCGGTGCATTGGTCAAAAGCTCCTTGAGCTTTCAAAATGCTTCCTCACATTTCTCTAGCCATAAAAAATTCTCTCCTTTCCTCTAAAGGGAAGTGATAGGATGTGCTATTCTAGTGAAGTTTTGGACAAATCTACAATAATAACTAGTTAGACCCATAAAACTATGAATTTTTGACACAATAGTGGATGTAGTCCAATCTACTATTGCTTGGATCTTCATGGGGTCTATAGAGATACCCTCACCTACTATGATGTTCCCTAAGTATTGTATCTCTAATTGAAAGAAATCACACTTGGTCACATTGGCATAAAGTTGATTATCTCTCAAGCACTACAAAACCAAATGCAAATATTCCTCATACTCCTTTTGGGATTTAGAATATATTAGTATATCATCAAGGAACATGAATAAAAATTTGTCAAGATAGGAATAGAACACTCCATTCATTAGACACATGAAACCTGATGGAGCATTTTTCAACCCATAAGATACTGCTATGAACTTGTAGTGCCCATAGCTAATTTAGAAGGCAGTCTTATGAATGTTAGCTTCCTTGATGTGAAGCTAATGGTATCTTTACTTAAGGTTGATCATCGAGAACCCTGTAGCTACCTTGACCTGGTCAAACAAATTGTCAATCCTTGGTAATAGATGCCTATTCCTTATTTTCACCTTATTCAGCTATCTATAATCAATACAAAGGCATAAATAACCATCCTTCTTCTTCATAAAGAGCACTGGAGCTCTCCATGGTGATACACTAGGTCAAATACTACCCTTAGCCAAAAGTTCCTCTATTTGTAGGCACAACTCACTCAATTCTTGAGTGGTCATACAATAAGGAGCTCTAGAGATAGGCTTTGTTCCTAGAGTGAGGTCAATGTTGAAATCAATATCTCTCTTTGGGGGAATGCCCAGAATCTCACTTGGAAAGACATCTGCATACTCTTATAGAATAGTGTGATCCAAAATCTTTCTTGCAAGATCTTCTTCATCTAGCTCACTTACCATAACAAAAAATACCTAACATCCTTTATGAAAGCTCTGCTTCAATTGCATTGTAGATATCATCCATAGAGATATAGGTCTCGATATCCCCATAATCTCCACATCCTTCCCTTGGTCATCTTGACATAAAATGGTCTTCTTCTATAGTCTATCCTAGCTCTATGAGAGGCAAGCTAATCCATACCTAAGACCACATCATAGGAGCCAATAGGAATAACCTGAAGGTCAATTGATGTCACAAACCCTCCTATGCCAAGCCCACACTTATGAACTGTGAAATCTGTGGAAACCTTAGTGCCTGAGGCTAGTTCCACTTGCCAACCATGATCTTTCTTAACCACTTCCAGCTTACACTTAGCAACTAGAGATGGTGAAATAAAAGAATCTGTGGCACCTAAATCAAAAAATATAGAGAGAGGTGTACCTCAAATAGCTCCTATAGTCTCAACTATGATCCGCTAATGGTTTGCTTAATGGTGATCTACTGCTACAAATACCCTATGATCTCTACCTACATCTCTGAATGTGGGTTCATATGCTACTGGACTAGGACCTAAATACTGAGGTGCTCATTGCAGACAATGAGCTACAATGTGTCCAACCTACCCACATGTATAACATCCTATTCCTCTGCTAGATCCTCTACCTATAATAGGTGTGTTCAACCACTAGTGGCTATCCCTACTAGCAAAATATTTGCTACTCTATGCAGGTTGAGTGTACTGGTTTCACCTATTGCATTATGCATTGCAATTGTTCTTGGAGTTAGAACTACCACCCCCACTCTATGCTTGAGGGTATGTGATCCATTCTACTACTATGACTACCAAGGCTAATGTTGGTTCTAATTTCCCTTAGTAAAAGCAGGCTTCCTATTTCCACCTAATTTGTGGTTGCCCTTAGATCTTGATGTTGTAGGTGCTCCCACAAAACCCCCATGTCCAAGATTGACACTTTTCTCTACAAGGATGGCTTGATGTACCACATCTTTGAGGGTTTTAAGCTCAAACACCTTAACACCCCCAACTATATGGTTGTTCAAACCTCTGATGAAATTTTTTTCCAACTATGTTGGGTTGTCACTAAATCCCAAAAAGGGCATGAGCTCATAGAACTTGTGCTCATACTCGACTACAGTCATAGTGAACTGTCTCAAGTTATGGAACTCATCTGCTCTATTCTACTTTCATTCCTCTGGTAGGAATTTTTCATGAAAGTTTTTCAAAAATACCTCCCATGTAACATTATTTATGTCTATGCCTAGCTTCTTTTCCTCAATTGTCCACCAAGTGGCTCCAAAGTTTTCCAGGTTGGTAATAGAAAACCTCACTTTGACATTATTGTCAAAGTCCTAAATAGCAAATATCATGTCAAGAGTAATAAGCCACTACTTGGTTACATAACCTAAACCCAACCCATTAAAGGATTTGACCTTGGACCTTTGAAGGTCCTTCATCTAAGTAGATAAAATTGATCTCTACCAATCCCTCCAAGGGCTCCTAGACCTAGGTCTATGCTCATGTCCTCCATGTTGTGCTCTATCCTGATCTTGAATAGGAAGTAGGTGATCAATGATGGTCTACATCATTTTCCTCAGATCAACCTCCCCAAAGTTGGCTTGTTGCTCTTTATGGCTCTCTTCCTGATGCTTACTAACATGCTCTTCCCTACCCTCTTCCTAATTAAGGCCTTTATGGATAGACTCATGTACACTAATGTTTCTGCCTCATCCACGACCTCTACCATGTCCTAGGCTATGACCTCTTGCTAAAGATCTCATCCCAAATACCATCCTATAACAAGATACAAGATGCTATAATAACCATAAAACATATCACTATAAAGCATATATAAAAGACACATATTTTGAAAATAGAATAAGTTTCAATTTTTAATTTTTCCTATTTTTAGGTTTATGTAATAATTCAGTTTTGAAGTTTAAATGTTCAAGTTAGAAAATATACAACTAAAAGTTTACATTTTATTTCAATGCAACTAGTTCAATTTTTTAGTTTGTAATAGATATATATAATAGCTTAAAGTTTCATTTTTGTTCAACTAGTTATCAACTAGTGGCGTTCCAATATATCCAAAGCTCCCAATGTAGAAACTTGGGCTCTAATACTAAATGTAATGCCCCGCCAAGGGATCCAAAAGAAATAACCTAAAGTTTTGCTAAGTTTTCTAAACATTTTTTTTTAGAAAGAAAGATAAAACATACACATCAAACACATAGTAGCAGAAGCAATAATATACAATCAACTGAAAATCATACATAACAGGTTATATTCCTTAAGGATCCTATGATGTTGAATCACACTTAAATTTCATTAATACTAAGTCCATTCAAATACCACATCCATTCAAATACCATGTCCATATGAAAGAATAATTAAAAAGTACAATGTCCATTTAAATAATATACATTTGTTCTGAATGCCTCTTGGCAAATGAAATTTGGAATGCTCAATCATCAACTGTACATGTCATAGGGTATGAAAGGCTAAAAGAATATACATACATAGAACTAGAAATACATCATCCTCCTCAAATCCATGATACGAGTTCAATAAAATAAATGAAACCATCCACCATACATGATACATCCAACCATCATAAAAGATATAAAAATTCATCATAAAATATAACCACCCATCATAATGATACATAGATAGAATGAAAGGAAATGCAATCAAAGAAGCTCCAGCAATGGTGACTACAAATGAATCTCAATGGTAAGAGTAAAAAAGTGCTACCACCCAACCGCGTGGAACCTAAATGGCCCACTCCCACCGCACTGAGGAGATAGTCTCAAGTCCTAAATAGGATATCAATCCAAACATCAAAAATACTCTCTGAGTCTAGGAAATCCTAAAAAGTTTCTAACTCGATGGTTCCAAGATAAGTTGACATCTATACCCAAAGACACACAAGACACGTAGGAAACTTGCTATGTAAGTGGGCAAGTATCATCACACAAATCATGCTAGAGTTACCCTAGCAATCTCTTAGGACCTCAGCCCCCTAGTGATCCCTATGTGGCCATGAGTATCCTCTCATATTGACAAGGCATATTATAGATGCAAGGTCACAACCAACTATTCACTCTACTCCCATCCTAGTTTGTACTAGCACTTGAGGAATGGGTGAGAGTATACAAAGACTCTTATTAGGTTCATTTTAATCTCATTTAGTGTAGTGTTTTCAGTTATTAAACAACTTACAATGGGTTACCCTAGTAGCCACTTAGGGCCCCGACCCCCATTGCAAGCCAATTCTTGACATTACATATAGATTACCTACCCTAAGCTCATGAAATCACAAGTCAAAGAATCATAGTAAAATCACCTTAGCCCTATACAAGTGACTAGAAAATATAAAAAGATAAATCACAATACCCATTAGTTCTCAACGAGCAACTGAAAAGTATCGCAATAAAATTGATCAATGACTCAAAATAGTTAAGTCAAATGTCTCATAGCATAAATCTTGCCATCTTACAAAAAAATGAAAATAGTAGCCAATTATATAAACACACTCAACATAGAGCATACCAACACATTACCATGGTTAAGTAAAATAATCAAGATCGAGTCAACATGATATCACACTCACAAAACTCTCGAGCCTTTGGTAGATGTCCTAGAACTAGTCAACACTCTAGTCAACCCCCAAACCCAAAACACAAACAATGTACAGATAACAAGGTGTAAGTTTCATCTTTTGGTTTGATTTTGAAAACATAAGGTTGAGTTAAATATGAGGTTTCAATTTTTGTTCAATATATGTTTTAAGTGAAAAGATTTTCCGTTTACCCTATAGTTAACCCATGTATTTGTTTGAATAAAAATAGGGATTCGCCCTCATAATATTTTAAATCAATTTTTTTTTAAAACAATCAAGGGATAACTATTTATTTAAATTATTAATTAATTGAATTGATTTAAAATAAAATAATTTACAATTTTATTAAAAATTAGAATTATTAATAATTAAATAAATGTTCATTCTTATTTAAATAACTTTCATTATTAAATAAATTAATTAAATTAAATTGATTAAATTAATTAATTTTAATATATATATATAATAATTATATTTTAAATAATTATTATAAATCAAATAATTAATAAGGTTTATTTATTAAATAATAATTAAATTTAAGTTGATTAGATTTTAAAAAAATTTAAACAATTAATAAAATTTATTTATTATATAATAAATAAAATTAATATTAAATAACATATATAAATAAATTTTTAAATAAAAATTAAATTAAATGCAAATCAACACGATGACTTTAATAAAGTGACACTATTTTAGCAACTACTGACCCTTTTAAAAGTGCAGCCACCTGCTAACACAAGCTTGCGACAACACTGCTATCACAATACCTACAACAATAGTGGCTATTGATGCACAAAGGGGGGTATGGGGTTTTCCACCTCTTCCTCATTTAATATTTTTTAAAATTATATAATTATATATATATTCTGAAATCGTATTTGAAAAAAGAAGAAGAAATTTTAATTAAATTAAATTTAATAATATATATAAATTATAAAGAGAACAATAGCCCCCCTTTAAAATTATTTAAAAATATGTATTTTTTATACAAAATTCTAGCTTTAATTTGATAGAGGCAACATGCCCAATTGATCAAATTCTCAAATGAAACCTTCGAATTTAATATAAAACCCTTCTTCATTCAATTTCCAATTTTTTTAAATCTATTGAAAGAAGGATTATATTGATCATTTAAACTTTTCCATGTACAGACTATTTAACAAACATACTAGAAATTCATAATATGAGACATTCATCGCAAGAATTATTTAGACAACCATTCAACAGACATGATAAAGACAGGAGAGAAGGAGCATAATAAATTGAGTGAATAATCACAAGTTTCTACCTAGACACAAATGCTAATCGCTATGCCCAAGAAAATTTTACAGAAGTTCCTCCTCTCAGAATATTCTCCTTTCTAAACATTCCTTCCTCTTCCAAATATTTGCGGTCCTTCCCAAAAACTTTTCTCCCCTTGAAAATGAACTCCCAAATTGTGATATGGAGTTCTCTCCCTAAAACTAGGGCACTAATTGTGCGTTCACCCTAGAGAACTCCTTGTTCACCAGACTTCAACTCTAAATTGACTTTTCTTTATCTTTCCTCTTTTTTTTTCTTTTTCATGCACATTTTTTGAATTATTAAATTACTTTATTTAATTTTCACTTGACTTTTTTTTAAATTAATTTATTAAATTTAATCTCATGCACACATCATGCAATCATGAAACTTTAAATAAATAAATTTCTTATCCCACTTCTAAAATTATCTTCAAATGTTTAATTGATAAAATATTTATTAACTTAACCAATAATATTATTTGACATTTATTTAAAAATGGGCTCTAAATATATTATTATTAAATTAAATTAATATTATAACATTCTAAATTTATTCTTATAACTTTTATCTTCAAATTTAGTTCTTTTTATTTAATTAATTTCCCAATTAATTAAATTAAATTAAATATTAAAATATCATAATAATTTCTCATTAAATTAAAACATTAATTTAATCATTTAATTTGACTTAATTAATAGGAAAAATCACTAAGGACTCATAAAAGAAAATACAAAAACCCATCATAAGAAAACACATACAAGATCAAACTAAAGGGTTATAATCATGAATTAACGTCATTCAACACATTTAGAAGGTAGTCAACTCAAATACTTGTCCTAATTTTCTAGGACCAATGGCTTAAAGGTTTAGGATTTGGACTTAAGAATTTATCTCCCCTCTCTTACCATTGAGATAATGCAATAGGGTACACTCGTCATGGCAATTCAAAGAAGTTGATACCTAGTACCTGCAACCTACATAAAATCCACACATCTACAAACACAATATTCTAAGTTAAACAGGCAATGGCAAGTAGTGGTGCATCATGTAGATCCTAACTAGTAAGTGACTATGACTCCCTTCCTTAACCACATAAAAAATTCCATACATAAAGAAACATACATGCACACCATACATATACAATAAGGGATAAGTATCCATAAGAGAACACATATGATAATCTATCTAACTAATCATTATCAATAACTAAAATCATTGAATAATCATCATGCATACATGAAATATAGAGTACCAAGTAATCTCATCATATATCAACTGAATATGAATCAATATTTGATAATCTCAAAATAATACTACTAATGATCAAGCATAAAACTGGTCTAAAAGAGTTCAACAATGATAGATAAAATGTAAACTCAGGGTAGGCACCACATCTTCTTTCTCAAAATCGACATCTTCTCGAGTGTTAAAAATACATACTTGTAGATTTTTTTAATTATAATATACTATATCTAAGTAAAACTCTATGAAATATATATGAGAATATTCTTGACTTTGAGCTCTATAAAATGATGTTTATATTTTATTAAAAATATATAATAAAAAATAGTAAGAGTTATTGAAACATCAATTTTCTAAAATAAGTTTATTTCTTTAGTAATTGGATACTAACTACTATAAAACATGCATTTAATAGATATTTCCAATTGGAAAAGTGTAAGACCATATATAACTTTGCTAGAATAAATTTATCAAAGATCATATATTTGAACAAAATCAATTTTTAGATAGAAATACTCAAATTCATTCATTCTAATAAGTCATCTTGAAAGGTGGCACAACTTTGTAATTTCACCCACACTTTAATTAAAAATGTTAAAGACTACAAAATCTAGAATTTAAAATTATTAAGCATAATATGCATAGCCAAACTTGGATCTTGTCAATTTTTTTGGTACAAATAATTCAAATATTGATATGTGCATGTGTGTGTGTGTGTGTGTTAGAGAGAGAGAGAGAGAGAGAGAGAGAGAGAGAGAGAGAGAGAGAGTTGGCGATTGACAATAGGCAGAAAAATATGGTATTTAGGAGGAAGATATTGTGAGAGGGGAGAAACAGAGAGATGGAAAATGGGCCAAATAATAGGGGTATCTTCTAGATGATGGAAAGATAAGTGGAAGGATAGTGACATGGTATCAATAGAGATATTTGTGTATGTGCACATGCGCACGTGTGTGAATGAGTGAGTGTGTGTGTGTGTGTGTGTGTGTGTGTGTGTGTGTGTGTGTGTGTGTGTGTGTGTGTGTGTGTGTGTGTGTGTGTGTGTGTGTGTGTGTGAGAGAGAGAGAGAGAGAGAGAGAGAGAAGGAAGGTAGTGATTGGTGCTTATTATAGTGAATATATGGCAAGATAAGTGGGCAAGGAAGAGAGATGACATCTATATCTTGGACAAAGTTAATTATCATTTAGTATAAACAAACATGTTTATGTAGGGAAGATAGATTACATATATATTATAGGAGGAAGTTTATTATGGATTAGAATAGACAAAGATGTTAATGTAGGGAAGAGAGAGATAGGGTGCTGAAATTAGGTATATTTTTATATATATAAATTAGGAGGAATGGATGGTGTAATGGAAGAGAAAGAAAAAAAGTGAGAAACAAAAAGTAATATAGGGGAGAGGGAGTGGGATAAGGTATAGATTAAGAAGGAAGAACATTAAGGATCAATATAGATACAGATGTTGGTAGAGAGAGAGAGAGAGAGAGAGAGAGAGAGAGAGAGAGAGAGAGAGAGAGAGAGAGAGAGAGAATGGATTGATAGATGTAAGGTATACATAGATGATAATTATGGGGAATTCAATGGGAGAGGGGGTTGAGAGAGATAACATTGATAGTGAAAATAATTATGAAAAATAATAGGAAAAGATATTGTGAGAGAGTGAGAGCAATGGTAATCACAAGGAGATATATGAGCACTTGTTTCATTCCATATATTTAAGCAAGTTTTTATTTTATTCATCTAGATTATATTTCTTTCAATTTATTGTACTCACATAATATTATACTTTGGTATTTTTCTTTTTATCTTATTATGGCCCATCTATACTCTTTTGTATGAGACAACATCATGGTATGTTTATGTCTATAATTCATTCTATGGTGCTTGGAAGACACTTATGTCCAAGATAGTAAGGTAAAAAATTATATGACATGGTCTTTATAGTTAGTGTAATGTGAGAAATGGTGATCAATGATAGACCTCCACTTTTCACAAATACTAGTAGGGTTCTAAAATATGCTCCTTAGGCCAAATATTTTTTTATAGAACCCAAAAGGATTAAGTAGAAAAAATGAAGATCAAGATAAAGGATGTGATTTTAGAGTCTTCCTTGTATAGGCATGAATATGGTGTATATATAATGTAAAGTAAAGAAATGACTTGTCTAATGATAAAGAAAGGTATCTTATGCAAGAGAGATGGTAATCAAAAGGCTGTATATGATAAATATAGGCAATAATTGTGAGGAGATGTGTGTAGGAAATAAGTGGAAGAGGGTGATATGTACATGGGGAAAACATAAAAAATTAATAGGGGAATGATATAGTGATTTTTGGTGTAAATAAGTATTTACTTATTACACTTACTTAAGTTTACTTAGGTTAATGCATTATTTAATTATTTTGCATTATTTTATTTGTGAGACAATTAGGAGTTTGTGCACTCTTTTGAGTTGTCTTGATGACATCACAAGGGTCCGCACCTCTTTTAAGCACATGTTTTCTACAACATAGGAATCTTCTACATACATATGATACTTTGTCATTCTTATCCATTCATCTAGAATGTTGGAGAAGATGCTTAGTTGTCTTATCTCCTAGTTGTTTCTATAGACATTCTAGGTGCTTCCTAAGAGGCCTTTATATATAGGCACTCCTAATGTGTTTGTAAATCACATTCTAAATAGAGCAATATATTCAGACATGCTCTAATTAATTGATCATATCCATTTTTGGTCTATAGTTCTGTTTGTGTTTGAGTTCTTAGTTCCTAGGTGAATTTTTCCCTTAGAAAAATTCTTACATGGTATCAGAGCAACTTGGAGACTTTCTCATCACATAGCCATTCGAGACCATGCTTGCTTCATCACCTCAACCTGAATCCAGAGTGCTACAAAAATTAGGAGCGTCTAGAGCCAGATCTGACCTTGCCATGGTGTCCGAAATGCTGAATTGGTGAAAATCAGCTACAAAGCTGCCTAACTGAGGCCAAAGTTGATTGTGAGGCAAATTTTTTTTTGCAAACTGGCACTCAAAGGACTGATTTGCAAAATTGGTATGATCATTTCAGATTTGTACATTTAATTCTCATATCTACTTTTTTTCATCTGCATCTCTACTATTTTTTCGCATCTACATTATTTTCTAGAAATCTTTTGGTCATAGGGCCATAGGAGAGATTTTTTGTAGGTGAAGATTGAAGCTTGTTCGTGCAAATCTGATATTTACATCACATTTAGAGGTCCAAAAACCCCCAGATCGGATTTTGTTTCATCCAAATCAGACATCTGAGGCAAAATCTAGAGCCATTTATTTTTTGGAGGCGACGACGATTCAGAAAAAATAACAGCAACAACAATTTTCAAACAGCAATATCTTCCTCATACGGACTCCTTTTTGTGAGAAATTTTTTTTTTTTGGGGGTAGGATTTCGTGATCTACACATTGGTGTAGGTGGTTTGAGATCTCTAGTTTTTAATTTTTCTGTGGCTCCAAAATCTCAAATTTTGCCACTTAAAATGCTTGGTATGGGCTCATCTGGACTCCAAATCAGGTTCCATTTTTTTTGAAAGTGCATTTTTTTGGTCTACTTTCCAGATCTATAATCACATTATAGGTTTTTTAGATAGAAATACTACTTTTAGGAATAGGCCTTAAATTGGCAAGTGGCTTTCAAGTGCCAAGAACATCTTTTTCAGGGGTGGTTCTTTGATTTTTTTGGGGGTTTCTTTTATTGGTCCATTATGGAAGAGTCAGATTTGATCTACTTGAACCCAAATAACTATAAGGAATGGAGTCAACTTATGGTCAGATATCTCTCTTAGCATAATGCACTGCCATATGCGCTAGATCTTAAGTATATTGTTGATCAAGTTGACCTCCTTATTCCTACTCTTTATCACTATATGGAGTATAAAGTTCTAAAAAAGATGTTCAAAATTAAGTCATCTAATCCATATGTTTTATGGATGTATCTTTGGGAGCATTATGGAGATCCAGCTATTTCTCCATTCCCAGAAGATCTACTTCCTCCAATTGTAGCTGACTCCTCTTCTGATGAGATCACACCTCTAACTCCTATTGCTCCTACTGATCCTATCTCAGCCACAGATGCTTTAGAATCAGTGTAGTAGGATACTTTATGTCTTGCTACTCTACCTTCATGCGAAGACTTCCTTTCCAATATTGCGCAGTTGTTCATGGAGTCTCACATTGAATATGTGGGGGATATTATTGATGAAATTCATCTTCTTTTTGAGGCAAATATTCTATCTTTTGCCGCAGTGACAGATTCAGGTACTTTAGCACTCCAAGGTACTCATGGTCTTCCAAGTGATAATTTATTGCCAGTAATTTCAGTTCTGTTCTTGGAGTCACACACAATAGATATGGGAGACTTTTATGATGATTTCTTGCTTCTCTTTGCTAAGGAGTATTCTACAGTTGTTGTGAGGGCCCACTTTGACCCTCAACTCCATGCTCTACATGATCAATCCTTCTAGATTGGCATGATTGTGGATTCTTCTTTACAACATCTGCGGGAGGTCTCTCTCACATTTGGGAAGACTATTGGTTTCCTAAAATAGGTTCTACATCCTTCCTTATTCTATCTGCTCTTCTCTTTAGTAGTTTTGGAGGAAGTCATCAATAGTATCAAAAAAGAGACTTTTGAACAGGTTTTAGAGATACCAGTCATCATAGAGATCCCTTCTCCATACAGGGGACACATCTCATAGGTACCCTTGCCATTGTTTCTTCCAAAGGGGAGGAACATCATTCAAAGGTCATGGATCAGCTTCTACAACAGAGCATTCTTCACTAATCGGCATACTACTTTTAAGGGGGGGCACTACCTTGTCTCCTTCTTCTCCTTTTTCGGGGGGACTTTTTCCTCATAGGAGGTTTTGTCCTTCTCCATTCTTTCTTGTATATACATGGATGCATGTCATAATGGGGGGGTCTTGATTACTCCATCCATCGATGCATCCTTATTCATCTTACTTTTTGGGGGAGGGTTTTTCCCATGAGGTTTTCCCTCTTTCCCCGCTTTATGGGAGATTTGCATCTTCATTATGTACATGGGTACCTAACATGGCCTAGTAGCCAGGACCCATTCTGTATCTTCATCCTAGTTTTGTAAGCTTAAGGGCATTCCCCTAAGTTTCCCTTAAGGGGGGGTGTTGGTGCAAATGAGTATTTACTTATTAAACTCACTTAAGTTTACTTAGGTTAATGCATTATTTTATTTGTGAGACACTTAGGAGTTTGTGCACTCTTGTGAGTTGTCTTGATGACATCATAGGGGTCCGCACCTCTTTTAAGCACATTTTGTCTACAACACAGGAATCTTCTACATACATATGACACTTTGTCATTCTTATCCATTCATCTAGAATGTTGGATAAGGTGCTTAGTTGTCTTATCTCCTAGTTATTTCTAGAGACATTCTAGGTGCTTCTTGAGAGGCCTTTATATATAAGCACTCCTAATGTGTTTGTACATCACATTTTGAACAGAGCAATGTATTCATACATACTTTGATTAATTGATCATATCCATTTTTGGTCTACATTTGTGCTTGTGTTTGAGTTCTTAGTTCCTGGGTGAATTTTTCCCTTAGGCAAATTCTTACAGTGATAAAGATGAGTGAGGATACTAAAATAGAGTAATTAGGGAAAGATATAAAGAGACTGATAGAGAGAGATAATAATTATAGCCCAAAGTGATGGTAAGAGTGGGATAAGGAAAGAGATTATATATATATATATAGAGAGAGAGAGAGAGAGAGAGAGAGAGAGAATAATTAAGATGGAATGAAATAGAGTTACTAGTGGGAGAGATAGATGGTAATTAGGTTTAATACATGGAGAGAGAGAGAGAGAGAGAGAGAGAGAGAGAGAGAGAGAGAGAGAGAGAGAGAGAGAGAGAGAGAGAGATGTGTTAGAGAGAAAATGAGGTAGGAGAAGAGCTATGAAGTAATTATAGCATGACCTTATATCCTCTTAATAAATTGAACAATAACCTTAATTTCTAAGACTAATTGAATAATAAACCTATTTCAACACTAACCCTAACCTTAATTAAACATTAGATGTTGTCTATGTGTAATTGTTTCGAAATCAAATTTATATAATCTAGACATGAATACAAAGTCAAATTATGATTTTATTCATGAGGACTTTCCCATCACATTCTACTAGATTTAAATATATTATATATTATATAATATGTATAAATAAAGTCTAAAGATATTGAGACTTTAATTTACATTTTAAAAAATGAGTATAACTAAAAAATAAAGCCATGACATCTCTCAGATTTCTTTATATATATTCTATAATATATAATATACGTATAGCTAGTTGTATCTAGTGATTATTATTCTCTATTTTAATGTAATTTTATTAGTCCATTCCATAAGGTAGGAGACTAAGGTTTTCTATTTACTTTTCATTATCAATCCACTTGTTGAAAACTATGGAAATTCTATAAAATTGCACTTATACTATGGTTCTTTGAATTTTTACTTATTAAAATGATTTTTTATGTTTTATTTCTCATTTTCCATTGGTTTTAATGGTTTTTCTTAGTGGTATTTTTCTTTTCTTGTGGAAAAATAGAAGAAAATATGATAAGTGTCCATAACAACATGCAATATTTTTTATTCTGAAGTGTTGGTAAATAGATTTGTGAATGTGATAGTTACTTCTGAAACTAACCCTATTTGCCCTATGAATAGTGACAATTGTGCCAACAGTTGGAGAGATTGAAACCAATCATTACTAGATTACAACCTTCCTCTATGTTTGAGAGGGGTAGCTCCCTTGTATGATGGGTGTATATTATTTTTCAATAAAATGTATTCAAACTTAAAGGTTAAAGAGAAAGCTATTGATGACGAATGCATTGAACGACTTCATAACTTTCTTGCATAGCTTAAACTGCTAAAAAGAAAGATCAAGAACTATGATTAAAGGTTAGCATTAGCTTAGTGATGATACAATAATTCATTAACATCTACCCCATATCATGAAAACATTAATTACAACTATAATCGACACCTAAATAGTTCAAACTTTGAAGAAAAGAGAATACAAAATGCATGTTCCTTTATTTCCTTGCACCAAGAACATAAGAAGAAAGCAATTACAAAGAAAACTTCTATACATAATTCTTGAAAAGAAATCGTATCATCGAAAACATAAGTGTTCCCTTATTCCAAATTCCAAAAAGTCCCTAATTAAATTGAGATTTAGGAAATTATAGCTATTCTAGCATAACCAACTGTTCGAGTTTGTAACTACATCAAAAGTTAGAGTTTAGATATTTTGAAATGCATATTACAACCAACTCTAACCTTTTTATTGTGGAAAGGTAGTAGGCTAGCTTCACACTTGCCACCTCCCCTATTTGATCATTTTACAACAACAGATCTACCAAAGCAACCTTCACATTTAACTCATGCTACCATTGTATTGTACCACTTGATTGGGTTGATAATTATAATATGGACATGAGGCTAATCATCTTGTCATATAATAATTTCTTTGAATCAAATGTTAGTACGTGGATCACCTCGCAAGGTGGTGACCCAAAACCCCATGTGCACTTTGTGAGACTTATCTAGTGTTAATCTTTAGGGCAAATAATCATCTTCATGATACCCTTGATTTATAATTCCACCAATTTTGTTTGTATCCATGTTTTCATGCTCCAAGTTGATAACATCCTATCAAGTAACTCACATTCCTTGTCTTAGATTGGGTGCTACCATGCTCTGTTGATATCTACGTGGACATAAGGATCCTCAACATGGATAGTGAAAATATGGAAGGTTAGTATCTTTCCAAACCAATGGCATTTTATGTCTATGCCTTCCTTCCAAACTACTCTTTACTGAGAGGCATGATTTGTGGCATATGATGTCTTTGATCTTCAAGTGCATAGGCTAGAGGTTGGAGTTGCGGTTGACCCATCTTCTACTAAAAATTCAAAATCCCCACATTGACTTCCATTACATGGGCCTTTTATTAAACAATTCATGTCCTTCGTCTATGACCTTCCTTATGAATACAACTAATTTTCATTGGATGCCTCAAGCTAGAAATGAGGCTAGAGTCATTTCTTGTGCCACCCAACTAATACTTCAAAATCCTTCATTGAAGATTGGAGGAAGACGTGGACATTCCATGAGATGTCATTCCTTCCTTCAAACACTTTCAATGCATTGTGTTAAATATACACTATTTTTTTAAATATCCCATCAAGGTCATGGGTTGGAGAAATGATGGAAAGAGTTTCCAAGCAGTTCCTACACTTTATCTTTGCTTTTGAACTAATTGAATATTAAAACATTCTATCAAATAGTTTGTCTGACTTGTATGTCTTCATGTAGTGAATGTATATACATTTGTAAAACCACAAGCATGTCTTTATAGCTTGCTTCATCAGATGTGGTTAGGATTTTCTATCAAATTGTCTACATGCAAGGTCACTGTTGCTACTTCTACATTCAAATGCCCTTCAAAACTTGGAATTCTGAACTCATAAGTTATCAATTCTTCAAAAATTGGTAGTGGTGTAGATTGGAAAAAAAACCATTGAACCATTCCTCGCTTGACGGACCATCTTCATTTAGTCACATTATTCACCATGTGATAGCTAGGTGGAGTGTGCATGGGTTATCAATATTCTTTCTAAGACTTCAAGTTTTCCATACCAAATTCTTGGAACTATCATATGTGTGTAGAAATTATTTCAAATAGATCACACACTTGATTTGATGGTAATCTCTAAGATTTACAATCAAATTCATTTGTTTTGGATTAGACTTGCTATAAGACTTTTCCTATTTCTTTCTAGCATTAGTTTCCAACATTTTTCTTCCCTATGTTGTGATGTGTGTTAACAAAATATTGGTATCATTGGTCTAACAATTTTCTTTCTCTTCACTCTAGCAACATTTGAAGTTGGCTTCAAACATTTAAATTGGTATTTCAACATCAATCACCAATTCTGAAATTTCATTCCATGTCTTTGTAGGCTAGATAGAGGAAATAATACTATGTTCCTTGCCTATAGTTGAAGCCAAACCATTCATGTGCCTTGCCCTATCAAAATATTACATGCCTCAAAATAAGAAGCACTACATCTCTTTGAGAATGACACTTCCAAGATAGTTATACAATTGAGGTTTGGGTTAGGGAAGAAAACTTTTAGACGAAGTTTGGATTCAAACTCAAACCTCATAACCTTAACCTTTGATAAGGTTTTAGTACATAGAAAGAGAGTGGCCTTTAGTAAATGGAGAGAGAAAAGAGTTTATTTTGTGGTGAGAGATGGTTTTAGTACTGGAAGAGAGAAAAGTACATAGAGAGAGAGGTAGTTTTGAATAGTGGAGAATTAAAATCTTCCTATCTCTCCCAGGAATTAACTTAACTAACTCTCATAGTAAAATATCTAGCTAACAACTAGCTCTACCTGGGGACAAGGATTGTGCAAAATGCTAAATGAACCCAGAGTTAAGAAAGAGTAGTTCTTTATCACAAGGGCTATAGAGTCTCCCGAAAAGGAAATAATATATGAAAAGTGTCTAGGCACACCAAAATAGAGAACACAACCAAACAAGAGGGAGAGAAAGGAATAACAAAAACTCCTAACTAGCATATGTACAAGGTAGGGAACCCCTGCCTCTGATAGCTTTATCTCTAGATGAATCATGTGAATCTATTCATGGGACAAGGAAAATAAATTCCATAGTAACTTAATAGGTGTAAACTTCCAAATTCTAGCAAAATCAAATGTAGGCTTGCTACTTAGATTCTGAATTTATGATTCTTAACATACTCCATTTGTTTAGACAAGGGACTATATCCGAATAACCATGCCTCATTAAAAATCTCTAACTTTAGGATCCAACCTTCTTCCTGTTGCACGTCATTTAAGATTTCATCTTGAAAGAAAATTAGAATTAGATTCTTGAGTTTATGAATGCATCTTTGATCCTCTCCTCTACTTGGCAAGCCCTCTACTTGAATTTCTAGTGATTGGTCATCATGAATTCTTGAACTCATTTCTAACACAAGACACTCTTTCTTTCCCATGGTCATGATTATGGTCAAATCTTCTGTAAACTTATTCCAACCTCTATGCATATCCATGTTAGATTGAATCTTCCTATCATCCATTTCTTCTTCCTCTGCTTCCAAAAGATCATCTAGAATTTTTATGCACTTCTAAGTTACATTGATACCATCTTCAATATTGTAGGCCATAACTTCGATTCTTACCCCATTAATATCACAATTCTCTATTTGAATGACCTTCTAATGGTTAAGACTAGAGGATACCAAACTTCATATTGGATTGCCTTCATACAATCTATGACATGAAGTAACCTATGGAGCTATATTCATTAAACCTTTTCTTTGAATAACAACTTGAGAGTCATCAATAGAAATGCCTCCCTCTAAGAATAAATGATTAAAGTAAACATTTTATTCATGGAGGAAATTACTTTCCAAGGATTTTGAGCACAAGCTTGGACTAAATACATCATAAGAGTTTCTTTCATCAGATTCCTCCATGATATTCCCTACTAACTCATTACTTATTTTATCATGCTTATTCTTCTCATAGAAGTTCTTTAACATAGGATTTCATGTTTGATGAGAAGGCTCAAAAAGAGGATTTCTTTGACCTTTGAATGATCCATAGGATTTTAATTGCACTTCCATTAGATTAGAGGAAATTGTTGTCATATCATACAAATTTCATTTCAATATATTTAATGATATCTATGTTCCTTTGAATCATTGATTCTTTTCCAAGACATCTTTCATGAAATGTGTAAGGTTGGTATTCTTGTTGCATGTATGATAAATAAAGAAGACTAGATGATTCATCTTCTTCTCCTTGAAACTGAATTTTAGCTTTTCATCAATTGATCTTTTAATCACAAGTTCATCAAATGTAAAGATATCCTTTTCCACAAGGAAAGTATATTTTTGTAAAGGTTCATTAGTTCTTTTATCTTTGTCAATGGTAGTGGTTTCAAATTGTTCCATAACATCAAAAGTATTGATGTTTTCAATAGATTCATCACCTTGAATAATCATGGAAGGATGAACAAGAAGATCTTCTCCACATAGGAAGTCATCATCTGAAGCATTGAAGCACCAAGTAGGAATAAAAGTATTATGAAATTAACCTTGATCCACATTTCCCTCATGTTCAATCTTATGTTGTGTAGTTTCTTGAGATTTAGATATTTTGTTTTCTTTTCCATTAGGATCAAGATGATTGAATATTTTTCCTTGGATTTGGAAATTTTGACAATGATGCCTTGATACATGACTAGACCCTTCTTCTTCTATAGACAACATCTCTCAACCATCTCCTTGATTAGACATAGAATCCCCATCTTCTTTCATGCATGAAGATTTAGATTATTCCTTTCTCACATTTGGATCAGGAGATGTTCTATTATCAAGAAAATAATTCTTACATGGGTCTTCTTTCTCAAGTTCTTGCAGCATTTTAAGTAAAGAAGGATGTACTTTGTCAAGATCTAGGTGTGTGTTTTTATAGAAGCTTTTTAAAAACTCAACCTAATTAGGATCAATAGAAGCATGATTTTGATGAGCAATAGGGGCAAGTGTTGGGCTACTTTTTTTACCACCATTATCCATCATTGATTCACATGAACCATTTTTATGACCAAAGTCTTCCTTATAATTACAAATGGGACTTTTCTCAAAAATTGATTTTGGTTTGTAAGAGAAAAATTGATTATCCTTACCATCTTCTTCATCTATATTTTGCAAGGTTTGGAGAAAAGATAGATGGATTTTTTCTAGATCTAGTTTCTACCCACCATAGAAACTCTTCAAGAAGCTACCTTGCTTAGGATTAGTGAAAATTGATTTTGTTGAGAGATAGGTGAATGTGAGACATTCCCATTATTATTCATTGTTGATTTAGATGAAAGGCATTTTTCAAAAAGACCTTTATCTTTATATGTTGAACCTTTTTCAAATAAGGAATCATGGTCATGAGAAAGAAACCCATAATCTTTTTTGTCACCTTCTTTGATCTCTAGAAAAATTTGCAGCAAGTAGGGATGAACCATTCTAGGATCTAGCCTCCTACTGCCATAGAAATTCTTCAAGAATTCAACTTGTAGAGGCTCATCAGGAATTTATTTCCTGGGATATGAAAAGTATTCCTCATAGCTATTTCTATCACTATCACCTATACCAAACCATTTTTGAACTCAAACCTTAGATAGAGTCACTGACCTTCATTCAAGGGAAGGTACCTCTTATCAACCATGTTACTAGTTATCATTCACTTGGTCTTGGATGTGACCAAGATTTGGCCTATTTCTTCTTGGAATAGAAACTATTCTTTTGATCACCACAATGTTTTGATAGATAGGCAATTTTCATAAGATTTAGCCAAAAAAAAGAATTCTTCTAGAACCCAGTTCACTTGATGATATTGTTGAGCACTTTGTCTATATCTCCAGGCTAGAGTGTTCAAATCTAAAATAATTTCTTCTTGTGTGTCTTGTAAGCCAAGATTTGGATGTATAACTAGAAACACATTCTCATGTGGCAATACCATCTTGCTTCATTACAAGTGATTGAATGATCTTTCTTGTTCAAATCCATAGTAGAGTCACCAAAAATCTATTGGTAAACATATTTTTCACTATGATAGTTACTTCTAAGCCTGACCTTATTTTCCCTATGAATAGAAACAACTGTGTCAATAGTTGTAGAGATTGAAATCGATCATTACTAGATTACAACCTTCCTCTACACTTGAGAGTGACATCTCCCCTATATGATGGGTGTATTTGATTTTTCAATAAAATGTATTCAAACTTAAAGGTTAAAGAGAAAGCTACCGATAACGAATGCACCAAATGACTTCACAACTTTCTTCCATAACTTAAACCACTAATAAAAATGATCAAGAAATATTCTTGAAGGCTAGCATTAGCTTAGTGATGATTCAATCATTCACTAACATCTACACCATACCATGAAAACATTAATTACAACTAGAATCAACACCCAAATAGTTTAGATTTTGAAGAAAAGAGAACACAAAATGGAAGTTCCCTTATTTCCTTGTAACAAGAACATAAGGAGAAATTGATTACAAAGATAACTTCTATCCATATTTTCCAAAAATTGTCTTATCATAAGAAACATAAGTGTTCCCTTATTCCAAATTCCAAAAACTCCCTAATCACATTGAGATTCAGGAAATTATACCTACTCTAGCATAACCAACTTTATGGGTCCATAACTACATCTAAAGTTAGATTTTAGATATTTTGAAATTCATATTACAAAAAACTCTAACATTTTTACTATGGTAAGCTAATAGGCTAGCTTCACACTTGTCACCTCCCCTATTTGATCACTTCACAGTTGAAGATCTACCAAATCAACCTTCACATTTAGTTCATGCTACCATTGTATTCCGACACTTGATTGGGTTGATAACTATAATATGGAAATGAGGATAATAATCTTCTCATATAATATGTTCTTTGAATCAAATGCTAGTACATGGATCACCACGCAAGGTGGTGACATGAAACCCCATTTGCACTTTGTGAAACTTATCTAGCATTAATCATTGGAACCAATAATCATCTTCATCATACCCTTGATTTATTATTCCACCAATTTTCTGTGTGTCCATGTTTTCATGCTTTAGGTTGGCGGCATTCTATCAAACAACTCATGTTCCTTGTCTTGGATTGGGCACTACCATGCTTTGTTGATATCTACATGGACATAAGGATCCTCAACATGGATTGTGAAAATCTAGAACGTTAGTATCTTGCCAAACCAATGGCACTTTATGGATATGTCTTCCTTCCAAACTACTCTTTGTTAAGAGGCACAATTTTTGGCATATGATGTCTTTGATCTTCAATTGCACAGGATGGAGGTTAGAGTTCAAGTTCACCCATCTTCTAGTACAAATTAAAAATCTCCACATTGAATTCCATTGCATAGGCCTTTTATCAAACAACTCACATTCTTCATCTATGATCTTCCCTGTGAATACAAATAATTTCCATTAGATACCTTAGGTTGGAGATGAGGCTAGAGTTGTTGCTTGTGCCACCCAATTGAGACTTCAAACTCCTTCACTAAAGACTTTGAAACTTTCATCTACGTATGATGAGATTGGGGGAAGATGTGGAAATTCTATGAGATGTCATTCGTTCCTTCAAACACTTTCAATGTATTGTATTAAATAGACACTATTTTTTTTAATCTCCCATCAAGGTTGTGGGTTGGAGAAATGATGGAAAGAGTTTCCAAGTAGTTCATGCACTTTGTCTTTGCTTTTGAATTGATTGAATATTAAAAAATTCTATCAAATAGTTTGCGTGACTTGTTTGTCTTCTTGCAGTGAATGTATATACATTTGCAAAACCACAAGCATGTCTTTTATAGCATGCTTCATCAGTCATGGATTGGGATTTTTTGTCAAACTGTTTGCATGCATGGTCACTGTTGCTACTTATATATTTGAATTCCCTTCAACACTTGGAAGTCCAAACTCACAAGTTATCAATTATTCAAACATTGGTAGTGATGTAGATTGGAAATGAGACCATTGAAGCATTCCTCACTTTGTGGATTGTCTTCATTCAGCCACACTATTCGCCATGTGATAGCTAGGTGGAGTGTCCATGGGTTATTGACATGCTCTCTAAGAATTCAAATTTTCTATACCAAATGGTTGGATCTATCACATGTGTACAGACATTATGTCAAATAGATTACACACTTGAGTTGATAATAATCTCTTAGATTTATAATCAAATTCCTTTATTTTGGATTAGAATTGTTATAAGATTATTCCCATTTCTTTCTAGCATTTGTTTCCAACATTTTTCCACCCTATGTTGTGACATGTATTAACCAAAGATTGGTATCATTGGTTTGATAGTTTGCTTTCTCTTCACTCTGGCAACATTTGAAGCCAACTTCAAACATTTGGATTGGTATTTCACCATCAATCATTGATTCTAAAATTTGATTCAATGTCTTTGTAGGTGGGACAAAGGAAATAGTACTACGTGCCTTGCCTATAGTTGAAGCCAAACCATTCATGTGCCTTTCCTTGTCAAAATATTACATGCCTCCAAATAAGAAGCACTATATTTATTTGAGAATGACACTCCCAAGATAGTTATACAATTGAGGTTTGGGTTAGGGAAGAAAACTTTTAGATAAAGTTCAGATTCAAATTCAAACCTCCTAACCTTAACCTTTGAAAAGGTATTACTACATAGAAAGAGAGTACAAGGAGAGAGAAAAGTATGTAGAGAGAGGTAGTTTTGAATAGTTTAGAATTAACTTCTCCCTATCTCTCTCTAGAATTAAATTAACTAACTCTCACAATAAAATATCTAGATAATATGAAGGATCCATGTATCTACATGTGCATGTGGTCACTCAACAACTAGGAGTAGAGGGTGGCATCAATGTGGAGTTATCGTAATATTTTTCAATTAGGGATTGCAATAGTTTATTGTGCTTTATTTGCAAGTTACCTACAATTTTAATCAATGGTGTTACAAAGAGATTGCAAGTCATTTTCCCTTCATTTTAGATATGTTTCTTTGTGGGCTTCCATATTTCTTATGTGATTTAGACTAGATTTTATATCATTCATTTAACTATCACTCGTTCTTTTTCCACCTTCATTTTGTGCTTGTAGAGTACACTTTTGTGTAACTTTTGGGATCTGCAAGAGCTTTCTTAAGATTGTGGGTGTCATCCTTTTACATGGTAAATGTTTTTTATCACTTTATTGTGATAGTCACTATTTTAAAAATTGGTAAATTTTTTTAATCACTTTTTTAAAATCTTTTTATTTTCCTACAAAGGAAATTAGGGTAAAAAGACCTTAGAATTTCATGACATGCAGTGGCAATGGAAGATGATTTGTTTTTATATAGATCTTGAATTCAAGACTCCTATTTGAGCTTAGCTCCAACCAATTTTTTTTTTCTACTACGCACTTTTTAAACATTTGAGTAATGAAAGGATCGATACTATCCTTTTTTATGCTATAAACATGATGAATCCTTTATTGTTTTCAAGTTTTAGATTTCTTTAATTGATTTAAGAATGGCCATATAGTTTGTCACATCTATACTGGCTTTAATTGTCCTTTTCACTTGTAGTCACCTCTATTTATGTAGATGGTTTAGCCAATGCATGTACTAATTTATATATCTTACCAAATTAGATGATAATATGAGTAGTTATTATAATCATTTTAAAAATTAAATTTGTAGCTACTTTCTGTGCAATAATATTTTTTCTTGTTTTATAGAGTACATTTAAAATTCAAGCACTAGAATTGTCTCATTTCTTTGATTACCACACAAATCAAAAACAATATCCCAATACATTACCAATGCAATTGTGTCAAATCTGGTGAGGGACTATAGGAGTGCTTTAATTGGCTTTCAAAGAACATTAAAATTATGAAAGTACTACATTTTGTATGATAGTTTGGTACAAATTATTCCTTTTATGTTAGATCTTATTTTTTTCCCATTTTGCAGGTTTGAAAAATGACAATGGTCTAGGATTCATGAATTTTGTATTACAAAAATGTCTTCTATCCTTACTGATAGAGACAATTTGAGGAGAAAAACATAAAACCCATTCAGTCAAATGATTTTGTATGGATTTAATTGTGCTTCTTGCACTAATTTATATGAATTGCAAAATTAATTGATAGTATGTATAGTTATTATGTCAATTTGAAAATTTAATTTAAAGGTTTTCTCCATTTTCTATTTAGTAGCCCAATAGATTTAAAATTTAAAAGTACTAGAAAAGTCTTCATTTCTTTGATTAGGGCACTTGATTTTCCATATTTATCTACATATCCATATGTTAAAGATCTGAATGCCGATGAAAAAAACTATTAACACAATCTTCCAAAAATATTTAAAATAATCTCTAATGTAAAATTGTAACTAAATAATTTATTTCTCAAAATTTGAGAAAATTTAATTATAATGATTATAATTTGTAAAAGCTTTCTATTCAATCCCCATGATTCCATAGTTTTACTTGTTCTCAATGTATTTCGGACATATAGTATTTCAATGTGGCATACAAGGTTCTTACTGCTATTGCATTTGGAGACATAAAATCTGAAAATATTTTGTGTCCATGTTGATTATGTTTAGGCAATAACATTAAAAATTGTGAGTTATTCTAGAAGTCTTCTTTGATTTGCCAGTGTTTTCTTCAAAACCTTTTAAGGAATACATTTATAGGCAAATTTTTTTTCATTGAATCATGTAGGGTATTTGCATCCTAAAAGGATTTGGTATCTCCTTTAATATTGAAGTTGGCCTTTGAGTTGATTCCTATCATAAGGTTGTGTTAATATTATTGAGTATAGTGGTATTTCTAAAATGTTGACACCTTAATTATTATGTCCTCTTCATTATATGTTTTCCAAAATATTCACTTTAACCTACAATTCTTGAGTTGGATCTAGTTGTTTTTGAATAACATAATATTGTGTCTAATTTGTATATGCATTTATTTATACCTTAATAGTATACTATCAGAACAAGAAAGGTAGGGGCAACCACCTATTATTTTAGGTTCGTCTGATGTAGCAATCCATAAATGAGAATTGATAATAAAAAATGGTAGACATAATAATCCGGGAGGGTATATAAAACTATATTTTGAAGTAAGCTCAAAAAAATGCATTTGAATGTCATATTTTCAGGATCTTTGAATTTTTTATTTTTATCATAAATAAAGTTGTATAATAAAGTAAGCTATTTAAATTTTTACAACTATCCTAAATAATAAATTTTTCTCTATCTTCTTTTGTGTTAAACATTAGCTAAACTTAAAGTTAATGCAAATCTTGTTTACTTAATGTAATGTGGATTTGTGTTTTCTTCATAATATAATTTCATTTGGCATAAGACATACAATAATTAAATATTTTAAACTAAATTAGATCTCAATAATGCTCCTCACATGAGATAAACATCTACTAGCCCCATTAATTAAGAAATGACATAAGAAGCCCTTGATTTCAATTTGAGTTGAAAATGCTTCTCCCAGTTTCATGGGAGACAATTAGCTTTGCTTCTATACATGTCATATATCATAAATTTGGATCAAAAATCTTTCCATAGTATTGATGCATGTATATACCATACATAAATTATGTAGTCTCCAAATCTTTGCCACTACTCAAGATTGGAAATATTTCTAATTTCTTGTGGCAACTTCTTCCCAATTTTTTATGTGGTTTATCATTAAATATACTATTAATATTCATAAACTTAGTATTCATGAACTTCAAATAAATTTGAGATATTCTTGAATTTTAACAAAAATATTAATATTGACTCAAGCCCTCATTGAAAAAGTTTCTAACATGTCATGGATATTCTATTTTCCTCAAATTCTAATTGATTCTTTCATCTTCAATAATCTTGAAGTTCAAAAATAATTCATTCACAATCTAATTGAGCTGCAAGAGGAGGAATCCTAACATTTTCTAGCAGCAATCTTGACCTTTTTTAGGATGACATCCTCTAGCAATAGTCTAGCGGTAGTCTTGACCTTCTTTAGAACTTCCTATAGGACTTTGTATTTAACTCTCTATGTTTCTATATACATTCTTTAAAGTTTTCATTTGATTACCTTGTTATAAACATTTTATCACTCACACACTACTCCAGCTACACCTAGATATCTCTTGTTTTTATTTGTTTATTTTTAATATTTATACTAATGTTTATATATAAGATTTTAAAATTCTAAAATTACATGAAAGTTGATTGATTCACATTTTTGGGTACTTATAGGAGCATATTTCAAGCAAGCACTACCCCTATTTTGTGCCAATTTTTTTTTTTATGAATAGTCCCTTCTCTATTAATTAAATATAAAAGAGATATGCCACTTGGGTGCTTACCAGATAATATTTTGGAATGCACATGTTTGATAATTTCTCAAATACAATTAACTTTGCTCATATTCTACTAAGATAGGATGCACAAAATTAATAATCTCTAAAATATAATTAAGTTTTATAAAAATTTCAAAATATCAAATAAATATTAAATGACATTAAATATTATTATTGCAATTAACTTAATTTTATTAACACAACTGTAGACCAAATTTTCCTTTATAACCATGTACGGCTGAGATGAGGTGAAGAATCTCCAAAGAATGCATCTAAATCTAATGGCCATCGCATTTTTGTAAAAGGCACAAGGAAGGGTGTAGAAACACGAGAACCATTAGATCAAAAGGGTCCCAACAAGACAAAGATCCACCACCACATGACAAGTGTTGGCTATGTTGCATGAAATAACTACCATACAACTTTTCCTAGTGACATAGCAACAACCATAGATGATCCTTAATCTGACGGTGAGTAAAATGCACTAAAGGAAATTACCTACCCCTTGGCACTAATTCATTCATCAACACATTCCCCAATACATGATCAAAGAGGAAACATACAATTTCACACTTTTGTAGAAGCAAGAAAAGTCACTTCTCAAAATAGAAAAAATGGTTAATGCAAAATGTCAACCCTGATAGAAAATGTGCTTTAACATGCAACTCAACACGTGAAGGAAAAATGAGCCAACTCAGCACATGAAAGAACTAAACTAGCTTGACACATGAAGAAATTGAACTAGCTTGGCACATGAAGGACCCAAGTTAACACCATATGTTAACTTGACCAAAAAACATGTTAACCCATATTAAAGAATCCAACCCATTGAATATCTCTTAGATCGGCTATCAATGATGGGCTAAATGGGGAAAAAATGGCCAACATTCTTGGTGACTTGGAGGGGATGCTTGCTTGGTAAGCATATACTAGTGACCTTAAGTAATCCATTCAACATAAAGTCACTACCAAGAATTGATTTTTTATCCCACCTGCAACCAGAAAAAACTAAAATCTAGGGAGCTCCAAAAAGCTCAGAACAACTCCAAAAAAGGATCAAATGTGCTTGTGCACTTCTTGGAAAGCTGAAAAAAACTTTAAGAAAAACTACTCTACTATGTACAAGTTATTAACAATGCAAAAAATAAATAAAGCCATTGGTTGAAGTAGCTACCCTTCCTCACAAGCTGATTTTTCCTTCCATGCATATGGGTAGTTAAAAATAGTAACAAGCATTAAAAAACATGTTGCTAAATGGAATATTTCCTTCCCATTGCTGAAAACAATGAATCCTTCTAGTAATGGGGCATTACTTTTAGAGAAAAACATACTTTCTCCTCTTTGTGATTGTTAGAAGTTGTAATCTTTCCTTGGTGTGTTTATAAACCAAGGTTAGACCTCCTTTATTCATTATTATAATATATTAGGATATAAGCCAAGGTATCCTAATATATTTCTTTTTTGTCCTTTTTCCACTACATCTTATTTTGTCATCTAGTGGAATATGTGAGGATAAATATGTATTGTAATTTCTAATTTTAGATTATAATTCCTTAAGAGGAATCTCACACTTGGCCTCACACACATATGAATGGTGGCATTCATAGACATGGGAGTTACATTCTAACTCCTCTCTCTCATCTCTATTTAAGAGATGACCCTCTTCTCTCATTCAACAATGAGGTTTCTTCCTCTTCTCAAATATTGTATGAGCCATTGCTCTCTCTCTCTCTCTCTCTCTCTTCTTAGGCTTTTCATGCCTCATTCATAATGTCACAAGGGGTTTTCTTTGCTTTCCCCTTTCCAAATATCTTGTCTCATGGTGTTGGAGCTCAAAGCTTTCTCTCCTATTTTATGGTAATATCTTTTCATGCATTTACTCACTTAGATTCTTTCCTGGTATTGTTTATTTACAGATTTCTTTTTCCATTTCTAACATGGTATCAGAGTAGTTTAATCTTTGTTTTGAGTGTTTGCATGAAGGTACGATTCGAAGGAGACTCTTGAGAGAGATTTCACTAATTTCTTCTTTAATCTTCTTAAGTTGGAAGAAATTAATTTTTTTAATTTTTTTTTGAATTTGGCTGGTTTACCGCCAAACCCGATTAACTTTTGTTTGCTCTAATTTGTGCAGGTTACTTCTTATTTTCTATTAGTTTTCATCTAACCCCCTTTGGAAGGCTTGCCGCCAAAGGGTTTTCCTTATAAGCCACTCTGAAAGAGATAATGTGGAGCCAAAAGGCTCATTACATGAACTTTGAACTGTTATAGAGGCTGTATTATGCTTGGTTGTGCTCTTCACTAGTAATACTTTACCCTTGGGAAACAATATACTATTTATTGAAATTTCTATACGCCGATTAAGAGGCGAGGTTTTATTTTTACATGGTTCTCCTAAATTGCCCTTCCCTTTGCTTTCAAAACCCACATTGTGGTTCTCTGGACTTTGAATCAAAAGTGATCTCTGTTGATCAGCCGAATGGCCAGGATTTGGAAGGTTTTACCGATCTATGGAAGCTCATGTTCAATTTTATGTACTCTCTAGGGCTTCAATGGGCTGTGGAATTGGAAATTCCAAACATTATTGCCAGGGGCCGACCTGAATCGATACTTTCTGCTGAGGAAATTGCCAGATTTTTGCCTTCCCCTTCACCTAACATAAATTTCCTATCCCGCACATTCTCATTTTTGGCCACTAGAGGCATTTTCTCCCAAACCCTATTCCCAGATTCTGCCATTAAATATGGCCTTACGCCTATTTCAAAGTGGCTTGTCAAAGACAGCGACAGTGAAGGAGCAAAGGAAGGGACTTTTGCTCCCTGTCTTTTACTGCACACTCATGAAACCCTAATTTCACCGTGGTATCGTTTGGGCGAGAACATTTTATTCGGGAGCAGTTTTTCATTTGAGCTGGCTCACGAAAAAGTCGCCTTCTCCCTCGCCGAGAGTAAGCCTGAGGTTGGCAGGCTGTTTAATGAGGCCATCGGAACATATTCGAAGATCCTGGTGAAAGACATTTTAGCGGCTTATGGCGATGGATTCAGCAAGATGGAGTTCATGACTCTGGTAGACGTTGCTGGTGAAAATGGTTCCATAATTTTTGCCATTTCCCGCTCTTTCCCCAATATCAAGTGCTTTAATTTTGATCTCCCCGAAGTAATCTCAGAGGCTCCCACTTATGCTGGTGTGCAACACGTTGCAGGCAACATGTTTGTTAGCGTTCCAAATGGAGATGTTATATTTATGAAGATAATTTTGCATGACTGGGAAGACGAGGAGTGCGAGAAAATTTTGAAAAATTGTCATAAAGCTCTGCCAAAGGAAGGGAAATTGATATTGGTAGAAATGGTGTTGCCAGAGCTACGGCAGAGCAAGTCCAGCTGGTCAGAAGAAATAGGAGGAATCAGGGATATGATAATGCTGTCAGAGTTGATGCCGTGCTTGAGTTATATCATGACAAATGATACAACACCTCCTTCAAAGGATTGTTGCAGTGGGCTTAAGAAGTTTGTTAATTCGAATATAGTTTGTCTTTGTACTTTGCTGGCAAGCAGCAGTTCATATGGCATTACTATTAACTAGACTCGTGCTGTTGCCATGCCTGTTGCTTGCAAGGTCCAAACCCCTCCGCTCAGTTCTTGCGCTGCTCTTGCACCAACTCCCACAACCACCTCTCTAGATTCCCCTGGTGTGGGATCTCCAATTGCTGGTTCGAATGGTGCAACCCCTGTTTTGAGTCCCTCTGCAACTATCGTAGCAGTAGACGATTTTACACCATCCCCTATTAGCATCTTTACGGGTCTACTTTTAGCTGGAGTTGCACATCTGCTTATTTGAGTTCTTACTACTAGTTATTTCGTCTCTTTTAGACTGTTCATTTCATGTTAATTCCAGCATGTTTTGATTCGACTATTATAGGCTAACATGTTTATTTAGGGATTTTTTTGTCAGTTTTCATTTAGCTGAAAATGCTTCAGATTATAAAAAGGGATTATTCTTGAATATTTGTGGATCCATTTTGAAATATTTTGATAATCTAAAGGTTGAGACTCAAGGCCTGAAATTAAAATTTGACCTCATACTCCATGGCCTGAAGCTTTCACCAACTCTTTAGCTCTGCGGGATTTCATAAAAGGGGAAATCCACTGCACACAATCTATTATGAGCCCTTGCAGCTGCAGCAATCATGCATTTCCATAATGATTCCTGACTGAACTTTTTTTCCTAATTATGAATCCATGCACCTCCATACCCATTCGCATGAAAGGTCTTGGAAGTAGGCTTCCAAGACCAGGCCCACCTAAATTCCTTGCATTTTCTTCTTAATTTGGCTTTATTCTTATCTTCTCCTAGTTCAGTCATTTTTTTTAGAAGCATCTTCAGCCCGAAGATGTTTTCCAGCCATAGTTGGATTGGCACCAGGCGTTTTTTTTTTTTTTTTTTTTCTAATGCTATCGCATCAACTCTTGATAGACCTGGCAGGGGTGGGAGTTGTTTTTCATAGACCTCTGCTTTAACAGGATCTGTATGAGCTGTAGCAGATACTAGCCCAGTCAAAGCTTCTGCGCAAACAACAGGTGAAGAGCTTCTGACAAGCTGTTCAAACAAATCACCTGCTGCTTTCACCTTCTTCTGTTTTAATTTGAACAAAGCTGCTTCATGCATTATTTAATCCAAAGTTCTTTCATCCTCCCCCGTGTTGTTGTTCCACCAATCTATAGCTCTGTCAAGAGCAAACCCAAGGCTGTAGAGCCTTCATATTTTGAATATTTTTTTTCATTTCTTCCACTTCTTTTGAGTAGGTGCCGATAGGGAAATTAAGGACAGTTTCAAGCCGTCGAGCTTGAGTGCGAAGCTATTCAACAGCTCCTGATCGAAATGTATCACCGTAACACTGAGGTCATGACGCTGGCCTTCGACCAGTCTCGGGACACGCAAGCCCTCACTAACGCCTGCCTTTCCTAATGGTTTAGAAGCTGCCATCTCAGGCACTGGACTTCAAAAGCTAAGCTTTCATAGACATTAAAACAATTTCCCTGGTATAAACCCTGCTCAAATATAGAAAAAGATGATGAGAGAAGGATGAAACTGTAAATACAAGGCAGAAAATGCAGATAGAACTGCATATTTAAAGAGAAGAAAATTAAATGGAGAAACGGAATCAGATTTTTACAATTGAGAAAAGCTCAGCAAATGCCATCCAATTTGCCGATGGTAGAATGGGGGAGTATTTACAATGTTTGACCAGTGCCGATGCCGACGCTCATGGTTATCCATGTACAATTGTTCAAGCCAGAGATTTTGGTACGCGATAACTTCTATTGCCCTTGGAAGTACGCATAATGGCACCTACCCAATTCTACTAATTTTCTATTTGGGTATTTATGGATTGCTTTCATCGCCACTTCTCATTTAGGTAGCGCAGAGGATTTGAGCCCATTGTTTATGCCAGATTTGGGACTCATTTCCCCCTCTGCCCTCTAAAATCATTCAGAGATTCTCTTGATCGGAGATGTCAATTGTGTATTGATGCCACCAGTGCCATGCCATCGTTCACCTGGATGGCAGGCAGGACATGGTTTGCCCCAATTGCAATGGGGGATTCAGATTAATCTCTCTATATTTAGATTCAGAGGTAACTTTTCTGGTTGTTTCATGCAAGATTCTTTTTCTTTTTTTAGCTCTTGATAGAGGCATCATTTGTTTTTTATCATTGCCTCTTGTCAACCTATTTTTGGCAGGTAATCATTCATTGTCAGACAAGTGTAATATTCTATCTCTCAAGCTTTTTTTAGAAAAGTTTTTTAACTCTTTTTAGTATATTCTTATCTGCCAGATCTGAACTCTATCATTATTTACTAACCTTTTTGTAGGGTTAGTTGTAACAAATTTTACATAAAAAAGAAGAAGGGGAAATCATTTTTTTTTAGCATCAAGCTATCATTTAATAATTGTAATTGTATGATTTCATACTATGATATTTTAACTATACTTATTCAAGTATATATGGGTGCACACATATATACCAAGATAAATATACCAGCTATTACAATTTTCATATCCATGTTTACCCTTAATGGAGTTTTATACCTGATATCTATATTTAGTTGATCTTCCTTAAATCATTTTACTTAATTGGATTATGAGTAATCTTACCCATTTGCCTTCATTTTGATATTTTGATGTGCCCATAATTGCACTATTATGTGTTTATTGCATCATTCTATGCCCATATTGGCACTTTATGGTTTTATACCATTGATATACATGATTTATATGATTTTTTTTTGAGTTGCATAGGGAGCTTAATATTTTTTCAAGGTTAACTATGTAGGTCCCCTCAGTATAACTGATACATAGTTTCCTTATCTGGCCCATGGAGTATCCCTCCATCCTATATTGGTGTGCACTCATTTTATATGGAGTTTCCCTCCATTTGATCCTATCTATTTTGATAGGATAATATTATTATGAAGTTTCCCTCCATGTTGTTCCATTTTGTTCCTCAATGAAGAGGATACTATTATTGGAGTTTTCTCTCCAAATTCAGATGATTTGATCCAATTTGAAGGCAATATGTTGTTATATCCTCATAATCCATTCTTTTGATTATCTTAACAAATCATGATAATTCTACTTTGATCAGCATGTCTCTCCTTTATGTTATTTTCATATATTAATGTGATAATGATCTGCATACATTATTGCTTAGATCATGAGTCATGCATGTTATGGAGGGATGTCCCCATTAGCTTGCAGTGGGATGATTCATTAAGTGGACTGTCTATATCCACGTGATTGATGCAAGGTTGATGCACGTATCATTAGTTTGCCTTGTCTGTGGTCATTTGTGCATTAGTATAATATTCTTTTCATGAGAGATTTGATCAAGCTTTTTACTAAATTTGTCCTTGTTGACAATTTTTTGAGCATATAATTTATCTTGATATCAGGTTATCTCCATTGTTTTGTGGTAACATTTTTTACTCATTGTTTCTCTATGAGAGTTTTATTATCCTTATTCAAAAGGATTTCGAATTTGCATATATGATGGCATTCTACTTGTGGATATTTTTCTTGTTGTTTTTGTTTTCAGGTTATCCATCAAGGAACCTTCTTCAAGATGTGTCTATGCTTCCACATTTAAAGGACTCATGTACTTCTCTTGGATATGCAAATGTACCATATGGCTTGAAGACAATCAAATTACTTCATATTGAAGATTCAGTTGCAGTTTTTTGTAAAAATTATGGGTTTAATACCCTTTGATGTAATTACCCCAAGTAAAGATTAAAGGGGGGTGTTAGAAGTTGTAATCTTTCCTTGGTGTGTTTATAAACCAAGGTTAGACCTCCTTTATTCATTATTATAATATATTAGGATATAAGCCAAGGTATCCTAATATATTTCTTTTTTGTCCTTTTTCCACTACATCTTATTTTGTCATCTAGTGGAATATGTGAGGATAAATATGTATTGTAATTTCTAATTTTAGATTATTCCTCCTTAAGAGGAATCTCACACTTGGCCTCACACACATATGAATGGTGGCATTCATAGACATGGGAGTTACATTCTAACTCCTCTCTCTCATCTCTATTTAAGAGATGACCCTCTTCTCTCATTCAACAATGAGGTTTCTTCCTCTTCTCAAATATTGTATGAGCCATTGCTCTCTCGCTCTCTCTCTCTTTCTTCTTAGGCTTTTCATGCCTCATTCATAATGTCACAAGGGGTTTTCTTTGCTTTCCCCTTTCCAAATATCTTGTCTCATGGTGTTGGAGCTCAAAGCTTTCTCTCCTATTTTATGGTAATATCTTTTCATGCATTTACTCACTTAGATTCTTTCCTGGTATTGTTTATTTACAGATTTCTTTTTCCATTTCCAACAATGATATTCTTCCTCATACTGTGGGATGAGCATGACTGAGGCAACTTACTAATTTGTTGCAAAGCTAGATGCCTTATGGGGCATCCACTCAATGGAACTAGGTCTAAGAAATCAACCTTGAACACATTGTTGTGATATCTAACCTTGGTATCCTGTTGGTTTGGAAGTGGCTCCTCCTCTTCTTGTGAAGAAAAAAATCTCCACCTCTTGTTCATGTTGCTCATGAACCACTTCCTCTGGAGCTACTTGTATGGTGTGATTCTCCACTTGTTGCTACTACAACACATGATATTTTGATGAAGGAGTAGACTATTTCATGTCCAAGGACAAAGAAAACATCTCTAGCTCATCCCAAAAAGTCTCCTCATCAAAATCCTCTTTTTCTATTGCAATAAAATGCATAGGTTGAGGGGCAAACTCATGCATATCATCATGTTCCTCCTCAAGATCAAAGATATCCTTGAGGTTCTCTTTTCCATCCTCCACATCATGGAGGATTTTCTATTGCAAAAAATGATCTTCTTCCTTCTCCAACAACAAATCCTCATCTTCTTTCAAAGGCTCAAAAGCCATGACTTATTCCTCAAAAGAAGGAACAACCTTTTCTTCTTCTTCTTCCTCAACAAAAGAAGGAAGCTCTTCAAATAAGAGGATTGGATCCTCTTCCTTCTTCTTAATAGCAACCTCCTTTTCCTCCTCAATAGGCTATAATTCCTCCCATGATATCTTTGTTGGCTTTGTTTCACTCTCCCAAAACTCCATGTTTGGACCATCAATCCACACAATTGGTCCAACCTTAAAGAGTGGAATGCTGATAGGTGTGGAAGGCTCTTGACCCAACCAATTTTTTCATATAGGGAGTGGAGAAGCTACAATAGGCTCTTGTAATGGAAGGGGCTTCTTAAAGCTTGGAATGACATATTTTGGAGAAGGGGTTGCCTTTTCTTCTTTGGTCTGAAAATGAGCTAACTGGAGTCTCATTTCTTCCTCTCTTGCTACAGCAACTTGCTTTCCAAGATTCTCCTCAAAATTTCTCTATCTCTCCCTCTCTTCTTCATCTTATTGTAGATATTCCTAGTATTCCATATCCTCATGTTGTCTTTGAATCTTTTGTTACCTTGCAACCTCATCAAGTCACCTATCAAGGTCCAACATTACTCATGGCTTTCATCCACTTTCTTATTCCATGCACCCATCTGCTCACTCCTTGCATTCATCCTATCAATTCTCTCATTGAATTCCCATTGTAGGTAGTTCATCTATCTTTGGGCCTTCAAAATCATCTCTTTAAGCTCTTTATACATGGATGTTGGGACTGGTGGAATAGGGGAAGGAGAAGAGTAATAATTTTGAGCAGAAGGGCTATAAATAGTTTGGGGTTGAGATTGAAACTGGTAATATGAGGGTTGAGGAATAGTATTATCATGATACAAGGTGAATAATATCTATTTCTATGAAATGGGTCCATGGTTAGAGTTTCATAAAAATTGTAATTTCATAGAAAAAATTCAAAATCACAAAAGATCAAGAATGATCTTTACATACCAGCACTAGGTCTATTTAAAACTAGTAGATTTGCACTAGAGTCACCATGGTGTTAGATAAATGCCTCCAAAGACTAATGGCACTAAGAATAACACCCAAATTCTTAGTGAATAAGATTGCAACCGGCTAACCAATAGACTTATGAGGCTGAAATCTATGTCCCACTAGGTGTGCCAAAAATTGTTGTCACAAAAGTCTACACCCTTGCTTGAGGTATGACCCTCAAGAGACCTTGTGTAACATGGAAATGACCTCCAACTATGGGACTTGCACTGTGAGGTTGAATCTCTAGAGAAGGTTGGTTTCTTTTTCTATCAGGATGCACCTAACTACTCTTGAGAGGAAAAGGGAGAAGGAGATGCAAGAAACAAAATCTACCCAATCTATTCTAAGGAGGTGATGCACCAAAATAGAGTGTTCAAACCAATCTCTGCCCATATATACACTTTTGAACCATCATAACATAAAAAGATAGACACATCCAAAATTGTTTTAATCCAACAATCACATGCAAATTAGAAAACCAAAATAAATCATGCAACGAAAATTTGCTTCACTTATATATCATTCATAGGCTAGAGAGATACGGTCATGCAAAATTGTAGATATCCAAAATACACCAATGAGAGGAAAATAATTCTTGCACAATACATCAATGGCTAAAGGAGATAAGGTAGAATTTCATACAGCTCAGAAGTAAAGGGGATTTATAATAGCAAGCCAGAGCAATGCCAGAGAAATAGAGAGGGTCTGACCCTTAACAAAATTTACAAAATCTTCCTTTATAGATTAGGCATAACTAAGATATTTTCTACCCTAAACTGAATTCAATAACTACCATTTAAGATTATGGAGGAAAATTCTATGAATCTAAAAGAAATTTGATCATGGAACAACTCCATATACAATAGTGATATGAAGAAAACAAAATCAATGCATCTAGCTATAAGATAATCAAATCCAAAAGATCTGATCATCACAATAATGAATGAGGCATGGAGATGCATTAACACCATGGAACAAGGTCCAAAATGTTGGTTTGACATTAAAGATCAATCCTAGAAATGTTCCATGACCACAATAATTAAATTTGCAACACTATCAAAGAAAATGTGGGATGGGATAACACACAAGTTATCGTGCTACAAAAATATAGTGTTGACCATGTAGAATCAATTTGATCTGCCCAAAAAATGCATGAACTAATGATGTAGATCTTTTTGTTGAAACAGATAGCTTAGATGCTGCAAAAAATATCCCTAACTGATGAATAAAACAAAATTGTAGATCAGATCTTCCTTTATAACCATTGATGGCTGAGATGAGGTGAAGAATCTCCAAAGAATGCATCTAAATCTAATGGCCATCACATTTTCATAAAAGGTACAAGGGTGTGAAAACATGAGAACCATTAGATCAAAAGGTTCCCAGCAAGACAAATATCCACCACCACATGACAAGTGCTCGCTATATTGCATGAAATAACTACCTTGCAACTTTGCATAGCGACATAGTGACAACCATAGATGATCTTTAATCTGACAGTAAGTAAAATGCACTAAAGGAATTAACGCACCACTTGGAACTAATTCATTCATCAGCACATTCCCCAATACATGATCAAAGAGGAAACATACAATTTCATGATTTCATGGAAGTAAGAAAAGTCACTTCTCAAAATAGAAAAAATGGTTAACATGAAATTTTAACCCTGACAAAAAATTTGCATTGACATGCAACTCGACACATGAAGGAACTAAACTAGCTCAACACATTAAGAAATTGAACTAGCTCAAAACATCAAGGACCCAAGTTAGCACACTATGTTAACCTAACCAAAAAGTGTGTTAACACATATTGAAGAATCTAGCCCATCAAAGATCTCTCAAAATGGTTAATAATGATGGGTTGAATGGGGGCAAAAATAGCCAATAGTGTAAAAGAAGAATAAATATTTGTGAGATTGTTTGCTAGAAGCCACATTCAAAATGCTACTAATTAGCTCTAGAATCAACAAGATAGTTGTATTACTTGCTACAATGATCTAGAGACAAAATTTCTTGAGAGGTTTAAGCTTACTCTTGATGTTGGTAAGTTGTAAAAATTATTTCAAATCCAAATAAAAGAGAATGAATTGATGAGTTATTTTGGTCATAGATTCAACATATAAATTGGTAAAATTCTTACAACCTGTCAACCCAATGAAAGTAATCAACTAAGCATTTTTATTGCTATCATGGAAACCAAAATAAAATTTATGTTGAAGTGATCAAAAGTGTAAAGGCTAGAAGATGAACAGAAGGAGGCTATTAGGATAAATGATGATTTTGATACTATGTAGGTTAAAGTCTATGGAAAATTTAAAAACAAAATCTCTTCTTTATGAACAACGATGTCACCATAAGACAAAACCTATATAGGAGAAACCTATTCTCAAAGTAGTAAAATTGACACCTCCAACTTTTTTATAAAAAATTAATAGTTTTTAATGAAAAATATTTTCAAATGCCTCATGTGATTAAAAGAAGCCCTCCTCACATAACAAGAGCTTATCATCGTCATGATGAGTATGATGAAAAACATGTCTCACAATTGGCTAATTCAAAAACTTGCTTTCATACACCTCATGCTACGAAAAGATAAGATAAATTAAATGAAAAATTTCTATCACATGTCTCTTCTTTAGGGCTGAAATATTTTACCTCTAACGTGGATTCCACTAATGATTTTGTTCAGGAAATAACCAAAGATCATCTTTAAAAAGATTCGTTTGTTTTAGCAAATACATAAGAAGAAAATTTATAAAATAAACAAATGGTACCTCTTAATTCTTTAGTCATTGGAGAAAAGGATATTATACTATCAATGACACAAATGTTAGCACCTTGCGATCAAAATCAACAACAGAGGTAAAGCCCCCATGAAAATTAAAGTTTTGGATCTTCTTCATCTTATGTGCAAGTTAGAAAAAGAAAGGAGATACATATAAAATAAGTTTTTTTTCTTGGTGTTGGCAATGGTATGAAGAGCTCATATTTTCAGCCTTAATGTTTATTAGATGGAGATCTTGGTTGTATAAGAAATGAAGTAATGCTTCCTTTAAAGTTTTACCTAATGAGGGTAGAAAATAATATCCAAAAATCATTATTTTCAGCCAAACATCATGAAGATAATCTATCTTATAGATCATAGGAGAAATTTGTGAATTCTAATTTCTCTTTTATATGTCAAGAAGGGAATATAAATAATATTGAAGCAACCAAGAAATGATCTGGAAAAGTTGATAATAAAACTAATTTGGGTAGTATAAATGTATTATATTTAACTATAGGATTCAGTGACAATTTTAAAATTAGTAATAATCCTCTTTTTCAATTTCATGATCAACAACTAGATATTAAGAAGGCATCTCATCTCTATGATGGATCTGAAATAAAAGAACATGTTCTTTAAAGTGTTGAATGTAAAAGTTGGTTATTGCCTTCTCCTTTTCTAGAATTTGATCCTTTTGCACTTGAAGACTCTAAGATAATTTTAGGTAATGATGTTAATCTAAGAAGCTCAATGGATCAACACAAACAAGAAGGAATTAGGAGTGAGAAAATAAAAGAAGTTCTTCATTTTGATAGGCAATTTGGATATGAGACTTTTCTATTTTCTTTCTCATCATATATGTTGGCCTGATTTTTTACCCAACTAAAGAATTTTGAAATACCTTATGAATATTAGGAATAAAGTATTTTTGATGTAAAGGGTTATTGAAAAAATTTCATTCCTCATTAAAAAATCCCTAATTATTGTTTCCATAATATCCTTTGTGCCCTATGTTCTTGAAAATGGGTTTCAATTATTCACATTTTCAAAAATACACAGGAAGACTTTATTGTAAGAATTTGCCTTAGGGAAAAATTCACCCAAGACTAAGGAACTCAACCACAAGCACAACAATAGACCAAAATAGTATGATTAGAATGCAATATGATATTCATTCAATATGAAAGTACACTAGGAGTTATAGTATATAAAGTCCTCTAGAATGCTTCTAGAATGCATAGGAATTAGCAACATCATAAGTCATACAACCGCACACATGTCCACCAGGTGTAGGTTATCCTCCATTAAGCATAGGAATAAGTGTGATGATGAGAGGATAAGCATACAAAGGTGTAGCATGCAAAATTATGTTGTAGATACCATGTGCTAAATTAAGAGTGAGAATAAATGTGTTGTCTACATGGCAACTCAGTTAATTATGAAAACTCCAGTGTTGTAAAAACCATGTGCTAAATTAGAGTTGCTTACTCCAGTGTTGTCAACATGACAACTCATAAGAGTATACAAAATCCTAAGTGTATCACCTAAAAAATAATAAAATAATGCATAATAATAAAATAATGCATTGACCTAAGTAAACTTAAGTAAAGTGCAATTAGTAAATACTTATTTACACCAACACTCCACCTTGATTACAACTTAGGGGAATGCACTTAATCTTATGAAAGCTAGGATGAAATGCATGATGGGTCCTAGCTACTAGGCCATGTTAGGTACCCATGTACATAATGAAATTCAATCTCTCATAAAGTGAAGAAAGAGGGAAAACCTATGGGAAAAACCCTCTCCCAAAAAGAGAGATGAAATAATGATATGCATGGATGTATAGAGTAATCAAACCCCCCCCCCCCCCAATTATGACATACATCAAGTATATACAATAGAGAATTAGAAGGAAAAAACCCCATAAGAATAAAAAGTCCTCCCCATAAAAGAGAGAAGAAGATAGACAAGGTAGTCCCCCCCCAAATGTAGAGTGTCGATCAGTGATAGCTACTCTAATGTAGAAGCTGATCTAGGAATGTTAAATAATGTTCCTCCCCTTTGGAAGAAACAATATCATAGGTACATATGAGATGTTTCCCCTATGTGTAGAAAGAATCCCGATGATCAATGATGCCTCTGAAACATGCTCAACTATCCTTGTGTCAATACTAACTGTCACTCCTTCTAATGCTACTAGAAAGAATGATGTCAAATCTAGCAAGGATGGATGTAGAACCTATCCCAAAGAATCTACTATCTCCCCAAATGATAAAGAGACCTCCTACATTTGTATTACATAAGGATCCATAATCATATCAACCTGTGAAGATTGATCATGTAGAGAACTGACATGAGGGTCAGAGTGAGCCCTCACAACAACTGAAAAAGGATCTTCTTCATCAAAGAGAAGATGTATATCATCAATTATGTCTCCCAAATCTACTATGTATGACTCCAAAAACAAACCTAAAATATCTTCTATGTAGTCATCCTCTGATGATGGAGCTGGAAGACAAGGTGTACCCTACTGTGTTGGACCTATCACTGTGGCAATATATACATGTGGAATGTGCTAACGTCATGACCTCTTGCTACAACTATCAATAGTACCTCACGTGTTTGAATCTATTGAACCATTATCCCTAGTGTCACTATCAATTTCCACAATGTATGAAGTGCAAAGAGGATTAGAGGATAATTTGGGTGAACTTTCCTCAAAGTGAACATTCCTCTCTATGAAAATCTCATGTGTCTTAGGATCCATAAGTTTGTATGTCTTAACACCATCTTCATATCTAATGAAAGTACAAGGCCTAGGTGGTGGTGCCTTGCATCCACTAGAAGATATATTTTCCCATGTTAGATAATCGAAGACTCTAAAGTGTTTCAAAATTGGCTTTTTGTTGCACCATGCCTAAAAAGGAGTCTTTCCATCTAAGGTATTATGAGGAGACCTATTAAGTATGTGATTTACACTACTTATAGCTTTAACTTCTAGTGATGGATCAAGAGACTTGGCTTGTATCATGCAACTTGACATAGACTTAAGAGCTTGTAACCTTAGTGCTGCAACATTTGTCTTATGTGGATTGAATGCTAGTGGATTATGAAGATCAATATCCTAAAGTTTGCAAAAGTCTTTAAGTCTTGTGTTCACATATCTACTTTCATTGTTCATCCTTAGAACTTTGATGGCTTTCCTTGATTGCTGTTCAACATGAGTCTTGAAGGCTAGAAACTTGTCCAACACTTCATTCTTGTAATGAAGAAAGTAGATCCATGTGTAGCATGAAAAGTCATCAATGAAAGTGAGTATGTAGTGAACCTGGCTGATTAATGTCACTGCAAAAGGACCTACTAGTACCATGTGAACCAACTAAAGAATAATTAGCACTCTTGAAGATTTCCTTTTAGTAAATTTCTCCTCTAGATGCATATCCACTGAACATGTTGAGCATTCACCTTTGGAAAAGTTAATTGTAGGCAGACCTTTGACCATGTTTTTTTAGAAACTTTGTTGAAGATAGTGGAAGGCAAGATGTCCATACTACTCATGCCATAATTTAATTTGTGGATGAGATTGAGTCAACAAATCATGTGAAGGAGACTTAGGCACAAAGTGGGAGAAAGAATACAACATTGTGTCATGATTAACTTTCCTCATTGCAACCACTAAATCATCTTTTAGATTGTGCACCTTTACTGACTTAGGAAGGAATTGAACTTTGTTGCCATCTCCATGGTGAGTGATTTGGTAAATTGAGGAGCAGATTAGAACTTAGGTTAGGAACATAGAGGATATTTGTGAACTCTCCATTTTCCATCTCCACATTTCCTTTCCCTTTAACTTCCATTTTTGTATTATCTCCTACAAAGATGTGTGATACCTTAGACTGCTTCAATGAAGAAAAATCTCCTTTTGAAGAACCCATATTATATGAGGCACATGAGTCAAGAATCTATTCCATTGAAGAACTTGAATTTTCCATGAGTGCTTTCCCTTTACCCTTTGAATTTGAAGAAGATCCTTTCTCCTTATAAGCATTAGGAAGTGGAATATTATGTTTCTTCATGATGGTTGTCAACTCATCAATCTTTTTATGATAACACTCATGTTCTTCATGACCCAAATTCTTGCAATAGGTATACTTTTTCTTCTCCTTATTAGTGTCCCCCTTCTTATTTGAAGTCGAGGAAGAATTGCCTTGTTGATTTGATGGTGGTGTTGTCTTTTATGTTTCCTTTTGTTTGTTATTTTTCCACTTCTGCTTCTTTCCCTTTCCTTTATTTGAAGTTTGAGAACCCTCATTATTGACCACCGATGCCTTAGACTTGGTCAAATTTAGAATCCCCATTGATTTCAACTTCTTTTCTTCTTCATCCAATAGTTGAGCATAATGATCAAAAGTGCCTTTTTGATAGGCATCCCCTAATGTAGTCTTTGTGGTGTTATAAGAGGAAACAAATGTGGAGTACTCAAATGACAACTTATTATGAATGAGATAGATTAACCTATCATCTTTGATAGGACTACCACTATCATCAAGCTTTGCTCTTAATTCATTCACCTTTTATGATAAAATCCTATATAGAATCAAATTTCTTCAGATTGAGGGAAAAAAGATCATCTTCAATTTTGTAAACATCTTCCTTAGACACTTTAGCATGCAAGTTTTTGAGGGCATCCTAAGAATCCTTGGATGTCTTATACTTCTCAATTTGATAGAGAATTTTATCTTCAACCCCCAACATAATATCACTTAGGGCTTTCCTATCCATAGATTCCCAATCATTAATTTCACTTTTAGATACTTGATCACCTATTAGTTTAGTAAGGCTACCATCAACATATTGGGAAACTTGATTATGCATTAATTGACACCACATTTTAATATACCATGTAGCATAGTTATGTGGTGTTAATTTTGAAAATTAAAAATTTTCCATGATGCAAGAAATGAAAGAAAACAATAGGGAAAGAGGAATACAACACCAAGAAACACCACCCCTTTTCACTCAATCAAGAAACCCACCTCCCTCAAGAAAAATGGTTTTGGCAATTTATACGTAGTGCATTTACAATAGCCACTTGCCAATTTTGGCCTTAGTGGACTTGTGATTTTTCTTTTTTACAACATCCTTATAGAGTTCAAAATTGGAACATTAAAATGTATCTCACATATACAACAATTCTAAAGATATATAAAAGCATTACAATGTAGAAAAGGACTTAATTTTGAAAGTGATACTTTTGTCCATACAAACCTATAATTTGATTCTAGATCTAGAAAGTGGACAAAAAATAAAACACTTCAAAAAAAAACAGAACCTTTTTTTGAGTCTAGATGAGCCCATATGGAGCAATTGAAGTTGCAAAATGTAGGATTGGATAGGTACAGTCACCAAAAGATGTAATTTCTAACAAATTCATGCACCAAAACCAAAAAAGAACTGCACCACTAAAATTATAGCCAAAATGAAAAAAATTGCACCTGATTTGGAGCCTGAATCACTAAGATATGGCCTCCCAAAGTCAGACTATCAAATCAAAAATGAATCTAGAGATGGGTCTGATCAGCAAAAGATAACATTAAATTTGACAGCCAAACAACTATTGTAGCAATTCTATTTGGCCTCTAGATGATAGCCAAATGATCATCAATTTTAGGATAGCAAATTCTTGATGTCAACAAAAACTTAGCCCCTTGATGATGTCACCATTAACATAATCACACACAGACTATACACAAAAGTATAGATTTTGTAGGGAAATTCCCATGTGTCTCAGTATGACTACCATGTATGCAGTGACTTGGACACCTATGTGGCTACTGAGCTAGTAGTGTGATTGGGTCTGATGATGTGGGTATTTGCTAATGTGGCCCTACTATTTGGTGCTGCATGGCAGTCTTGGCAACTGAGCTAGTGTTATGGTAGCATGGACATTGGTGTGACTCAAACCTATGTAGTGAGGTTTGCGGCAACTGCATGGACACTATGTGTGTATCTGTATGGCATCAAGTGGCTACTCATAGGGAAGATAGTAGTACCACATGGAAAATTTCAACTAGGCACTGGAGATGGGGTCTTTCAGAAGTATTTACAATATTAGACTTTATTCGATGATGCCTAGAGAATAGGATTGACAGTGGTCATTTTAGAGTTCTGGCCACTAGGAACATAAATACTCTTATTAGCACTAGAGAATGCAAACTCTCATTGTAAAATTGAACACAGTGGTGTTTAAAACACTATGGGTTGTGGTCTTAAAACAACAAAGCTACCTGATATATGAGAACCACTGGGAGGTATATACTTGCAAGAGTTTAGAAAGTTATTAGAAAAATTGGCTGCCTACTATAGAATTGAAGATAGAATTGGATTGATCACCGACTCCTTATGGAATATGCCAAAAAATAGAATATTTCATGCAATGTCAGGATGTCACTGCTTGGTACCTACAAAAAAATTTCTCTACAGCCCCAACAGTCTAAAAAAATTCAAAAAATATAGAAACTTGAAATAATGGTAGAGAAGGATAAAATTTTAGATCTAAAAAATAAAATTTGTAGATTTAATAAAAGATCATACCGCACTTGCAAATCAGGCCTTTGGGTACCAGTTTGCAAAACAATTTTTCCTCAAAATTGACTTTAGCCGAATATAGGTAAATTTATAGTCAATTTCCACCAAATTGACATTCTGAACATAATGACAAGGTTCAATTTGGCTCTAGACACTCCTAATTTCTATGGATTCTTTAGATCTAGGTCAAGGTGCCAAAGCAAGAATGGTCTCAAATGACTATGTGAAGAGAATCTCCCTTAGCTCTGATACCATGTAAGAATTTGCATTAAGGGAAAAATTCAGCTAAGACCAAGGAACTCAAGCACAAGCACAATAGTAGACCAAAAGAGTATGATCAGAATGATGATATGATATTCATTCAATATGAAAGTACACTAGAAGTGTTTGTGAATAAAAGCCTCTAGAATGCATAGGAATCAACAACATGATAAGTCCTACAATCGAGCACATGTCCACTAGGATTGGGTTATCCTCCATTAAGCATAAGAGTAAGTATGATGATGATAGGATAAGCCTACAAAGGTGTAGCATGCAAATATTATGTTGTAGACATCATGTGTTGAATTGAAGTTTCTTACTCTAGTGTTGTCAACATGACAACTCATAAGAGTATGCAAACTCCTAAGTGTCCCACCTAAGAAATAATAAAATAATGATTGACCTAGGTAAACTTAAGTAAAGTGTAATAAGTAAATACTTGTTTACACCAACATTTATAAAGTCCTAAATACTTTTTTAAAAACCCTTTATTACATGGTTTTCGCACATTCTTTTAATATTTACATGAAAATTTGGTAACCTTGCACATTTTTCCTTTTTAACCCTAGGTGTGTCCTAGGTCAGCCCGCATAGTATTCTTTTGAAATCCCTAACCCTTGGAGGGTTTATCATATTAACTGTTGATCATGTCTAGATAGATGATCAATGTACCCCTTCATTTTAAGTTGTACAAAGTTTTAAAATAGCAAGGATATGAGCTTGTGACACCTATCTTGATAGACCCCATTTTCCTTTGTTTTAAAATAGTGAAGATTGCACAAGTTATCAGTTGTCGATCAAATGATGATTGATGATTGTCGCTTCCTGCGATTCTGAAGATGTGTTGAGTTTAATGAAAGAGGCGAGGTGAGAAGCCACCATGTGGATGAAGTGGGACTAGATTTAGTATTTAGGCTACAAAAGGAAAATCTTAGAGCAAGTGATAGATTGGTGTACCCTGCTTGGAGAAAGATACTTACTAGGAGAGAGGAGGGTCAATTTTGCAAAACCATTTGATCTTGTTTGATCAATGGTTGTTGCTTCCCCGCATTTTAAAAGTGCTCAAAGTTTAACCAAAGTGGGGAAGTGAGGTGTTGACATGTGGACTTGGTGGGTTTAGTCATTTTTATGAGTTTCCAAATGGTGCTAATTTGGATCTGTGGGCTCAATGTTTTTGAAGTAAACATAGTAATAGCTAGGTTCATTCAAGATCATTGATCAAATGATGATCGACAATCATCACTTCCCCAAATTTTGAAGATGATCAAACTTTAGCTAAATTGGGGAAGTGGGGTAATGACATGTGTATGAATGGGCCTAGAAAAAAAGGCTCCTATAGTGGTAATTTTTTTACAGTTATCACAAGATGGCAAGTGTTTAAAGGTGACCTATAGTTATTGCTAAACTATGGTTAAGGTTGTGAAGTGGCAAAAACATGTAATCATGCTTTCATTGGGTTAAGAAATGGATTAAGCATTCAAGTTGCAAGGTTATGATGAGTATCTAAGAGTCAAAGTCTTGGCTTTCACAACAATGCTAGCAATTAAGAGTAACTTTTATTTTAAATTTTGAAGGAGTTCTCTTGTCGATAAAAGCATTTCAGCTTAAATAGTTATCACTTCATTGAAAGCTAGTGAGATAAACTTAGAAGGCATATTTACAAGGATGCAAAAGATAGTAGTGGTTATCTTTTAAGGTTATCGCATGTTTTTAGGTGGTTAAGAGAAACCTAGCTTTAATTTGTAAAGTGGCAAAATCTTGAAATCACATTATCACAAGGTTTAGCTATGGTTAAAGTTTTGTGCTTGCAAACTGGTGAAGAACTATTTATCACACTATCATAGGTTGGAAAAAATAGAAGGGATTTTTAGTTGCAAATGCATGAATAATGATCAACATGGTTAAATTTTGACTCATTGCATCTTTGCACAATGTTACAAATAACCTAAGGTTGGAGTAGCAAAATTGCAAAGTTCTCTAATCACAAGTTTGTAAGGGATAATTGTTGAGTTAAATATTAAGTTGTGAGCTTGAGAAATGGATTTAGGGTAGTTAATGTTCAAGGCTATCACATCATTGTATCTAAGGCATAGTGATTAAGAAAAGGGGTGACAAAGTCGTGATAGATAAGGATAAGCCTTTTCACATGGTGATAGTCAATAATAGTGTTAAGGGATAAACCATGATGAAGGCATGACCATGGTTAGTGTGCATTGGTTCAAAAAATCATAGGTCAATATGGCCAACAAGCACATTTATTTCTAAGACAATGATAATGGAGAAAGAAGTCAAGTTAAAGATGTATCTCGTGTCACAAGGTTGACCAACAGTTTAAGGATAATAGTTACGAAGGGGTGGTTGGTGGTGTTTGCATGGTCAAGACCTTAAGGACTGAAAAGTTTGAAATAACCATGACTGGGAGATGGTGATAAGAGCACACATAGAACATTTGATTGCTTAGTCACAAGGAAAACTAGAGATTAGAAAATCATGCTTTGATAGTGCAAAAATAAGGAATTTTCAACTCGCAACACTTAACTCGTGGTTAAGATAGTTAGGTGTAATGGTGAGAAAGGTGGTTTGTCACAGGGTCACTTGAGTTAAAGTGTGGTCATGAGTTAGAGCCATGAAGTTGCAAGAGGGTGATAAGTTAACGAGTCCAACCTATCAGATGGTGACAAGTAGCTCTCGATAGGAAATTAGCTAGAGATTTGACTAAGGTGGCCGAAAATATAGTTTTTATTTACTTAGATCATAGAGTGGGAGCAACAATAATGCCAAGAATGATGAACATTCATGCTTAATTTTCATAGCCATGATGGTGATCCACTTTTTACGTAGAGTAAGGCAAAGTTTCACAATTCTATGTTTCATTAATAATGAGAAATTTTTTATCATCTACAACCACTTCTTGGTGTTTCCCATGCTTGATAAATGCAAAATGTGTCTTTTTTCTACCATGGTTATCCATCTACTCTCCAAAAAATTCATATCAATTTATTTCTATCACTTCTAGAGTGAAGTTGTGTACAAAAAATCTGATTTTCTTTCTAAAAAGGTTTTCCATCATTTTGATGAGACATTTTTGCACATTTATTGTGCCAATAATTGTGAGATTTGATTTTTGGTTGAGGAAAGAGATAATTTCTACAATAGCAGGTGGGATAGTTTCAAGTGGACACATGGCAACATTAGATGTGATCTAAGATTTCTTCCTATTTATTCTCTTCTCTCATTTTCTAGGGTTGGTTCCTAAGTTGTTTTAAGAAAGTTCCTAGATGGGTTTCCACCATTCTTAGAATTTTTATCTATTATGAACAACATTGTAATTTCTTATAAGTATTTTTGATAATATAGTCATCTGTTGTGTATTTTATGTGTTTTTTACAAATGCTTGATGTATTAGTTTCAAGGAAATGAATACAAAATTTTGTTGAAAGTTTCAATCTGAACCTTGTCTCATCTTTATGGGTTTGTAAGTTTATGTGATATATGTACATGGTGCATATGGTCTAGTTTCATCTTGGCTTTGAAGTTGTATACCATTGTGTATTTGTTGTTGGGTCAAGGACTTGAGTAAATTGCTTGATATGCATTGACATAATTGCAGGGATCATGTAAAGATTTAATTAATATGAGTTTCATTTTGAAGATAGATGTATGTTTGCAAGGTGAATGAATAGATCTGAGATCTGGGTATATAGCTTAGGTATCCTTGTGTATTTTTTGACTTATTTAATGTCCAATGGATAATGGACTGACCATCTTGGAGATTGCATGTTTATTGTTGTTCAATATGTGGGTTATGTTGATTCAAATCTTTAAGAAAATGTATTTCCCCTTTCTATTTAGGAGCTGAAAAGAGTTTCCCTCACTTAGTTTATAAAGTTCATGAGTTATGTTATTAGCTATTTCATATCCATGATTGTTTGCATAAGAATAGAAGAATCAGGGTATTATCTTCTTTGTATAGATTCAAGTATATGATTTTGGAAACTGGTACAATATGAATTAATTTGAGGTTCACTCACCTAGGTCTTGTAGAGCCTAAAGTAGAAGAAGGAGTATAGCCTTATAGTTGGTCATGGGGTCTGAATAGGTACATTGAATATGGGCATTATCTGCCCCTAGGTGTATGTTTTTTTATAACTAGGTTATTAAAAAACTAGTAATCTAGGAACCAACAATATACATAGGTTGACATGGAAGTATTACAAGTTGAATATAAGGATTAGCTTGTTAGTATTTATCTCATGTTAGAGACATTTCATTTTAAACAAGAACTTGGTAATGTGTTCATCAAGGAAAGACTTTTAGCAAACCTAAATTCATATTATAAAGAAGATACTCTTGCAATCCATCTTCCTGACCATTCTCTAGTTAGCAGAATAATTGATTTTTATAAGAGCAAAGACATTGGTGTTAATGATATAAACTAGCTTACCCAAAAAAATTCCACAATATTGTAGCTTGAAGTTTATAATGGAAAATGGCTCTTTGAGTCTAGTATGTTGTTCCTAAAGGTTTTGTAACACATTGATGTTGAATCTCTTCTTAGAGATGTCACATGATATTTTCTTGGAATGGTGCATCTTACATATCAACCACCATTTTGCATCGAGAAATACTTCTCCCAACTAGCTAATGGCTTTGAATGAGCACTCAAGTGCATTCTTTAAGGTGTGGGCTTCTCACCCTATCCTTTTGTAAATAAATTCTTGTTGAGTTTTAGGTGTATCTTTCTTACTTAATTTTATCTTTTGGCTTGTTTCTATTTTAGGAGGTTTGTTGGTGTTGTTTCCCTTGTCTCTATTTATTTCATCTTTTTAGTTCATTCTTGTTCCCCTCTGCCCACTTTGCAAGAAACTCCATATATTCTATTTCTTTGTGAGCCTATTGCCTAATGCTCTTTGGCACTAATCCTTTATCAAAGATGCTTGAGTTCTATTCTTTTTACATAAAAAGAAGTCTTGCAATTAGAGCCAATGTTAGAACTTTCCCTACAAACCTATTTTAAAATTATTATTATTTTGTTTTCCTTTGCTCCAATTAGTTTGTATTAAACTGAGTTTGGCTCAAGATTGAGCCTAAAACCATTTTGAAAAAGTTCAAACTCATTCAATTGGTACAAATAGGTTCAAAAGGTTCATAGTTTCATTAAGTTCAAATATAGCTAGGTTCACTGGACAAATTCACTGATTTAAATAGGTTCAAATCACATGGTTCAAATTGGTTAAGCCATTCAAGATGCTCTAGTTGATACAATCAATTCAAGAATAAATATTGAACCACCTTGAACTAGTTCAAAAGGATCAAATAGGTTCAATTTAAATGCACAAAGTGAAAATTGATTAATTCAAGTCCATGTGAATTCAACATAGTTCAAATCAATTCAAACTAGTTCATGGAGGATCATATGGTTCACAAGTTTGACTCTTTTCCAGAAGTCTTTGCTATTGAAGGAAGGGATATTTTCCATTTTATTTCTTATTGTAATGGAAGGGCTTCTTTCTAAGTAGGTGTAATGTACAACTTATTTTTTAATATTTAATAATGGAGTAATAGTTTATGAATCTATGATTTCATCATTGTTTCTTTAGATTTTCTTGAGATTTGGTCTCACTAAAATCATTTTCAGCATCATGTTTTATTCATAAAGTTGTGCATGTGCTTGATTCCAGAATTTTAATTTCTAAAACAAGCTCTATTTAGAAGGGATACCTATTTCTTGATTTAATGAATTATAAATTTTGCATGTGAGAGACTTGATCTTTGTATTTGATCCTCATATTTCTTTTGTTTCCATATTCAAACCCCTTTTCATCTACATCATGTTTATGGGTAGATTTTGGTGCCTTTGGTACTTTTTGGTAAAAAGTATATCATCATTTAAATTCATTATAAACCTTGCAAAAAGGGAGTTGCACCTCTCAATTTAGAGAAAAGTTATCAATCTAATGATAACTTATCCAACTATTAGTAGCATTTACACTTCTCTTAGGGAATCATGAGTCATTATGTGTTGATCATTTTTTGAAGTGAAAATCTATTCACTAACACTAGGGAAACCCTTGATCGAATGGAAAACCCTGATGGGGATGATACCCACAAAATGATGTACTAATACTAATATTCCTTGTAAGAGAATGGACTCTATTAAGATCTAATAAAATACATTTAGTACATATTTGTTCCTATTAGGAGACTTTGAAACCCTATTATGAGATTCCAACCTTGTTATGAGTAGTAGAAAGTAGAAGAAGGGTATGTGCAAGATCATGGTCAACCAAACTATGCTCTTAAGTGGCAATAAAAAATTAGCAAATCAGGGTTATGTCAACTTGCTATGAAATTTCCTAGTGTTATAAACTTTATATCAAAAAATTGAGAGAAAATAATGTGTAGGAAATTGAATTTAGTTTCTAAAATACTAGGCCTTATCTAAAAATAATAAAAATTTACTGGTCAAAATTTTGAATTTTAATGCAATAGTACAAAGATTTAAGGACAAAAATAAGAAGTAAACATATCTTTGACCACCTTAATCAAAATCAAATAAAAATAATTTTAAATAATATTCTAGATAGAAGAATAAGACTCATGCCCAGATGCGACACATATTTTTGGGTATTTTTATTCTAAATAAATAAATTATTATTAATTTTCTACTTTAGTATTTTTGGAATAAAAAAAATCTCATGTGTGACCACCTTAACTAATTGAAAATACCACAAAATATAATTTTATTTTATTTTATTTTTTTCTTATAGTGGAAGAAGCATAGAATGTGATGTATCCCTTGGATTTCAAAAATATTGTACCATTTCAAAGTTATAGTTGTTTTTCATGTAGTGTTTCAATCAACACTTTATACGTAAGTCCATTAGAAAATAAGTAATAATTACTTACTGAATTCGTCATTTTACAAACCTTATGTTTATAGAAACCTAAGAATGTTCTTAAGAAACCCTATTGATTTCATCCAATTTTGGTGAAAGAAAGTTGTGAACTACATGTTTGAAGTAAAAAAATACACAAGAACATGCCAAAAACACATTTTTAGAATATTTTTTAAGTTGACCTTATAGGGTTGGTATCAAAAGATATATTAGGTCTTCTAAAGGTATTTTTTTTTTTTGTTTAGTATTAGGATGGGTGAGAAAAAAGTTGGAATAGATTTCAAAATTCTTTGAGGCAATTTAGAACTACATATTTTTTAGATTGCCACTTTTTGGGACACCATGATCTTGCACATACCCAAAACCTACTTGTTGAGCTGTCATTTTACACAATGCTTAATGGCAGGAATCCTGTTGAACACCTTTCTTGAAAACTTAATTTGGGATAGACTCCAAGGTTTTGGGTGATCTTGTTGTTGACAATTGGCTAATAGTGATATGTAATTATTTTCATTAATGGAAACACATGATATACATGTTCATAGGAAACCTCAAAAATAAAGGTACTTAGTGTTTGGTAATCAAAAAATTGTCTAAGTATAGAATTTGGTTTACAACAGTGTATTGTTTTGTTTATAACTTGTTGCTGACATCATATTATGACTAGCAAAGTTACATGGAGATAGTATAAATTTTGGTGATGACATATATAACCTCAAAAGTTAGTACGAACTATATGAAATAGAGATAATCATGTTTGAAGAAAAATAGGACAGCAACATTAAAGGAAAGAATTGTTTTGTTTAGAAAACAATTACTTGTCCAATTAGGGCTGACATCCTAGATGTTTACTCTAACTTGGAAAAGTGAATTGTGGTCTTAGCTAACCTAGTATTAATTTATGTAAGGGCATGGTATTTATGCAAAGGACATTTTTTGATAAGAAGTGTTGTGAAGTGCTATCATGAAAGATTGTAGGAATTGTGAATTGTGAATTGTGATAAGCGAACTTTTGTGAAAGTGATATATGTGAAGTTTCATATGAGCTATTGGGTGCTTAGAGATCGAGATGAAGATCAAAGATCAGTCAAGGAAGAAAGATAATAGTAAATTACTTGTTTGAGCATTGAGCTCTTCTTGTAGTTGAAATTGGATGTTTGAGTAGTGGGCTCTTCTTGCATACATTATACGACAACTCCTAATAGGGTTTAAATCTCCTAATATGGATTCAAAGTTTCCTAATAGGGACTGCTTACATAGAATTTTCTCATTGACTCCTCATAGGGTCCATCCTCTAACAAGGAAATTATATATTAGTATATTGTCTAGTGGGTATCATCCCCACCAAGGTTTTCCCTTGGCTAGGATTTTCCTAGTTAATAAAATATGGTGTTATGAGTTATCTTTGTGTATTGCTACTATTATTGTTCATCATTACTTTATTGCTTTTTTATACATGGTTTAAAGTAAACAATAATATTTAGTTGGTGACTAAAGTATGTAGATTACTGATTCACCCCCCTCTTAGTAATCCCTATTTCAAACAATTGGTATCAAAGCTAATTTTGATGATTACATGAAGATCATATCAGGATAAGGAAGGACAAAAGTTTTGGACAATTTTTGGATAGAATCTTGACATTTTGACCTTTATCACTGATGTCAAAGTGGGAGAGATACATGTGAAAGTGTAAAGTATATTGCAAGGGGAAGCATATATGTAAAGTTGAACAAATTGTAATAGATGTAAGGTGTTATTTACTTTTATTTTTGTCACTTATCCAATTTTCCCTATTTTGTTTCCATCAATGCCAAAGGGGGAGATTGTTGATAGTTAGATAATAATAGTGATATGTAATTATTGTCATTTATGGAAACACATGATGTACATGTTCATAGAAAACCTCAAAAATAAAGATACTTAGTGTTTGGTAATCAAAAAATTGTCTAAGTGTAGAATTTGGTTTACAATAGTCTATTGTTTTGTTTATAAATTTTTGTTGATGTCATATTATGACTACCAAAGTTACATGGATATAGTATACATTTTGGCAATGATGTGTACAACTTTGGAAGTCAATGCAGACTATATGGAACAGGGATAAGCATGTTTGAAGTAAAACAAAATAGCGGAATTAAAGGAAATAATTGTTTTGTTTATAAAACAATTACTTGTCCAATTTGGGCCGACATCCTAGATGTTTACTCTAACTTGGAAAAGTGAATTGTGGTCTTAGCCAACCTAGTACCAATTTATGTAAAGTCATGATATTTATACAAAGGACATTTTGTGATAAGAAGTGTTGTGAAGTGCTATCATGAAAGATTGTAAGAATTATGAATTATGAATTATGATGAGCGAACTCTTGTGAAAGTAATATATGTGAAGTTTTATATGAGCTATCTGGTAATCTGAGATTGAACTGAAGATCAAACATCAATCAAGGAAGAAAGATAACAATAAATTACTTGTTTGAGTAGTGAGCTCTTCTTATAGTTGAAATTGCATGTTTGGGCAGTGGGCTCTTCTTGCATACATTATACTACAACTTTTAATAGGGTTGGAATCTCCTAAAAAGGATTCAAAATCTCCTAATAGGGACTACTTATATTGAATTTTTGCATTGACTCCAAATAGGGTTCATCCTCTAACAAGGAACTTATATATCAGTACATTATCTAGTGGGTATCATCCCCACTGGGGTTTTCCCTTGGCCAAGGTTTCCCTAGTTAACAAAATATGGTGTTATGAGTTATCTTTGTGCATTTTTACTATTACTAATCAATAATACTTTATTACTTTTTTATGCATAGTTTAAACTAAGTAATAATATCCAGTGGGTGACTAAAGTTTGTAGATTACTAATTCACTCCCCCCCACCTCTTAGTAATCCCTATTTCTAACACTTACGACCTATTAGAATTTTCTCAATTGAAGATAAATGTATTTTTTCGTAGGGGGGCCTTTGTTGGTTTTGACTAATTTTGGGAAAGATGTTCAATTTTCATTTTGTTTTAAAATTAACCACAAAGAGATATATTTTTGGTAATTTATGTTTTTTAATGAATGCAATCTAACAATGCAACTATATGAATTCCTAATTTAATCAAGTGTTAGCAAAGCAAATAATGAAGATAAAGTAATAGGAGATGAAAGAAAAATAACATGAAAGGAAAATTCCTAATGGACATAAACCATGATAGCAACATGTCTACGAGTTAAATTGTTGAAAAGATTAGGTAGGAAACCAATGACAATAGGAACAACACTTACTCAACTCCACCAAAGCAATCATCAATGGAAACTAAGTAAAAACTAAAAGATGTTTCACTTTTCATCAAATAAAAAGGCCATGGAAAGTGTGCTCATACAAGACAAGAAGCTATGTAGAAATAATAGGGTGATCTCTTCTCCAACTTGGAAAGTCAATAGAATTCATCAACATGTGGTGAACACCAAAACTAAAATATTGTACAATAAAATAAACACAACAAAACCATTGGCTCCATTATTATCATGAACAAGAATACACAAAAATAACACACTCTAGCAATGATAACTACACTTAGAATGAGAGAACCAATAGCATATATTATTGCATCAAATAATGTCTTGAAATATATTATACATTCTTGAATTTATAAGAAATCATCCCCTCAATTTGTGTTGAGAGTGAGAGATCTATTAATGCAAACATATACTTCTAAACTAATAAAACAAATCTAATTATGTACAAACTAACTCTCTAAATGGTGTTAGGTAGGACTCTACCCTTGTTTATATCAAGTAATGGTGCATGCACCTTTACATGTCTTAAAACAAAGAAATAAATAGTAAATAATAAGAAGGAAGCTACAAGAGGATGTTAGCATCACTGAAAACTCTAAAAATTGAAGCTTGACCTTCTCTAGGTATTTTTGGGAGTTGAGATGCCATCAAGATGTGTTTTTAGTACATTGAAAGTTCTAAACTTGGAATTGGTAGTTAATTGGTGGTGCACCTTACTTCTTCAAAATTGTTAGCACACCTTGGTGGTAGGCTCAAAAAATCCATTTTTTTCCCCAAGTGTCAAAACTAAATTTCTAGCTTTTGCATTTTCTTCCATTTATACCAAAGCTAGGTTTAGATGCTTGCTCTTAAATTTACTTATAATCTCCATCAGTTGGGAAGCTTTTAGAAAATCCAATGATTTATAGTTGTCTTTTACTATTTTCTTGTAGTTACTAATCCCATACAAATATCCACAAAATCATCTAGTTTAGTGTCCAACTCCAAGAGTACCTCTTCAATCCTGAATGCTTGTCTAATCACTACTATATTTAACACAAATTTTCGACCAAAATTTTTTACCATCAACTAAATAAGTTTATATTGGTCGAGATGTTAAGATAAAAAAAAAAAATTTTGCACATGGAAGCCCCGTGTTGGTCGAAATTTCAACCAACACGGCGCTTCAAAAAAAACACACTTTTCTTTATTTTTCAAAAATGCATTTCTTTGTCTTTCGCGCGCCTACGGGTTTTTTGTATTTTCACAAGAGTTTTGAAGACATTAATTGTATTTGGATACATTTATTGCAAACCAAAATGCCATAATCTTGCATCCTGATCTGCAAAGCATATGCCTTTCACACCCTACATTTTCAGATTTGGGAAGAAAAAGGATTAGACGATAGTGTTTGGATACATTTCTTGCAAATCAAAATGCCATAATCTTGCATCCTGGTTTGCAAAGCATGCTGGAAATTTACATAACATATCCCTTGTTTTTTAACAAGGGAAGCATATGGCTTCATGTATCTTTATTCAGTGTTGATGTTTCAAGCATGCTCGTTTAGTTAAGCAATCCGACCCTCTAATGTTTCTAGTTGTTGATAAGGAGTGGGAAGCCATAAATGATTTAAGGAGTGAAATAGAAAGACTCCAACAAGGAATGAGTGACTTATAGCATCTAGTGGAAACTTGCATGGACATGCAGCTGGAGTTGCAATGCTCTGTCCGGCAAGAGGTTTCTGTTGCTTTCAACCGTTCAAATGGAGGCCAGGGTAAGTCTTTCATGAGAACAAAAGGCTAGAATTTAGATTTTATTTAGCTCAACCTGTATATTCTTATCACATGCTAGGCATCTTAAGTCTATTGTGAGAATGATGGCATTAGTTCCACTAGTTTACATGATTGCATATTTCAGAAGGTTAGCAATGTCCAGGATTTTCATTTGAATGGTTCTCCATAGTTAATAGTGACTTTAGTATCTTTTTAATTAATTTTTCTATATCTTGGGAAAGAATGATGTCACCAATAAATTACACATATATATAGCTACTAGGAGATGTTAGTACACCTTGAACCCAATTGTCTTGGCAGCTGTTTGATACCACATTCTTTAGCAATGAGTAATTATTATTGTTGCCATGATCTTATCCATTATTGTATACTAGGTGTGTTTTTTTGGTAGAAGGGTGCTACTGCAACTATGTTTCATTTTCTCTACTTCATTTTACTAAACATTCCCTATCAACAAAATATTGATTGTGTTTCAATATTAAAATGTATGAGGGTATGTGAAGACTTTGCTTGTTATCCACAGAAATTGTTTGAGAAGCACATGAAGTTTTGACAACTCGTGCACCCTTGCCTCCTCAACTAGTTTTATTTTCAGGTAATAGGTAACACAATTTCTCTCATTCTCGTTGTTCTTTACATCCATGGTAGAGGTGTATTTCACTAGTTGAGCACAAATTGGATGCAACATAAATACTTTGTCTTTTATTCTAGACAAAGTGGGTCTGCATGATGGCAACTCACATTGGTTCCTATAAGGGCACTAACTCTGTCTTCACAAAAAATTATAGGATATCCAAATTTAGGAAAGGATACTAATTTAGAAAGGAAAAAATGTGTTTTTTTCATTAATAAAAGAAAAGCCTGTGATTCAATGTGGTAGTAATTGGTGAACATTATCTTCAACAATTAGTAGCTGATAGTTGTTTTTTGACTTCAAACAAACCTGACTATAAGATTTATTGTGTGCATTGGAAAAATCATGTGCATTTGCACCATTTTTCTGAAAATCATCTTCAAATCCTCTATTAGTATCTTTTAAGTCTGTGTTAATTAATTAGACATATCTTTTGTCTTCATCTTTTCTGTATCTGGATTGCTTTGCATATAATATTGATCTGTGTGATTTAAATATTTTCTTTGAAAAGTGGCATAGTTTGTATCATGTTCAGACCTCATCTATCATGCTTTTGCTTGACAATCCACATAATCTATTTGAGAAACACATAAAAATTTAACAAGTCATGCACCCTTTCTTGCTGAAATGATTTTATTTTCAGCTAACAAGTAACAAAATTTCTCCCAATCAAGGTTGTGCCATTCTTTCATTTTTAGGTGAATAACAAAACTAGCTCAACACAAATTGGATGCACCATTGATGCTTTCCTTTTCATTCTAGATGACATGGATCTACATGATGGTGCCTTAGAATGATTCTAATTAGGGTGCTAATCTTGTTTTTGTAAATTAGTAACCGACCATTCAACTTCATAAAACAATGCTAGTTTAGAAAGAAAAACTTGTATTGCTTTGGCCCCTCATTAATAAAATCAAAACTTTTTTTTAATTTGGTAATAATTGGTGAACATGATCTCTGGCAGGGAGTAGCTAATAGTTGTTTTCCAGAATCAAGTGGACCTGAGATGAAGAATTCTAGTGCAAATTGGCAAAATTGTGGGTGTTCGCACTATTTTTCTTAGTAGCATCCTCAAATCCTCCTTGATGATCTTTTAGGATTGCTTTTTTATTTAGGCACATATTTCCTCTTCATCCTTTTTGAATTTGGATTACTCAGCATGCAATGTAAATCTGTGTTATTTAACTCACTTCTATTTTATCTTTTCCTTTAAAAATTAACCTAGTTTGTTTGATGTACAGACCTAATCTATGACCTATTTTTCCTTCAAACTACCATTTCAGACAACCTAAGATCCAGTTTTAAGTGTAGCATTGGAGTATTCCTTATTAAAATCTCATATTGTTTTAAAGTTTAGTGGTTCTACCACTATATATGGTCGCCTTCCTTTGTTAATCTATCATGACCTTTGTTTTTGTAAGATAGGCATGAAACTTCTCTTGACAATCACTACTTTCTAGCACAGAAGCTTTATAGCGATCCTTGGATATATTTAAAATCCTCTGGAAAAAAGATGAATCATTTCTTTAAAAACTTGCTCCTTCCACAAAAGAAGCTACTTTTGAATTGTAGATATCAACCAAGTTATTAACAAGCTCCTGCCATTCTCAGCATCATGGAACTCATAAAAATTTGAATCCTTAAAATTATGCAGTTTACTATGTTTATGCCTGAAATATGTTCAAGTTATAACCAAAACCAAGCAGTACAGTTAAATAAATGTTTGTCATGAGTTATGGCTAATTGGCCACATTCTAGATAACTACAAATTCAATCATAGGGATCTAATAAATGCTAAAATCTATTTTTCATTTTTGAATTGATAGAAGAGCATTTTAAACATAAAACAATATCAATGTGTTTGGTTCAATAAGAAGTTTCTTGGGTCACTTTGAATTAGGAATGATCTGAATTTCAAGATTGAAAATGAAATACTTATTACATTTTAGCTATTTTTCCAATTGATATGTTCATTTCTTGACCAAGGGAAAGCTAAATCAAGAGAGCTTTCAGTAGTGTATAGAATCAAAATGTCATGGCTTAACGTGAATACAGTCATAATTATAAGATGCTGAACTCAATTCTATAGATCAAATATATCTTAATACATCTGTTGAGAAAGTTCCATTTTTTCTCTTTTGTTTGATTCTCATTGCAAGTCTGCAAAGTGATGTTGCACATAACATATTTGGATTCTAGATAGCTACATAACTTTCAACTACTGAAACATCAGTATTCTGGCTTTACATGAATTGTTATGGTGGAAACAAAGCTACAAAGTAGATTTTCAATAATATCTATAATAAGTTTTATTGAATGCTCAAATTCCAACTTAATTACCAATCTGAAATAGATTGAGATGATATTTACATAATTACAAGGGAAATCTTTCTTGGCATAATAGTTGCATTATGAGGGATCAGTCTGTCTGACCAACTAAACTACCAGTGAACTAGAGCCTTACCACATATATTGCACAGGAGTTATGAGGGGTTATTTTCTAATAGTATTGCACATGAATTACCTTTTGAACTAGGGCTTTACCACCTATATGTCCTCTAGTGGTGCTTGAATGAGCCTCTCAAAAAATGAGTGGTATCTCACCCTTGGTTAAGTATCATTGGAGGATACCATTATAGGATCTTTGATACAAGACATTTGACAAGACAAGATAGCAACCAAAGAGTTTTCTTATCCTAATATAATCATTTTCATCAACTCTATCAGGGAATTTTTTTTCTCTTCAGATACCCATAGATGCCAACAAACCATTCTATATATTACCTTGCCATGTTGTGTGCAGAGTGCCATGCAGTCATAAGCATGTGGTTTAATAGGATCCTGATGGATTGTCAAAATTCTGATCCTAATGGTATCTATAGACCATTCAATTGAACTATGTATTTGTTGTAGCCTTCCTCTAGGAGGAGGATTCAGTTGAACTATTCATCTAGGATTCCACATTTTGCATGCATGTCTACTAGGGCAGTTGCAACTTAAACAAATATATTCTCTCAATATATCTATTTTGTGCATATCCAGCAACCATGAGTTTTGATGACCACATTACATTTAGGCATCCTATCAAATAGTTCACATGACTTATCTATGCTTCCATTTTGCAAGCATCTTTCCCAAGGCAAATGCTACTACTTCATCTACACCGTCTGAAAAAATCCTTTATGCTTTGATGGATCCCTGTAGCTTATCCCAAAGCTCTCATTCAACAGTCATCAAATGATCAATCAAGAGGAAATAGTTGAGAGCTTAGAGTGACACAATTTTTAGATGATCATATGAAATGAAATGGACTAAACCAAGGACTATTGACATTTGTGTCTGAACTATCCAACTAGCGTGAGGGCTTCCTTCCCTGCAAAGGTATTGACAAGCTTCAAGGAATATTGTTGTACATTAGTAGAATTGCATGTTAATAGGTTGACTCCTAGAAGTACCCTTAAAATTTGAGAAATGACTTCATATAAAATAGCTTCAAGATAGAGGACTAGGTGTTGGGGACTTCTCAATGCAAAATGTAAGTAGAGATCAAACCATAGCTCAGAGTGGTATATTCACTTTAACAAATGCTGATATTCTCTTTTATTTATGCTTCCTTATATTAATGTACCTGCTGATAGGTGGCACTTTCATGTTCAGCCTATACCAAATCAAGCTATATATATCCTTTTCTCATTTATGCACTGCCTTGATGTATTACAATGTGAAATTCCCAATTTTGTTGAATGCATTTGTCAACATATGGATTTTTATTGGCAATAGTACAATCAAGATTTTGAGAGATTTTGAATTGCTATCACATTACACCATAAGCAAAGAAATTGGTAGCATAGTCAGAGTTTCTATAGACATCACAATTTCTTGGATGCAAGTTTTAGTTATAAGAATCTACACACCTATTCAAACTCCCATTTATTTACTTGTTCTAACCTATCAAGATATTTTTCATATCATGTAACTGCATTTACCTATGGTACCTATTATTTTCTTGCTCTCAACCACCTCTACATTTAACTACATCACTTTGGTGACTTTCTATATTTTTATTTTTCGTATTTTATTTAATATCCATCCCTTGCCATCCCTGAGAAATAGGCTCCCCCATTACCCCATTCCTGAAACAAATCCTGTTGTCCCCACTCTACCCCATCCCCAAAATGCAGGGTAACATAGATAGGCGGTAGACCTGTAAATCTAGAACTGTTTTGACAACAGTAATCATGGTTTGATCTATGCTAATCACACTAGGACTGTGGAATTCATCTGTAACACTGTTAATGGAAACATAAATAATATGATATTATAGTAGATATAGATATGTGACTAAATACATGAATCCAAATGATGGATATTTTCACAGATTAATGATATCAGCCCTTCAAAGGCAGACCAATAATATAAGGTTGTAAGTAGTCATGAGAAATATTGTAGCATAAATCAGAAGCTTTGTTGAGATATCAAAAGGGAAAATCTGAAACAATAAAATTTGGATGATATAGAAGGTCAATAGAAAGACCACCACATATAAATCAGGATATTTTACTTACAAAATATAAATAAGGAGCGAATTTTTTTTATTTAAAAGATGATCAAAATGATAAACAATTATCTATCAATCTTCAAATTTAATTAAATATTAATGTTTTCCTTCATTTGAATGTAATTGATCTCTCCCTCTCTCTCTCACACACACACACATCCACACATGTGCACACACAGACATGTATATATACATATCCAAATTGTCAAATCCAAATATGGCCATCTGTGGACATGTGCTAAAACTGACCCAAACTAATCAGAGTACATGTGCTTTGAAGAGTGCCTGCATCGGCATGTAAAATTTAATTTCTACTTTACCTTTGTAAGATTTTTCTTGTTTAAGTTGTCACAGGATTATGTTTTTTTTTCCTGAATGTGTTACCCTTTGTTCAATACCACTACACCTGTCCTAGACGTGCCATTTTTAACCTGTTACAACTTGTTTGAGTTGTTACAGGATAATGTTATTTTCTGAATGTGCTACTTTTTTTTTTATTCTATTCAATTATGGAAAAGAAAATCATGCTATTTCTATGCTAAGTTAGCAATCCAACCATAAATGGAAAAAATTACAATATCAATAAAAGAAAAAGTTGAAAATAAGAAAATGGACAATTACTAGTATATCTTCACGAGTATATCATATTACTACCTCAATGTGAATGCCAAACTTATTGTAATGATAGATATTTATTGTGCAATGTTTAAACAATAAAATTAGTAATCAGCATCATATGGGTATTTAGAAGATTATCATGGGTAAAATGATATTTGCCTTAGTGTTTAAAATATTTTGCTTTCAGTAAAAACTTTATTGTACTTGATTGAGCATATGTGGAACACTCTGCTCTTATTCTTATGTTTGATTTATCATCTAACTTTTAAAGTTCATTGCTCTACTATATTTGTATTGTTGTGCAAAAGGGTGTTTGTTATAATTTTGTATTGTTTCCTTATACCTTTCACCTTTTGGTGCCTAAACTGTCAAGCCAAAATAAATAAATAAATGAGATGTCAAATTAAAATTTGGCACAAGAGCTTTTACATAATTAACATTGAAAAAACTAATTTATTGTCAAGGTAATCAATCTACAAAAAGGTCATGTAATCTGCCAAGCTAAAAGCATTTCAAATTCCACAGAGTAACTGATTTTCATAGTTATGCCTGGTGGCAATACAAGACACAGTTTGGTTTCTTTGGTGTAACAACCTCAAAAATTGGGGTAGTGTCGAATGTGTGTGTTGTGATTTTTACACTGCTTTTACACGGGGCTGCTTAAACCAACACCACCAAAGTGGCGGAAGATGCCATAGATGTGGAAGAAATCTTGGAAGGAAACCAAACCAAGGTTTTAGCCAATATCTTCAAAATAGGTTTCTTTAATGTAGAAGGCACCAAAAGCTGGTACATAGACATTTGCTATGCCAATTCCCTAAGGAGGAAATTGCTTGGATAGTCAATGTGGACCACCCATTGAGGTTTTTAGAATAGAAGGGTTGTCTGGTATGACCCATTTGACAAGACCCTAGGAATCTCCATGGTTGAACTGACCCAGAATCTAGGTGTGCAGGCTAACATACCATTAATATAGTTTTTAATCCTTCTCACTAGCAATACATCATGTTTTATTAGCCCATTATTTAGTTGGTTCACCTTTATTACTTCAAACAATCTAATCCAATGTTTATAATAGTAGAGTTCTATTTATTAGAATATGATACATTTTCTATTTTGGTATGTCCAGGTTACATACTCCATATTCTTAATATATGGTTCAATTTCTTTTTGTACTAGTCTAGTTTTAATTGCTTTAAAAAAATTTAAATGACTATTGTTTGGAATTATCAAGTATAGATTAACCTAGACTCTGCCAAAGGCCATAACGTGTGAGGAATGGCAAGAGCAATGCTTAATAAATGGGAAGAAGCTGCCAAGGATCTACATCTAGCATCAAGTCTTGATTATGATGAGGAAATTACAATTGTTTTAAAGAAGGTAACAAGGCATTTGCAATTGTTTTAGTTAAGGTAATGAACAATCTATATGCATAGTAACAAACATTTAGAGATGGTGGATGATAATCATTTAATATGTACACACAGGTTGAACCAAATGCACATAAAATTGAAAAGCGTCATAGGAAATATGAGTGACTACGCAAGGAAAGGGATGATAGAAAGAAAGAACATGATAGGCAACATTTCTGAGCTGAAGCTCAGGTAATATAAAGTTTGCACTATTATCCTTTTTTGTAACTTTTATAATGCATATAGCTAATAATGGCCCTAATTCATTTTAAGGCTGCCTATGAACAAGCCAAGAAACAAGAACAATCTTCAACAGGTAGGAAATAATGGCCCTAATTCATTTTCACTTCTATGCTCATTATGATAGTAATTTTATCATAGCTAAGCTAGCTTATTTTAGGTCCATAATTTGACAAATAAGAGGATTGTTAGGTCAAGTAGCAATTTTAAAAAAATCTTTAAGTTTAATCCAGCAAAGTTTCAAAATAAAAACATTTTATTGATCAGTATTACACACTATATTGTGTAGAAACTAATCAACTTTCCAATGGGTATATTACTATTTTTTGTTAGTGAACTAGTAAATGTTTCACTAAGTATTGGTTCTTGTCAAACAGTGTGGCCAATATGTGGGTTGGCTTGTGGTTGTATGAGTGTGCCTCTTTTATAAGTACATGTATTGCTATTCTCTTTTGAACAAATCAATATTTGCAAAATAGTGTGTTATTTTCTTTATTTTAGTAACATATCTCTATTGATAGTCCTTCATGGATGGAAGACACCGAATTCATATGTCATACTCTAATAGATAGTTTGGGATAGTTGAGCTTCTTGGGATAGCTGAGCTTCTTGTGTATTATCATATGTCAATCTCTTTTATAAAAGCATATTATCCCTACCTCTCCATCTTCAATTACAAATTAACAAAGCTCAAAAGGCATCATCAATGTGAATTTACTCAACTTACCAACCTCAGAGTGAACTGCAACTATGTCTCTAGATAATCCACTAATATTTTTAGAAAACAAAAGTCCAAGACCTATTCCACCGACTGAATCTGCTCCTTTAAACTGAGTATAAGGTAAAAGAAAACTTTTATCTATCTTTGTTGCTAATACCTATGCCAGTATCCTCAATAGACAAAGTTGGATTTGCAAAGGTTTTCTATTTACTGATACTCTCTTTATCTTTTCCATAACAAGAGAAAAATGTGCATCTCTGCCCACCCTCTATTTGAAGGGGTTCCATACAGACCAGATCTTCATTAAATGTTCCATTGAAAACTATGTGAAGTCTTAACCTTTCCATTGCAAGGAGTAAATTTTGAAGCATTGGAGAGATAATTAACAAGAACCTGGTGTAGAGGATGGTTGTCTCCTACCAGTTAATGATGAGAAACTAGCTTCTTTGTCGCATCATCAATCTATTTGTACAATTTGATTCCTTTTAAATCAAAGATATCTTTAAAAGATCATACCAAAGTGATGCAAAGTGGCATGCAAAAGGTGATGGATTCCCACAAAACTGATTCAAACTCCCAAGGTTCCTATTAGGTTCTAAGACACCTTAAAGGGCAAATACCACAAATATGGAATAGACCTTCAACTATCTCTTTGAACCCCACAAATTGTTTCAATATACTCAATATGACATGTATAAATAGGTTTTACAATCCCAAAACCAAGTCCATGCACAAACCCAAGTTACCCCTCTTGACTAGGCTACTCTCTTCTTTGGATCAGAAGACCCTATTTTCTTGACTTTTCTCCCAAACTTTACAAAAAACCAAGAAAAAAAATATGATTTTTAGATACCCTCTTTGGAGTTTTATAACATATTTAAAAATTAGATATCATTCTTTTGGAAAGATTTTACGGAATAGGGCAGTTTTGTCTCAAAATTAGGCCTTTTAAGCCACTTTTACAAAGCAAGTACCCTTTAAACTTATCCCCCATCTCTCAAACTTTCTACAGTATGGTATTTTGATGCCAAACTAAGGATTCCTCAGTCTTTTTTCCAAGTTGACCTTTCTAAGCACGCTTTCCAACAAACCCTCTCAATAAATGGCATAAACAAGGGTTTTACGGTTCTCCCACTTCCAATCACTTCTAGAATCTTTTCAAAGATGGAACACCATATTTGGGACATGACCTAACTCCTGAAAACATAAAAACATACCCTTATTAAGGCAGATTCTCTACTGCTATACCTATGGCAGCCCTTCAATGCACTTTTCAGCCAACTTTCACAGTGTACACCTACAATTTCACTTCATTCTTGTCATGAAAAGGTTAGTGGCCTATCATACATGTTAAGAGGAATCCATCCTATGAGAATCAAACTAGAACATTCATAGGATGGACCCAAACATCCTTGAAAAGTCACAAAATAGATAGAAAATGTTGTATGCCTGTGACAGCCAATGCAAACCAGAAAGTATTATCCTTTTTAGAACCTCAAAGTGTATTGATCATGCAAAAATACCTTTCAAAGAAACCTTCAAAAAATCTTCTTACCAATCCCTAAATCAGTTCAATGCCAAAGAAACTCAGAAAACAACAAGTTTTGACAAAAAATGAAAAGATTTTATTGCTTTTCTGTAACAGTCCATACATATTTCGGTACAGGCTGTACCAGCACATGTTAATATATTCAAGAGTTAGTTTTCAACCTCCTAAACTGACTTCAATTTATTTCACTACCTATCCCTTTATAAAATTCAAATTAGAAGGTTTCCCTCCAAAATACCAAGTTTAAAATTCAAATTGCAAACTATGGTTTCTATGCATTTTCTAACCTTCTAACTTATGCTACTAACTTGGAATCATTCCTATGACCTTATTAAATGCCTTAAATCAAGAAACTATTCCCAACTATCCCTTATGGCTCATTTGGCCATTTTTACATTATGTTGCCCATAGGGCTTTATCAAGACCTTTTACAACATTATAACTTTTTAAGCTTCCATGAGCCATGATTGGTGCAAGGATTGCCCAATTGACCCTACAAGATGTTCCAAGACCTCTATATGTCCTTGAATCTCTAATGTTCCCTTGATGGGCATGGGATGCTCCTGCATCACAAAGAACTTACGAGCTCTTCAATCTTGAAAGGTTTCTTTTCAAGATGAAATTTTCCATCTTCAATTTTACCCATGTCAAGCACATCATTCAATATCTAAATCATGCAAGATGATGAAGCATCCATCATCTAGAGAATCTCCTTATGTTTGTTAGAAAGGTTACTTGCAAACATATGGCCAATACCCAACACTCTTATTAAAAGGTACTCTTATTTCATGAAAATTGAAATTTAAAAATTGCTTAACGCAATCTATCTGCTGTGGGTGTTTGGCCTTGTTTTGTTGAAAAGTTTGAATTGCCACACTCTCTTTCAATCTGCATTTTGAAAGAGACTCTTCCTGATGTAGAGATACTTCACACAACCTCCAAAAAACTATTTCCATGACGAGGAGCAACTTATAACTTAAGTGAATCTACAAATTGGAGACTTCCCACATGCTAGCTTCTATGCACAGTTCTAAATACTCAAGCCTATTAATGACCAAACACATTCCAAATTTTCCTTGTATTATCATTGGATGGGTTTATCATAACCACAATCCTATCTTTACCCTACTGTCAAATCTGGACAGCGACTCTATGCATAAATCTTTGTTGCAAAACTTTACTTTGCACATTCTGAAATATTAAAATTCAATAGCAACTTTATAAACTTACCTTGGAGATTCCTATACTTCTTCAATTTCATTCCCTATTCATTCTTGGAGGACCTTCACAACAACTTCTATATTGAGGAGAAACTCAACACATAGAAAATTTAAGGCAATTAAAAATAACTCATTCCTCTTGTACTTTGGCAAATAGTTTGTCACTGAGCTTCTGCATCCCATTCAAAGATACATCAATCTGCATGCTCAAAAACAAATCTTTTTCATCAAACCCTCAAACAATGTCTTTTAGTTCCATGTAGAAAAATCTAGCCATTATCCATTTGGTCAATCTGCACAAACTCGACACTAATGATATCTAGCCCCAAAACTTGGATTATCTTTTCCAATATGGAAATCTAAGGCAATTAGTTATCTCGACCCTTGATTGAACTTTGGAGTAAAATATCCTTCAACATGCATTTTTGTTTGTAATGACACCATGATTCGACTGCATTTAACTATGTATTTTTTGATCTTGAAATGAGATGAACATGATTGTGTAGATGACTTGATTATTTATAAATTTGCTAGATTTGATACACACTCTTTGTTGGATTGCAGGAGGCAAAATGGTTTCAAGCAATCTGAGATTGGTCCAATGGAAAGTCAATTGGAGGAAGAAAAATAAACTAGAATTCCTTGTGTTGTGGTGGGATCTACAGCTCGGACTCTTAGTTAATCAGTTTTTATTGATTTTCCTGTCAAAAAATTCAGATTTCAGGTAATGTTGTGCCTTATCTTCTTCTCTGTCTTTGTCAATAGTTGACTTTGATTGCTATTGATTTATTTTCTTTTAATTTTGTCATGATTTATCCTCTTGTCTGAACATATCTTGGAATCTATGACCTTTTTCTGTACTTCTTCCTTGTGTAAATATTCAACAGTTAAAGTCAAATGGCTAATTGTTCAAATACACAGATCTAATGAATAAAAGGGGACCGAGGTCTAATCTCATATCCTTTCCAAAATGAGATTGAGAAGCTTCATATCTAGTCAATATGGAATGATGAGTCATTTTCTGCATTGATAAGTAGGAGATATTTTCCACAACAAGTCAAATTGTGATATTGCTATCATGATTTAACTCATGAAGCACAGGTCAATGAGTTTGACTAAAAAAAAATTACACAGTTAAATTCTGATCATGATATCACAATGTCCCATATTACTAATATCATGGCTACGTAGATTCTTAACAAATATTTCCTAAGGGTAATCATATTAATTCATACTATTTGGTTATTGTGTGTATCAATGTCTCGGTGTGCATTTGTAGTGGTAATCTTACTAGTTAGCAATTTGTATAATGCTTGTTGGTGGAATTATCATGTGGTAATGATTATTCAAAGGGATATCTGTTATATTATTAATTATGTGTCTCACTAGGAAATTTATAAGGAGATGTCCAATGTAGATGACTATTTCAACATTGGTATATTGCATCTAGCTAGAAGCCACGTCAAAAATACAATGCTGAATCCTTATTTCAATGTTCATGTCCTATTATCTTAGAATCATTTTTTTAGTCTTTTCTCTTTATGTGATGTTGCCTAGCCAATTCTGATTATGCTTGTTTTATGGAAATATTATCCTTCTTGGAATATTCATGTGTAGGTTTTTGAAGGCTTCCCCAAATTATATTTGAGAGCAAAAGAAAAGTTTGCCAAGGTTGAAAAAAGTGGTCAACTAGAGCCACTTTTTATTCATCCTTCTACACAGTGGTTTTCATGTGAAGAGAAGCTTGAAGGCATAGGTTCTGATTTGATTCATGTACTATTTATTTCTAGAAGACAAATGAAATCAGTACTAAAACGAGTAGAAAGAGACCAGTTTGGTGTTTGCATTGTTTGTTTTTCTATGCACTCGTCTAAAGAGGAACTTGAGGAAACATTAATGGTTCTGAATCCCAAAGAAGTCATTTCAACCACTTCCAACTACAAAGTGACTGAACTGTAGTATGTTAGTAAGAAAATTGAAAATACTCAAAAATGGTCACAAAATGATTCAAGTTTGCAGTCCAGAACTAAAAATACATTCTGTCAAGCTAGTTCAATATCAGGAATCAAACAAGATATGGTTAATGATGTAACTGCATTTCATGTTTCAAATCAACTAAAATTTATTTCAGAATGAGAGAGAAACGCAAATTTGAGAGTAGCTTTAGAAGAGAAGCATTCTCACACACATGTGCACTTTTCTTCACCACTTAAACCCATTCCTCTTTTTGGGATAACGAGATACAGTCTTCCGCCATCTCCACCTATGTCTTTTAGTGATGAGGAGGATATTTTTAGCTCTTCAGAGTGCAAGACTTCAATAAATGATGCAAGACCTCTATCACCTTCTCATTTGCCACAAGATATTAAGCATTTTATGTGTGGTGGAAAGAAAACATCTCAATTTATAGATTCAATAAGGGCTAGAAAGCTTGATGATGAATCCAGAAGCTCTACAGATCATGCAAAGGACTGCACACAATCATCTGGAAGGATAGCTTTGCATATCAATGAGGAAGTGAAGAAGCCACATGTATTAAGTGGCCATTCAAAAGAGAGTGAGCATCCACTTGACTATACTGACCATCCAAGTCCTAAAAAATATGGTGCAAGTGACAGTGAACAAGTAGGGTGCATGTAAATTTACGTGATGGAAGAGAGCTTCTTGAGTTTTAATAGCCATTGCAAGCATCCCAGGTCACTTCATGAAAATGTTAGAAAAATGTACAGATCATTACATGTACCAATTCCTCAGCCCCTTTTGTCATTATTGGACCTTGCAAATATCACCAAGTGACCTAAAATCTGAAACTCTCAAAGTTAATCAGATGAAAAGAAATCACTATGGCTTCTCATTCAAACTCCTTTCCTGTTCATTTGCTAGATAAAAATTGGAGTCTAGATTAAGATAGTAGCATTTCATTCTATTATTCATTATTATAATGATTTTGTAAATTACCTCATTCTATGTACTATGATAATTATATTTTATTATCAAGAATGTATTTGTGACACTCAATTGCTTCAGTTCAGTGGGGCTAGCTGTATACTAGTTGAAACATTATGTGACACACAGCTGCAGCAAGAAGTCTACTATTGCTAGTTGGACACAACTATTGTTGTAATTTTCAATGACCACAATTGCAAAGGATCAGTTACGTATTTATGTTTGGTCTCCTTTTGTGTTCTCTAAAATGTTGTCTATTATGAGCAAAGTAATTCTCTTGGATGCTATCTAAATACTTCGCTATTTTTTGGCAAGAGAATAAGAAGCTTACTTTGTTTGGCTGAAAAAATTCCTTATCAATCACCTTTATGATGGAAAAACTTTATAAAAGTTTTAGTACTGAAGCAAAAGAGGAGCCATTCGAAGTTCGGCTTCTTAATTCATGTTGCTTTTGTAGTGCACAATTCATATCATCTGTGCTTTATGCATTTGATTATTTAACAACAACTGATCCTAATCATGTGCCATGCACATCATTACTTAAAAGGAACCAATTTGAATACTTCTAATTGACAACTTCCCCAATTAAATGCATTTTAACACAACTACAATGCAATAATTTGAGGATAGATTGTGTCTGAATTCTAGCTAATTGGAAATGCATAGATTGCTAATGATTTGTATGACACTTTGTCTAACACAAGTTGGTTGTTGTTCAATCCTATACATTTTTATGTTTTTTGATTTCCCAAAATAAAGCATGTTCCCCATATTAATAAGGACCATTGAAATGGTTAGTCCTACTACACAATTGAGGTCAAAACTTCAAATATTTATACAAGTATTCTTGAAATTGAATTTGACATTACTAGATCCAAAGTAGCTTTTGTTCCATGAGAAAAGTTTTACTTCCCTCATGTTTATGATCTAAAATTTGAATATTCTCATTCAAATGATGAATTGGCAATACAATCTGGGGTGATACTTCATCATGTATATTCTCATTAATCATGTATCATTATATTCTATCTGTTTATTTTTTGCTTCAATTTAATACCTTTTTTCTCTCTTTGAAGCTCTTTTTTTCTTGCCTGTAAAAAGACGGTCTTGTAATTTTTAAATGTAAAGAATTAGTTTTTGGCTAGATTGTTATTCATGATCTTTGCCTTTCCACTAGTCTATTGGTTGTAGCTTTGCTAACATGCTGCTTCAGTGCCTGATATACACAAAACCTCTTGCAGCCTATCTACTCCATGGATCGCATTCTCAAAAATGTATGTTATCATTTCTCAATAGATTTATCCTTAGACACAGGCATTGCAATATTAGTTGTGGCTTGCAAACATAATAACCTATACTATTTGCTGGGTCTACTCAGGTCAGAAGAAAGACTAGTGCTTCATGTGTGAGCTTGAGTTTCTTGTCTCGAGGGTGAGAAGAGGAGATGGTGCCTTATCACCAATTAGAATACTTTCTAGAATTAAAAACATTGGCAATCACCTTGGATATGGAAAACAAGAAGATGCTCATGAGTTTTTGAGGTAACATGAATTACAAAGTGCTTAGAGTCTTTCAATTTTTAAATCATACCAACATATATCAAGATAGAAATGCTCATAGAAAGGAATATTTAAGGATATGCTACAAATTATGTGCACAAAAAAATTAATCTCCATTGATGTGCTTAAACATACTTACATGGCACATGCATGCATGCTCGTGTGTGTGCGCGCACACACACAGATTGATATCTTATTTTTCTTTTCCCTTTTAGATTTGTAGTTGATACTATGTAGTCGATATGCCTTGGTGAGTTGATTGAAAGAGTCAACTCATCGACTGGGTGGGAGTGACTTGGTGAGCTAACTTGGAGAGTTGACCTAGGGGATGGGCTTGGTGAGAAAACTTAAAGAATCGACTTGGTGAGAGCACTTGAATTGTCAGCTTGGCGAGCAGACTTGGGGACTTGGTGGGACATGTGGGCGAGCTGACTTGGTGGGCTGGCTTGGCAAGCCAACCTTAAAGAGTCAACTTTGTGAGTGTACTCAAACAATCAACTTGGTGAGATGACTTGGTGGGCTTGGCGAGCCGACTTGGCATGCATACTTGAACAGTAGACTTGGTGAGCTGACTTAAAGAGTCAACTCATTGAGGTGACTCAATGGGGGTGACTTGGTGGGCTGACCTAGAGAGTTGACCTAGGGGGCAGACTTGGTGAGTGAACTTAAAGAGTTGACTTGGTGAGCGTACTTGAATTGTCAACTTGGCAAGCTGACTATGGGAGTTGGCCTGGCAATCTGATATGGTGAGTTGACTTAAAGTGGTGATTTGGTGGTGAATTTGGTGAGCTAACTTATCGAGGCCACTTGGTGAGGTGACTTAGTAAAGCGACTTGGTGAGCCGACCTACTAAGTGTACTTAAACACTGACCTTGATGAGGTACTTTGGTTTACATGGTAAGCGAGCTTAGAGAAGCAACTCTATGCGGCAAGGTGGTAAAACCACTAGGTGAGTCGACTTCATGAGCTGACTTAATGAGTCACCTCGTTGAGCTAACTGGGTGGGGGTGACTTGGTGAGCTGACCTGGACAGTTGGCCTAGGGGGCAGACTTGGTGAGCGAACTTAGAGAGTTGACTTGGTGAGCATACTTCAATTGTTAGCTTGGTGAGCTGACTTGGGATGTCGGCTTGGTGATCTAACATGGTGAGTGGGCTTAAAGTGGCAACTTGGTGGGGCAAGTTGGCGAGCCGACTTAACAAGGCCACTTAGAGATGTGACATGGCGAGTTGAATTGGTGAGCAAGCTCGATGAGCAGACCTAAAGATTGACCTTCATGAGGCACTTTGGTGGGGTGACTTGATGACCAAACTCAAAGAGTCAACTTGGCGAGCATACTTGCACTAGTGCATTTGGGTTCATTTTCCGACCTTCATTGATCAAATTTTTGACCAAATTTGACCAACCCATTGGTCAAAATTTTTTTGGTCAAAATTTTGACCAACTCACTAGTACATGATTTATCTCAATCATATAACTAATTATATATTTTTCATATTAGTTACTGACAGTTTTTTTCAGGCATTCTATGAAATAGTCCACATGCCTTGCGTATGATATGACATTTTGCATGCATCCTACACTCTCTCTCATCCGGCTAATGAAGGATTACATAGAGTGATCTGAAACCATGATGCTAAAAAACACACAATCAAATCCAAAATGAACTTGCACTACAAATGGATTGTGGAAATCTGATATTGGTAAAATTGCATGCATGTCTACTAGGACAATCACAACTTAAACATATATTTGTCTTGGTAGACATGCATGCAAAATTAACAATATCAGATTTCCACAATCCATTTGTAATGCAAGTTCATTTTGGATTTGGTTGTATGTGTTTTTTAGCATCATGGTTTCAGATCAATCTCTGTAATCCATCATCAGCTGGATGAGAGAGTGCAGGATGCATGTAAAATGTCATATCATATGCAAGGCATGTGACTGTTTTATAGAATGCCTGAAAAAAAATTTACACCTACCTATTGGTAGAAATTTCTACCTTCATTGGTCAAAATTTCTACCTTCATTGGTCAAAATTTTTGACCTTCATTGGTCAAAATTTCTACCTTTATTGGTCAAAATTTTTGACCTTCATTGGTCAAAATTTCTACCTTTATTTGTCAAAATTTTCTACCTTCATTGGTTGAAATTTCGACCAATTCCTGGCAGAACTTGCACCATGGCTATGGAGGTTTTTTGACGAATTTATTGGTTGAAATTTTGACCAACTAGAAGGTTGGTCAAAATTTTGACCGAAAAAATTCTGACCAATGGGTTGGTCGAATTTGGTGAAGTTTGGTCAAAAATTGGGTTGAAATTTTGAGCAATAATGGTCGAAAAATGGTCTCAAATGTACTAGTGAATATCTTCTTCCAACAAAGCATCTTTAAAGGTTTTTTGGAATTGTTGAACAACTTATTGTACTGGAATGAAATTAGTCCTTGGCTCATCTTCAAAAATATCAAGGTAGGCATTGTTGTTATACTTCTTAGCTTCCAAAATCTGCTCTTATGTTTGATTTGAGAACTTTTTAATATCTTCATGAAATCCTTCTATTACCGTAGTCACAATAGCTATCTTTTGCATCCAATCTTCTAGTTTATCAATCTCATCCATTGTATAAACCTCTTTGAGTGTATGATACCTTTGACCCTTTATAGTTTGAAGCACTTAAAGGTCTTTTCCCTAGGTATGTACCTCATCCATTAGCTCAAAGACCTAGTCAACTATGGATACTAGTTTATCCACATTGGTTTGAACATGGTGTAATAGGTTCAAATTATCCTATATACTTTGTAAACCTTTATCTTCAAAATTGCCACACCATTTATGACATGTGCCCAAAAATGAATTTAACTATATGCTTTCCTTATCTCTCCTCTCTAATGTCATAGTAGGAGTAATTTTTGGATTATCCAGGTCAATGGGGCCCACAACTTCATACAAGTAGCCTCCAAAAGCTCACTTTTCTTCCTCAACATTACCAATTCTGACTCATACCTATCCACCTACTTAAAAACCTCTTTCGTGCCCATAGTGATCAAAACTTTAGCAATGTCTACAATGGGCTTTCCTAGGAGGACCTCCATGATCTAGTAATCACTAGGAGTCAAATCCTTGATGTAATCATGTGGAGGAGGGATGGAAATATGTGCAAACAAGTCTTGATCTTGGTTCTTCATTATGAAGGCCAAATTTTTCTCATCACCTATAGTTGGCTCAAGCTTCTTTGTTTCTTTCACTAGCTCAACCATACTTTCTTCTTCATTTAGGTTTAGTTGCACCTTTTTTCTCACCATAACCTCCCTCTTCAATTAGGCTAGTGTAGTGCCCATAGGAGACATGTATTTGGCTGAAGAAGTAGTTTTCCTTGCAAGCCCTTTTCCCTTATCACTCTTCTCTAGAGTCTTTTCCTTCTAAGGGAGATCTACATTGGGATTTTTGGTATTTTTTGTGGCCACAATTCTTTCCTCTATATCCTAAGAAGTTTACTAAGGCTCTTCATGTATTTATGCCTCTTCTAGTACTTCATTGGCTTGCCTTTGTTTTGACTCTTCTTCATGTACTACTCATTCTTCTTCTATAGTGATAGGAGGAAGAGGCATGATTGAACCTTTGTCCAAGAGAGACAAGTCCTAAACTAGTGGGGTGATTTATCTAGAAACCCTATGTGATTAAGGTGGAATTTGGTTCCAATCATCTCCCAAAGGTTGGTTTTTAGGTTTATCTCATATCTTATCACCAACCATTTTAGTTCCCACAAGAATAAAATTAAAATTAGATATGTTGAAGATATATGTTTCTTGCCCCTCTTATTCTTAAATCTACTACTACTGCTCATCTTAAAAAATGGTAACCTAAATAGGTTCCTTAAGAATGGACAGTGACATCAAAATGGAGATTCTTCTTCTCTCTTCTTTACCAACCCTAGCTAAATGAGTCCTCTAACTCAATGGGAGATTATCTTGTTCTTGTTCTTCATCATCCTCCTTAGGGATAGTTTCAAGCACCTAAGGGATGGGGATAACCCTCTTTTGTAACTTTTTCCTTCTTCTTCTTTTCATAATAGGTCTAATACTGGCTTTCTTAGTAGCTAAAGTAGAGGCTTCTTCCTCTTGAGCAGGTGGTATCACCTCTTGTGTTTCCTTCTTTGGTTCATATTCCTATTCTTTTTCAAGTAGGGGCACCTCTATAGTATCTTGAGCCTAAGCTACTTCTTCATTTTGAGGCTCATAATCCTTAGGTGCTTGAGCACCCTCTTATTGAGGCTCTTCAAATTGAGCCTCATCTTGTTTTGGGGACTCTCTTTTCCTTTTATTCTCATCTTTATCTTATCTAAAGTACCCAACATCCATTTCATATCGATATATCATTTCTAACCTAACTAGAGATTGAGCAGGGAATGTTGGTACTGTAACTTTTTCACCTATATCCTTAACTAGGTGTGTTGTGGCTTTAAAGGTGACCATTGATGGAATTAGCTCAAGGTTAAAAGGCTTCTTGATCTAGTCCATTGTCAACTAAATTATATGCCTAGCCCTATGGTTTATATGTACATTTTCATCATTTTTGATCTCTGTATTCATAATTAGCCTATCATATATCTTGTCTTGGTTATAAAAGAAATCCAATACATCTTGAGTGTCTTGGTGAAAAACCTTGAGCAAGATCTTTATCTTTAAGGTACTCCTTGCAAAATATAGAGTCATCTTACAATAATCCCTTATTCAAATATCATAGTCATCTATTGCATTGATCCAATGATCTTCAATAGAATCTTCATGCACAAACTGCTTTCTTGACAAATGTTGAACTCTACCAATATTGCCAAAATAGGGACGAGGGGAGTTATAATCTTCCAAGGGATATTGATCCCACTCTAATTCAAAATTCATGATATCCTACTTCTACTTTACCTCAAATGCACCTATGGTAATAGGTCATACCCATGTCTTCTTATGTTTTTTTCTCACTTTGTCATATACAGGTGAGAGCTATCTTGCAATCTCCAAAAAAATGATCCTATTTGATGGATATCTCAGGATTTTCTTTGGATTCACCATCGTACCGACTAGCCTTAGGTAAATTATTTTTTAAACTGGATGTAATAGGTGTCAATCTATGCGATCCTTGTTACTATCTCTATTGACATCCTCTTTGCATAATCACCCTATATGAATTAGATGATTGAAAATGTGAAAGCATAATTCATTATCAATAATTCCTTTCTATGATCTAAGGGCTTCTTTTCCAAATGACGATATACCACATAGAGCCAAGCATTGGCATCTTGCATGTTTTCCTTCTTATATAGTCTTGGATAGTCGGTTGTCCTTGCTACCAATAAGTACACCAAATATGATGTCTTGTAAAACCTAGGGTTAGCTTTGACTCCTACTAGTCATTAATCTAAGTTTTCACTTAGTATTGTGGTCCAATCAATTGGAATTTTTGTTGTTATGATGGTCTCTATGAAATGGACCATCCAGATGTGAAGATATCCAGCTATTGTTAGGCCCATCATTCTGTTCTAAAGTACAATGGCATATCCAATATCATCCTTCATATATCTCCTAGTCATGTTTACCTTTCTAGCTCTTCCAACCAATGATGTTCTATCAATCAATCAAAAATGATGATTGTATGATCTCTATGGCCTTCGTCTCATTCTCCCTATACCATCTTTTTGCTTAATGATAAGCTATCTTCACATATTAATCATCTCTAGGGAGATGGAATACTTACTCAATGTTTCTTGTTCTTAGGTCCACAAATATCTCCCCTATGACACTTTTGAGAACTCTTCCTTTGGACACATAGTTGTCGACCAAAGTCATAATATGCTCAGATGACTACACTGATGTGGGATGTGATGCAACATTCACCAACCGTAACTAGATAAGTGTTGACACCATCAAGGACCTCTCTTTAGGTTTATTGTAGAGTACCAAGAATATGTTCCATTAAATGTGTCCTAAATCAGTATCTCTGATCTCTAAAACATTATCCTTAAAATGTGATTTCTTTGGTGCCCCTTGATACTTAAAACTAATGGGTATTAGAGCAGTCTTTTCTACAAGAGAGGATGATGAGGAATCCATTTTATCTACATACAAGAGAAAATCATTAGTCTAGAGGGGTGAAAATTAATCCCTAAACAAACCCTAATTTCAAAAAAATCAAACCCAGAACATGAAAACCCTAAATAGGAACTCAAATCCACTTCAAAATCTCTAAAATACAATTTAGCACACCTTGATAGGTGTGATAGGTGCATTGTTTTACATGGAGTACACACATGTGCATGTGTGCTACTGTACACATTGCTTGGCATTTTTAATAGGGGATTTTAGTAGTTAACTTAATGCTAAGGGTCCACACATGCACACCTTTATGGGGTGCATAGGTGGGCACCCTTACTTGGTCTTGATGTTAAGCATAAAAAAAATGGTATGGAGATGTGCACCCTAGCAAGGTTCACATCTACAGACCATTACCTCTAGGTGTCTTAGGTTTTTAGTCTAAAACATGTGCACATGGACACCTTGAATAGGTCTACATATGTGCACATTTTAGTGTAATCTAACTTGTGTTTTTTTTTTTGGATTTGCAAGTTTAGCACACACCTTCAAAAGTGCAAAGGTGTAGAATCAAGAAGTATGTGAAGAAGAATGAGGAGAGGGAAAGGGGGTCCTAGGTATTTATAGACCTGGGACCATGCATGACCTTTGGAACTTTTCACCTAGACATGTTTGTAGGTGTGCATCTCCAAAGGAATTGCAAGTGCACTAGTTCATCTAGTGCACTTGCACACCTAGTATAGGTGCACATGTGTGCTAGGTGCACTTGTGTGCACCTTAACACAAATATTATCCTTTATCTCCAAATTTCTTAGTTTTGGCACCTAGGTTTTCCCAATTAGAGGATAAAAATAGGACCCAAACTATAGGTAGAGTAAAAAAAATGGCCCAATCCTTGGACTAGGGGTCTAGGAGACAAAAAATTTACTAGCGGGTCCTTGTTTCTAGGAGAAATGGGGTGTGTATTATGAAACCACAACACTACTATCCAACAGCTTTAGGGGTAAGAACACTGAACTCACTATCCAACTAGTCTCTGAATTATACCTTGTAGAATAATAGAAATGGAATAATCTTTAGCTCCCTTGTCCACTTGACTAGACTTATCCTTTTCTAATCTCAATATCAAATCACCAACTTTGCATTCACCTAATAGCTTCAATCACTTACATGCATTTACCAACTTCACATATTACTCAAGCACAATTTTCACTTCATACATCTATCAGATATTTTACCATAAGGAAAATTACCTTCCTTTATACCATATCCTCAAAACAATTCCCTAAGATGCCCTTGAGGATTTTCCAGTTAATTATAATAGGACCTCATTAGGATATTACAAAACATTACATTTTTTTCACAATTATAAATCACTGTCACCTCACAGTCTTTACAATTTCTCACACGTGTGACCTCAGTCCTTGCACACTCATTGATGTCATGATCAGGCTATTTTTTGTCACTGTCTAACTATGATTATCTCAATTATATTTTAGTTAAGAGATACAAATCAATCATCAATAAAAACTTATTAGGTACATTGTCTGCTTACTGTCTTCTATAAATCAAGCACATCTTCTACATTTATTTGACACTCTATAGACACACTTAGCTACATCATCAGGATAGAGTGTAGAATAAATCCTTAACTATGCTTGACTTGATTCTCAATTGAATGCAACATCTGAATACTCTCTAATTCTTAGGATACTCCCCCAAAGGAATATCATTATAATTCATGCAAACAACATCCCCCTTTGAGATTGATGGAAACATAAATGAAGAACATCTAAGTTCTAGGAATACCAAATCAAACTCTTCTTTTCAAATCCTCTTCATCAATCAAATTTGAAACTTATTGGAACACTACTCTGTCTATGCTTTCTCATTCTTAGGATTGACATCAATTGTTCACACTCTAACTCTTAGGTACAACTCTTATTCTTTCAAGGCTGGTAATTGATTTTTGCACTTCTCTCCTATTCAATGTTTTCATGTGCTCTCTGTCTCCATTGTACTTAGAGGATTTTTTAAGACAATCTCTCCCCCATAAAGAGGATATGTTTTTCATGTATAATTCTCCCCCATTGACATCAATGAAAAGGGCTTAATTGTGTCAATCATCTGATCAAAATATTTAACCATCTCAAGTGTCCAAAGACACCATTCTAAACTATCTACCAAGAGTCCTTGATGACTTTTCTCATCACAGATACTCCCCCATACTCCCCATACTAGAAGCATCAACATTCATTGCAAACAAACAATAGTGCTATGTACTAGTGGACTGATATACTCTCTATATCATCTACTTAGAAGTAGGCAGGAGCATAACCCCAAGCATACCTTAGAAATACTCAATGTATCTTTAGGAAGTGGCTTTGTAAATATATCTTCAATCTTCTCTTCTAAAATTACATAATCTAATATGACCCCTTTCTCTATAAATTTCTCTCTCAAAACATGATGCTTAATGGATACATGCCTAGACCTAGAGTGCAACACAATATTCTTACACATATGTACTATGCTTGTGTTATCTGATAAATGCTCAAACTCATGTCATCCTTTTATAAAGTAAAAGGCTAACAAAAGTGTAACTATTCATGTTCAATGACATAAAATTGGTAGTATTATTTAGAATTTGATAATGAAGTAAACTAATGAAATGTGTAGAAATGGATGAAGTTTAGGATTATAATTTTTAAAGGCCATTTTTTGCTTGGTGAAAAATGCCAAAGCAATATGGAAAGAATCTTATTTCTCTTTGATCTTAGATTTTTTTATAGATAACATATATAGCTAAAATAAAAAAAAAATACAAACTCTCTTTATACGTATATTTTATCTTTTATAATGATTCAAATTTCAACTTACCTGAAATTAATAGTTTTCATCTCCCACCACATTTTTCAAGACAAATCTATTCTAACCAAAAGAAAAATTATAAATTCTTGAAGACAACTCTCTCCTCTAAAACGTCATGCAATTTTAAAATTTTTTGATATAATTTTAAAAAATTCTTTTCTCAAAATTAACATCTTCTTGAGTGTTAAAATACCTACTTGTAGAATTTTTTAATTATAATATACTAGCACAATGTATGATAATAGGTTATAAAAATTGTATCCCAATATTCTTTATCATTTGCTTTATTAAAATGATATGACTACAACTATTTTTTGTTGCTACATACTCTGCTTCTACTATACTCTATAAAATATATTCTTATTTCTTGCTTAGCCAAGAAACTAATCTTCCTCCTAGAAATAATGCTCCACTACTACTACTCTTTCTGTCATCCATACTACCTGCCAATCCACATCATTATAAGCACACAAAGTAAAATCACTTGATCTATAATACCATAGTCTAAAATCCTAGGCATGTCCTTAAATACCTGAATACATTCTTTACTACTTCATAATGTGATTCCTTAGGATCATATTGAAATATTTCTACTATCCAAACTTCATTTTCTATATAAGGTCTTGTGTGAGTTAGATATTGTAAACCTCCTCATAGATCTATACTTCTTTTTCTCAATTTTAGGTGTCTCATCTTTGTTGGATAACTTGTGATGAGTTATCATAGGTGTACCAATAGGCTTACAATTTTCCAAGCCAAATATTTTCAACAAGTCTTTCAAATACTTATCTTTTGATAATAAAGTATCATCATATTTTTTACAATATATAAACCCAAGAAAAATTTCATGTCACCAATCATACTTATTTCAAACTCATTCTTCATCTCATTAGCAAACTTATCACTTGCTTCATCATTACCTCCAAAGATTATATCATTAGTAAATATTATAATGATCAATGATCCATTCTCATTTTCTTTCAAATATATGTTACTATTTTTCTTACCTTTAGCAAATCCCAATTTCACCAAATATTTGTCTAACCTTGTATGCCAGATTCAAGGTACTTGGTTTAGGCCATATAGTACTTTCTTCAATATCCTTCAAGCTGCTCAATGAAGACTTCTCCTTCAAATTCCTCATGTAGAAATTATTACATTACATTCATATAATATACCATAAACTTCTTACTTGCTTCATAAGTCAAGAACATTCCATTTATTTCAATTCTAGCAACAAGGGAAAATGTCTCTTCATAGTCTATGTCCTCTTGCTATGAATATCCTTTTCATACCAAAATTTATTTATTCCTCACAACTTCACCTTTTTCATTCATATTATTTCTCAATACCCATTTATTTCCTATAACATTCTTCCCTTTAGGCCTAGGAGCCAATTTCCATGTCTTATTCTTAACAATATGATCTAATTCTTCCTTCATTTCTTGAATCTAATGATCATCTTAACATTCTCCATCTTCACTCTTTGGTTCAACTTGAGAAAAAAAACATAATTCCTCATGTATTCTATTTCTTGTCATTACTCCTTTGTCTTTGCTTCCAATAATCTAATTCTTAGGCTGGTTCTTTGTCAAATTCTTATTTGTTGTGGGAGTTACATTATTTCAAATCTCACTTCTTCTCTTGGTTTAGATCCTTTCGCTCCTCTTTGTCTAAAAATTTGAACATAATTATGGAAATCATTGTTAGCCTTAAAGAAAATTTTAATATTAACTCTAATAGGTTTAGGATTATCTTCTTCTTCATCAAAAATTGTAGGACCTAGAAAATGGGATGAATGCATAACATACTATGAGAAAATCACAAAATCAATCAACATACATTAGCACCCTCTAGTCTACCATGAATGCCAAACTAATAAAGAAAGCAACACAAGGTTAGAAACCCCCTCTTTCATTTGTAGCTCTCATGTCCTTCTTTCTTCTACAAATGATGCAGCTCCAAAATTGCATATAGTGCATATGAGGTTGAAGAAAAGTCTATGATAAAATTGATGCTATGAGAATACTTGAAGTTGTGATTTTAGTGAGAGAGCAAGAGTGTAAAAGAAAAGAAAAATAGGTACTCAAGAATTAGGACCTCAAGGACTTAAGAATTAGGACCAAAATGAGAGAAATAGTGCACACTTTATAATCAACACTAAGAGTGAGGGCATTGGATTTGTCACCCTTAGATATGCTACTTGGCAAGGGATTCCTTTGAGAATCCATGACACATATGAAAAAGGATGCCAAATGTAGGATTCTATGATGCATGGAAGTCAAACTTGGCTAAATGTAGGAGAGAATCTATGATGCGTCATATGACACCTCAAGCCTACTTAAAGCCAAGAATATATGATAAATAAAGCCAAATATGGACATGCGTAAGGGAATAAGAATATATGGAATATGAAATATCTTAGCCAAGTGCCAAAGGATAATCCACGAGGTGTCACACCCATGTGTCATGATGATGTCAATATTGTATGGAATATTGGAATTAAAAATCCTTTATTCCACAAATAGAAATTAGTGAAATGGAATTAATGGTGGAAAATGAGACTTAGGAAATTAAGTATTTCCATGGTTTGTGAATGATTAACCAATTAATTAATAAAATATCAATTAATTGAGGAGGTTAGTTGAAGAATAATTAGTAAGAATGATAAGATTAAATTATGGGTTATTTAATCCTATAGAGAGAATTAGTAAATGATTGGCTAGTTTGATTTAATAAGTGCAACAGTATCCTTTGATGAAATGTGATGATGATAGGTAGACCAAAGCCATGGTCAAATTGATTGATTGATTGAAATTGATAACATGCCAAGGACACATGACAAGAACTAAAGATATGTAACATTTAATTGACATTGTAAATGCTATTGGATCAAGATTGATTGATAAGGTTCATTATAATAATATTGATGGACACAATCAATATTATTAAAATGGTTTGATAATGTCATGATCTAACACTAAGAGCCTTGATAATGTCAAAGATTGGATGACATGAATGATAGTTTGACCTAGCACTGAGAGCCATGATAGTACTAAGATCATATTTATAAGATTTGATAGATTGATAGGTTTACAAGGTACTAAAAGCCACAAAAATACCTAGGAATGGACAAATGATGATTTATTTGGGATGCTTGATATGTCTTGTGATGATTCAGATTGATTTCAGGTGATTTCAAGTTGATTTGGGGTGATTTTGGGTTGATTTTATATGATTTATGATGATGCTGAAATGGTTCCAAAATTATTTGAAATTGATGTGAAAGAGTATATGAATGATGATAGACACTATTGAGATATAATCAGGTTGACCAAAAGATCAAAGTTGTTGGAATGAGAAAATGGGATGAATTAGTATGAAAAGTGATGTCGATTTGGGGGCCTGAGAGTATTTTCAAGGGTTACCACTCCATATAGTGACCAAATAATTAAAATGATAGCTCATTTTTTTCACAACAAAGACAAAAATCCAACACAATTGACAGTTCAAAAATTAGAGTTGAAATGCAAAAGCTATGTGTATATGAGAAAATGTTAGTATGCTAATAGAAACCAAATTTAAATAAAGCTTCTACAAACTTAACAAAATTCATAAACTTAAAGATAGACTAAGATGAGCTCTCAATTGAAAATATGAGCCATTAATGGGCTCTCTCAATGAGAAGCTCTCTTGTTGAGTAGCTTTATCTAAATGGATAGGATGTATGCTCAATATGCTTCCAAAGGCTTCAATGGATGATTGTGGATTTTTGGTGTGGATAGATGGCTTTAGTATGGATTTGGCTCTCAAAATAGCATTATAACTTTACTTCATGGATTGTGTTATTTTGCAAAGGGGAAGGATCCAATTTATAGGCAAGAGGCTTGAAGGATTGAGGGCTAAGATGCAAGGATGGGAAAAAGCTTATGGAGGGCTCAGATTGCATGAGAGGAGAGCACATGGATTGTGCTTTCTTATAGCCAATCAAGGAGTGACACATGTCACATGGTGAGAGGATGGAGGAAAGGGCAAGGATGAGTCAACAAAGGAGGCTCAAGAGATAAAATCTTCATAAAGACCCTCATAATGACTTGTAAGAGCAATAAAAGGGCTTGTAAGAGTCATTTATGACCTAGTGGACTTCATAAAGTTTTATGGTTGAGATATTTTGAGGGTGATGAGAGCAAATTCGACTTGGACTTGATTAGGAAGGTTTTAAGCTTGTTTAGGCTTGTGCAAATGATTAGAGGATGGATTAGGATGGTTTAGGATTAGCTTAGGGATAGGCAAGTGGATGGCATTTAATGAGGGTGGGTGAAGGAGGAGATATTTGTTAACTTTGGCTTGGGTTAGTAAGTCTTAACCCATGTTTAGGGAATGTGACAAGGTTAGGAGGGGATTAGGATTAGGTTTAAAGACATCTTCTAGAAGAGTCTAGATTTTGGAGGAGGATAAAGACTTTCTAGAATAGTCTAGAATTTCCTAGGATGAGGATTAAGACTTTCTAGAAGAGTCTAGAACTTCTTAAGATGAGGATAAATTAGATTTTTAGGAAATAAATAAAGTTTTATTTATTTCAAGAGTTTGGGTTGAGGAGATATTTATTAAAACTTTTTTAATAAACATGAGGATTAATATTTAATTTTAATTAAATATTTTGAGTTGGGGTTAGGGGTAGGAAATGATGGGATTAGCCTTTAATCAAAATTAAAGAAGGATTAGAAGATTTTGGAAGAGGTTATTGGTCATAAGGAAATTGGCCAACTTTTGGGAAAAAAATAAATTTTTTATTTATTTTAGGATTTTTGGTCAATTTATTAATTAAATAATTAATAAATAAGAAAATAATGTTTAAATAAGATTTAAACATTTTTGGGAGGGATTCCTTAATTAAATATTTTTAATTAAGATAAAAGGATTTAATGGCATAAAAATTAATTAATTAATTAATTAAATAATTAATTAATTAATAAATGATGATGTCATCAGGAATTTTTCAGAAAATAAAAATACTTTATTTTCTAAAGGATTTTTAGGTGTCTACATTTTGCCCCTCTTTGATGTGATGCCGCAAGTGGCATGACATCAAAGATAAGAAAATAAGATGCCCAAGGCTAGAGCAGAAGAGGAGAGAATGGACTATGAGATGCCCCCTCAAGAAGGCAGCGGGGAGAGAAAGTGAGGCTTGGTGGCTTCTTGAAAAATACAAGAATCTGGGATGAGCAAGGAGACTCAAATTGGATTAAGAGAAGAGGTTTAGTTAGCTCAAACTCTTACTATGAGAGAATGATAAAGGGAGAATCAGAGGCACAAGAGGAAGCAAGCTTAAGATCTTAGGGATTGTAGAGGATGAAGGAGCGGAGTGCTATAAAAAAGAATCCAGGATAGGGAGATAGATGAGGGGATTATAAAGCTGATGCAACAGGATTTCAAAGAGTTAGATTGGCGGAAGATGGGTTTCGGAGATCCCTAGGACTAGGATTGTGGATCTCGAAAGATGAGGCTTGGTGGGTTGATTTGGATTGGTGGATCCCTAAGACTAGGATTCTGGATCAATAAAGCTAAGAGTGATGAGTGATTCAAAGAGATACTGATGCATCAGCTGGGGTAGGAGAGATGGATGCTGGATATGGATGGGGGATAATGGAGATGAAGAAAAACCATTGAAGCTTTTTGAGCGAGGGGATACTTCAAAGAGAAGTACCACCATGTAGTTGAGCACTAGATTTGCTATAGGACTATTGGTTAATTGCCAAGGTTACCAAGAACATCAAGGCCTTTTCACCAACCATCCAAAGGACTGACAAACTAACTCAAAACAAACACACAAGGATTGCCCCAGCATCACACATGAATCCTAGAGGAAGCAGCATGGAAACGACACTGGAGAACCCACAAGTAGAAAAGAAAAACAAACGAAAGACCTGATCAAGACCTTATGCTCTAATTGCCCCATTCACAGCATACCATGATATGAAAGATCGTGGCAACCTTGAGGAGGGAACAAGGAGATTGTTTGGAAAAGATACTTCAAGACCCAACAAGGAAGAGTCCAAATCAAAAGAAAGCGAAAATCCAAAAGAGAACTATTTGCCAACGAGATGGGTAGGATGAGGTACTAACGGACCAAAATCAGACATGAAGAAAGCTATATCCTAAAAGGATCTATTGGAGAGCACCTAAGCTGGTGGATCTAGATGAGTGATGCATCTGGCAAGCTGAACTAAGAAGGATAACACTTTGGTGACAGGAGATCTAGCTAAAGGATGCATTGGAATAGCTAACCAAGATGTGCAATGTGTGCAAGATGCTGATCAAGGAGGAACTGACACAAAATCTAGATAGATACAATGGTACTAAGATAAAGAGGATGTACAAGCTGACGGACCAAGATATTTACAAGCTGAAGCTGACTAAGATAGTTACAAGCAGGCAAAAGCTCAGGATGATAGGATAGCGAGATGGTTCGATGTTGTGCAAGATGTGAAAGCTAAGGGTGGGGTGATAGAAAAAGATATGGATTTGGCAGGATGCATCCAATGATGATGAGAGATTTTGTGACCAAGGATAGCTAGAGGAGCAGGATGAGATGGCTAGATAGGATGGTAGATAGCTAGGATTATGATGGATATAAAGAGATGACATTGGGTTTGCATGAGGATAGCCTAGAGCTAGATACCAATGACAAGGGAGGATGGACAAGACAAGATCTCCAAGGACTATAGTGCCCCCAATTAGAAGATAACATGTGGAAGGAGGTCTTATGATGGATGTGATAGGATTGAAGCTAGGATGGAAAAAGCGGAAGGTGCTAGGGAGATGGATGATAGCTTGGATGATTGGCTGAAGCTGCAGAAGATCAGTGGATAGTGATAGATAAAAGATGGAGGATGAAAGATAGGTGGATAAATTGAAAGATGGAGCTGGATGTCAAGAGATGACCAAAAGCATGAGGGTGATAGGCTAAGCTGGGGATGGTGGGATTACACATGATGCTTGTTTGCCAAGTTTTCATCATGGTACTTGTCCAAGGTGCTTGAATTGCCAAGTTTTCACCAGTGGACGCTTTATTTTTCTTTTCTTTTTTTGACTTTTTGACTTTGGACTTAGCTGGAATGATTTTGGCTTTCTTCAGCGATTTTGGCTTTTTTGAGATTTTTCACTGGCTGTTGGAATGTTCAATTTTGTTGCTAGCTGTTGGTACACTGGATGTGTGATTTATGCAATAGATCGGATTAGATGGGATTGATGGTAGGAGATGGAGGGATGAAAATGCTGGAAAGGAGCATGAGATGGGGATGCTTGCAAGAGCAACATTGGCACATGTTGGCATGGGTGTGAAAAGAGCATATGGGGGATAGATGGTAGATGCAAGCGTGATGGAGGATTTGTGGAAGTGTGCTTGGGGATATAGGCACCCAAGATGGAGTTAGGAGATGGGGGACATGAGTCGCTAGATGGGGAATTAACAATGGTGGATGCCATTATGCATTGGGTTTCAACTTTTTTCTTGGGGATCCACATGGTTTTGGATTTTCTTTTCATAGGCTGTTGCATTGTTTTGCATTCTTTGATTGGATTTTGCCTTTTTGGAGTATGTCTTTTAGAATAGACATATGATTGCCTAGGATGTGGATTTTTAGCTTTATGCATTTTGAAGTTGGCATTCACATTGCTGTGGTAAGCTTTGGGAAGATGGTTAGGAGAAGCTTTGTGAGATGGAGAGGATATGAAAGAGCATGTAGGGGGATGATGATGGATGATGTGCCCTGATATGTGCCTTTGTTGATCTTGCATAGGAATGGATGGAATAGGATTTTTATGATGGCTGATAGGAGGATGGAAGATGGTAGATTTTGGGACATAGGGACCCAAAATGGATTTAGCGGATGAAGGGGGGATATGGTAGGTTGTTTTGGGTTGCAAAGATGGTGGAGGGGGGATGACATAAGATTTCTTGAAGGAGTGATGGGAGGCTGGCATGGTGGGCTTGGAGATAGGCTTGGTTTGGGGGTGTGGTGTACCAACACCTTTAGATGGTGAGCCTTTGGATACATATCCAAGACCATGAAATCCTAGATTTTTTTGTACAATAATAGGCTCTCTGATTCCTTGCTCTTGTGGTCCTAAACCTTGACCATGATAATGCCATCGATTGAGCATTTGAACAAGCTGAGGAAACTTTTTGCTTGCAGAAAATGGTAGAAGTGATTTATTAGGTGTATTGCAATGGGGAGATATTGTTCTTAATTCTTTTGCTGAGAGAGGGCCACCGTGGATGAATGTAAGTGAACCAAGAGGGTAGATTATAGATGGTGGAATAGCTTGGATAGGTGGTAAGATGGAAGCATGGAGCGGGGGAGATGGAAGGATAAGATCTTGATGTAGCTGGTGGGATGACAAGATATCTTGTAGTGGAGGAGATATGGCTTGAGGTTTTGGAGATGGAGGAGATGGTGACTGCACTATGGATGGAAGACATGGTACGATGATATCTTCATTTATGCTTTGGGGGATGTCAACATGCTTTTGGGTAGGATCTTGATAGGATTGGTTTGGAGTGGATGGTGTGATAGGAGGTGAAGGGATGGATTCTTCAAAGGCAGCGGATGGATAGATGGGAGATTCAGTAGTGGAGATGGGTGAGTAGAAGATGGATGCATAAGGGTCATTACGAGAGATTTGGGAAATGCTTGGAGGCGATGTGGATAGGATTTGGAGGGATTTGACAGGTGGTGGGATTTTGATGCTTGCGGGAAGTGGAAGGATTTTAAGCAATTTGATGGATGGTATGGGGATGATAGCTATGGGAGATGGAGGTGATATTATAGATGGGGAAGCTTCATCACTGACTACTTCATATGGTTGGATTAGATGACATGGCTTATTGACTGTTGGAGGTGACTTTTCTTGTATTTCCTCTAGGAGATTCCTTGGAGACTCGTGTGTCGAAGGTGGAGGTGGATTGACAAGAATAGCTAGTGTGATGGGGGTGGAAGATTGGAAGCTTGGTTGATGGGGTGATGGAGGGGAAGTTGGAATATCAGATGGCATGACTAGATAGTTTGGAATAACTCTTGGATTTTGGGGGATGCTTGGGGGAATGTTTCTAAGGCTTTCAATATACCCGTCATAGTCAACAAGATTTTCATCATCATTGGAATAGGAGGTGGCGGGAGCAAGGACAATGCGACCAAACACATCATGATAGGATTGGTACTTCATGCTTTGATGGTGAGTTTGATGGGGATGGGGTCTTGCGTATGGATGAACACGGAAGCTCATGGTTGGATTTGGGTTAAGCAAAGATTTTGGATTGGCTGATGAAAGATTTCCTAGGGAGAGTCAAAGTTGCATGACAGACCTAAGGAGGATTAGCTGGAGATTTTTGGCTTTCCTGTGGGTGGAAGACTTCAAGGGTATGCTATCAAAAAGTGAGAGTTTTGCTTTCCTATGTGCAAGATTCGTGGTGATTGTGTCAACTTAAGGATAGACTAGTGATCCTATGGCATGACATGAGATTGACCACTTGTGGATCCCAACCTTTAGCTCAAGGTGATGAGGGATACAAGTGACAAAGCTGGATTACCCTAGACAATGCTCTGTCAAAGGGATAACCTTGGTGAGATTGGTTGATTGGTCGGATTGATTGGATAACAAATTCTAGCAGAATGACAACAACTCTCTAAAGGCTTGGGTGTGATTTTGGATTGGGTTGCTAGCTGGCTGGGGGGATGATTTGGATGGACTTTGGAGTTGGGATTGTTCTAAGGCAAAGAACTAGATAGATTCAGTTGCATCAAGGGAGCTTGGATGATTTTCTGATAAGGCAGCGACTACGCTAAGTATGCCTTGAGCTGGGAGATTTCTTCTTTTCTGGGATTTTGACCAAAGTTGGCAAAAATTCATTCAAAAGCTATGAACAAACAAGCAGACAAAAGTTTTGAGCAAGCACGTCAAACACACCAACATCTTAGGAAGCTTTTTACAAGGATGAAATTTGGTTTAGCTAGGGAGTCCTCGATATACACAAGGTACGTGAGGCCCAAATCTGTAGATGAAACCAAAAAGATGTCACACAGCCGAGAGGAGCGGTAACCCACTTCTCCTCTTTCACTTCTCAAGGGTATAAAGTTCCTTGAGGATTAGCCCGAGTGACAAAATTTTGATCCCAAGAGAGGTGTCTTTGGATTCACCTCCTGATCTTTATACTCCGCCGGAATGCTGGAGTTGAGGTCATCCCAAGGGGTGATGAAATCCCCAAGCAGGCCTCCTAAAAAGCTAAGACAAGATTTTGGATCCTAATCTTATGCACCCAAGATGGCCTCGAAAGACGACAAGGGGAGAGAAGACTTGGATGATCTTGGGCTAAAAAACACGCTTGTTCTTTTACCAACTGACGCTTAATTTTTTTGATCTAGACTTTGCAAGCACTCATGTTTAAGAGACAATGTTCAATTCCAACTTGAAGCGCCAACAAAAGTAAATCGATCGAAGAATGCAAACAATAAGAAGAGTTAGGGTCAACAAAAGAAAACTCACGCGCCCGGAGGCCCTCCACGTCAAGTATCAATTAATTTCCTTTAAAGCATTCAAGAGTTGGTGTGATTTTGTTTTAAGCCCAAAGCAAAGGTGTGTGAGATTCGATTTCAAGCGCGCACCCGGAAGCCCTCCACGTCAAGATTTGTCCAATTTTTATGCCCAAATGAAGTATTTGATATTGCAATGGTTAATTGATCCTTGGAATTCAAGATTGGATTTGTTATTTTAATCATGCATTCAAGGAAAATTTGATTTTAATCCATAGCATTCAAGAGTGTGTTTAGCAACATGCATTCAAAGACAAGTGATTAAACATTCAAGTTTTTTTCCTTTGAGCATTCAAGATTGAGATTTTGTGTGTTTGTTTTAAGAACTTTGAAGTGCTTTGTTTTAACCTTAGATCATTCAAGATTGTTTTTGGACTCAAAAATGAAAATGACTCTTTGGACTTTTCTTTTTATTCGAGATTTTGTGTTCTAGTTTGCATGTTTTAAGCCCAAAAATGATATTCCTAGATTGTTTTGATGCATGAAAAACCTAAGAAACATTCAAGATTTTTCAACAAGACATTTGTTTGGAACAAATAACAAAACTTTTAGGACAATTTTTGGCAACTATTTAGGACTCTTAGTTTTCATGAGATTTTTTAAAAGAACTTTAGTGTGCACTTAGTGTTGATTTTGAACCTTTTGAAATGGAAACTTGAAGTTCTTTTTAAATTCCCAAAAATGAAGTGTTCCTAATTTTGCATGAATGCATCTAAAACCTTGATGTTGCAAGGATGCAAATGATTAGATTGGTTTAGTTTCACTTGTTAAAATATTTTTTCTTTCTTGCAAATTTTTAATTTTTCAATGGATTTAAGTATGATTTGGGGGTTCATTTTAAGCACTAAAAAGAAATGTGTATGATTTTGCTTCCTTAAAAAAAATGGCCAAGATCCCCCACAAGAAGAAGAAGAAGAAGTAGATGGAATAAGAAGAATATAGAGAAGAAGAGGAAGAAGAATTTCAAGTTCTTTGTCCACCTATAAGCTTGAAAAATCTGCAAACACTATGAGATAGATTATGAGTTCCTTTGTCTTCTTCATGTTCATGTGGACCTACAAAACCAATTTATACAATCCTACCAATCACAAAAACAAGAAAAATTAGCCAAAATCAGCAAATAACATACAAAACTTTGACTAAAAAAGCTAATGAAGATGACCCATGCGGGGTCCCACCGGGCGTGCCAAAATGTATATGAGAAAATGTTAGTATGCTAATAGAAACCAAATTTAAATAAAGCTTCTAAAAACTTAACAAAATTCATAAACTTCAAGATAGACTAAGATGAGCTCTCAATTGAAAATATGAGCCATTAATGGGCTCTCTCAATGAGAAGCTCTGTTGTTGAGTAGCTTTATCTAAATGGATAGGATGTATGCTCAATATGCTTCCAAAGGCTTCAATGGATGATTGTGGATTTTTGGTGTGGATAGATGGCTTTAGTATGGATTTGGCTCTCAAAATAGCATTATAACTTTACTTCATGGATTGTGTTATTTTGCAAAGGGGAAGGATCCAATTTATAGGCAAGAGGCTTGAAGGATTGAGGGCTAAGATGCAAGGATGGGAAAAAGCTTATGGAGGGCTCAGATTGCATGAGAGGAGAGCACATGGATTGTGCTTCCTTATAGCCAATCAAGGAGTGACACATGTCACATGGTGAGAGGATGGAGGAAAGGGCAAGGATGAGTCAACAAAGGAGGCTCAAGAGATAAAATCTTCATAAAGACCCTCATAATGACTTGTAAGAGCAATAAAAGGGCTTGTAAGAGTCATTTATGACCTAGTGGACTTCATAAAGTTTTATGGTTGAGATATTTTGAGGGTGATGAGAGAAAATTCGACTTGGACTTGATTAGGAAGGTTTTAAGCTTGTTTAGGCTTGTGCAAATGATTAGAGGATGGATTAGGATGGTTTAGGATTAGCTTAGGGATAGGCAAGTGGATGGCATTTAATGAGGGTGGGTGAAGGAGGAGATATTTGTTAACTTTGGCTTGGGTTAGTAAGTCTTAACCCATGTTTAGGGAATGTGACAAGGTTAGGAGGGGATTAGGATTAGGTTTAAAGACATCTTCTAGAAGAGTCTAGATTTTGGAGGAGGATAAAGACTTTCTAGAATAGTCTAGAATTTCCTAGGATGAGATTTAAGACTTTCTAGAAGAGTCTAGAACTTCTTAGGATGAGAATAAATTAGATTTTTAGGAAATAAATAAAGTTTTATTTATTTCAAGGGTTTGGGTTGAGGAGATATTTATTAAAACTTTTTTAATAAACATGAGGATTAATATTTAATTTTAATTAAATATTTTGAGTTGGGGTTAGGGGTAGGAAATGATGGGATTAGCCTTTAATCAAAATTAAAGAAGGATTAGAAGATTTTGGAAGAGGTTATTGGTCATAAGGAAATTGGCCAACTTTTGGGAAAAAAATAATTTTTTTATTTATTTTAAGATTTTTGGTCAATTTATTAATTAAATAATTAATAAATAAGAAAATAATGTTTAAATAAGATTTAAACATTTTTGGGAGGGATTCCTTAATTAAATATTTTTAATTAAGATAAAAGGATTTAATGGCATAAAAATTAATTAATTAATTAATTAAATAATTAATTAATTAATAAATGATGATGTCATCAGGAATTTTTCAGAAAATAAAAATACTTTATTTTCTAAAGGATTTTTAGGTGTCTACACTATGGACTCTGAAGTGCAACATAGGGGCTCCTAAAGTAGTTCTGGGCATCCTACTACCCCAAGTGTGCCCAAAACTCACCCAAGTGCACCCAGTGTGCACTTGGTAAGCCAAAGTGTGCCATGATAGTACCAAGTGTGCCCATGATGCACTAGGGAAGCCCAAGTGTGCTCAGAAGGTGCAGAATGTGCCCTAGAATGCTCTAGGGGCCAAAAATAGCTTGACTGGACTCGTAATGACCTGAAACTTTGTGTGAGTGCTCAAAATGATGGAAAGAAGTCAGAACATGAGTGAAATTAGTCAAAAATGGTCACATTTGGTCAAACTTAGTCAAACAAGGTTAACACTAAAGCTGGAGTAGGTGGAAAGCCCTAGAAGGTTGACAGACAGTGTAGGATGATGTTGGAATGTAGGAAGGCAAGATGAAGATGATTTGGTGTATTAGAATACATGATCATAGTGGTGAATGAAGATATCAATGAAAGAATATTGAAGAGATGAGATGAGGACTAGTTAGAATTATGAGAATAATTTTTCTTTCAAAAGGAGTGCTATATGTAAAATGGAGCTTTGTTTTGATGAAACCATAGATGCAAACCATTTTTGAGCATCTAAATTTTGCCCCCCTTTGATACAATGTAATTTAGAGAATTGTTTCAAAGAAAAATGGTGAGAAGGCCATAACAACTTTCCCTAGTAAGAATGATATATATGGGTGCCCCCTTGAGAAATTGACTAAGATATGCATATGGTAGGTCAATTTGTCGATAATGAGATGCAAAGTAGTAGATGAAGAAGACACAGAAGATGGAGGACATGAGATGAGGAATTGAGAAGACTTTTGCTTTTGTAAAGTGCACTACATGTCAAATGGAGCTTTATTTTGATATGGCAAATGGAATGTAATGCATCAGGGCATAAAGGGCCAAAGCACAAAGTGCAAACCTTTTGCATAAACAAGCACGATGCAGACAAAAAGTGACCTTGTCCTGCCTAAGGCACATATACATGCCCTAGACTCTCAAAGGTACATTATAATAAAAAAAACAAAAAAATATGACCATGAACCATCCCAAACACTCTCATAGATTAGTTTATATCATCGAGTGGCATAGGAACATGATCAAATAAAAATAAAGAAAAAATAAATGACTCACTAAACAACGTGAGCCAAAAGCTATTCTTGTCTATTATTACTTTCTTTTTAGTGTTTTAGGTGTTTAGATGGTGTTGGTCATGTTGATGATGTCATAGTTTTGGTTGTGGATTTAGTTGATAGGTTCATAGTGACATGTTGGATTGACTGGTTGTGGATTTAGTTGATAGGTTCATAGTGACAGGTTGGATTGATTGTTGGTTCACATTGCTCAGATAGTGTGATTGTTGTTGAAGTGTTGTGCTTTGAGTTTCAATCTGCAAAGTGCAAGTGTTCACAAAAAGGGGTGAGTATCCATAGTGACTATTGACAAGGTTTATTACAAATTTTTGGTGGATTTTGTGATTTTTAAAGTTTTACTTCAGGACATTTTATGATTTTTAGGGATTTTTTTAGAACATTTTCTGATTTTTAATGATTTTTTTAGGACATTTTATGATTTTTAGAATTTTTTTCAGAAACATATTTGAATTTTTAGGATTTTTTCAAGATCATAAAAGCATATACAAGTGTTAGCTCCAATTTGTTATGCGATAAGTCCAATGGATAAATAGTGCTAAGGGATATGCCCCTAGTTCAAATTCAAACTCATGCACCATGTAGGTAATATGCCTCCAAACAAGACACAAACTATGTACAAAGGCCAATGACAGAGTATGTACAAACTAGTGATGCTTTAGGTAAGATAACAATGGATATTAACTAGTTTGTGAGCCATGGTCAAGGAACCAAGGATGTCTTGCAAGATCATAGGTAAAATGGATCAATTCCTGATAGATGGAGGACAAATAACTGATTAGAATGGTGCTTATTTGCCAGGTTTTCACCATGGTACTTGCCCAAAGTGCCTGTTTTCCAAGTTTCCACCGTTGGATGAAATTTTTCTATTGACTCAAATTTTCTTGCCAAGATCCCTGTTTGCCAAGTTTTCATCAAGGCATCCATTTTTTCATGACTTTTTTTGCTTTTTTTTTCCTTTTTTCATGACTTTTTGCCATTCTTGTGATATTTTTTTAGGACTTTTAGACTGAATCAAGAACATTGCTAACAAATGCTAAGAAGAAAGATGTTGTTGGTGTTGCTCGCTGATAATTTTTGGATCCACAACTAACCATAACTACGCAGGAGTCATTCCAAGTCTATAGCTAAGATCAAAGCACTGGAAAGGCCTCAAGATATACCATTGTGTACTATATGTAAGATAGTGTCTACCTCTTGGGAATCAAGGCATCTAAGGATAATTGGGTTAACAAATAGGTCATGTGGGATGTCACTAACGATGATGTGCTTAAAGGTTTTTTGGGAAAAAGGTTGATTTTGGGTGATGTATAGATTAGGTAGTAGGATTGGGGGATAAACCATTGGATATAAGGATGGATTGGGAGGATTGAGACCAATAACTTCCCACATGAATTTTGATTGGGAGAGTTGTAAAAGACTTTTTGGCATGTTGAAAATTGGAACATTAATATTCATGGCATCATCTTTTTCATTTTGTATCCTTGGGAGCTGCTTAGCTTTTGATTTTTCATGGTCTAATGGTGCCTTTCAGTTTTCACCAAGAGACCTATGCTTGTTATTTTTTCTTTGTTTTCATTTTCATAACTAGAAGATGGATTTGACTCCCAAAAATATGCCAATGTGTTCACTTCAGGATAAATTGCTTCTATATGATTGGTGTTCATAATGCTTCTATATATTTCAAAGTTTGTTATAAGAGTGTCACCATTATTGAACTGATCAAAAATTGGTGGTCCATGTTGGTCCCAATATAATAGTTCAAGATAACTTGAGGGGATGTCATCATCAGTTTTGAATGGGCTTTGGTTGAAGGTATGGATATAGGCATTAGATTCTCTTGTATCATTGGGGTTATCCTCAAAAGCTAGAGGATTTTTGGTTTCAAGTGGGATATCCTTAGATGCCTTTTCATCATTCAAAACATCCATAGTCTTACATGTAGGTATCATAGTACTAGGAGGACCTATTTGTAATGGTTTAAATCCAAGCTCCAAACTAGGAGGTCATCCTTTTGTAGTGATAGGTTCAATTATACCTTGTTTTTGCATGATAGTAAACCCGAGTCCATACTTGCTAGGAGATATCAAAGTAGGTTCTAGTTCTGCTTTTGCTTTCTCAATGCATATAGATGTATCCTCATCGACAGAGTGGTAATTTGTGTACTGATCTCATATTTTAGGTCTTGTAATAGTTATGATTTACCATAAGACTAGGGAGAAACTTGTAGCTCCCTAATATTGGATACTTGGGACATATAGTACTCTCCACACCCATTTTCTTCAATCTTCATCTTTTCCTTGGCCTTACTAAGGAGTATATCAGCATCCATATACTTAGAGGAATCTATGGGTTGTGCTTCATTGTTTGTTGGGATTTGGTATGCAGTAGAATCTCTTAGATTAGCACAAAATTGGAAGGGATTTGGATCACTAGGGATAGTAACTTCCACATTTTTGTAGGAAAACTTCAAACATTGATGATATGTAGAGAGTACTACTTACATAGCATGAAGCCAAGGGTGTCCTAGTATCATGTTGCAATTCATTTCTATATCTAGGACATGGAACAATGTATCTTTAGTAGCTAGACCAATTCTTATAGGTAATATGATGACACCCTTGGAGAAGCATTCACCATCATGATAACTTTTATTTTGATTCTTCAAGAGGGATCCACATCATTTTCAAAATAACCCAAACCTTTAACAACCTTAATAGTGCAGATGTTCAGTCCTACTCCTCCATCTATTAAGACATGTCTGACTTTGGCATTATGGACAAAGACTTCAAGATGAAGAGGATCATTGTGGTTGGGTTTTTCTTTAGAAATATCTTGAGGGGAGAAATTGATGTGTGGTGATGTAGATAAGTTCCCCACCATAGCTTGGAACTGGGCAACATCGATGTTATCTAGGACTATTGACTCTTTAAGGGCTTGATCCAAGATCTTCTGATGTCGGGGAGATGCATGCAGTAGGTCCAAAATGGATATTTATGTAGGGGTCTTGCCAAGTTTTTCAGCAAGGCTATAATTAGATGAAGTAGGAGTAGCAGGTCTACTAGGGGGTGTAGGTCTAGTAGGAGTAGTAGATCTAGATGGGGCTATAGGCAGAGTGATCTTGTTATGATGTGTAGTGATGGCATAGTGAAGGTCATTAGCCTTTAAGGTAAATGTGGATATGAAGAAATCTGACTCATTGAAACAATTGATAATGTAGTCATATCCAGTGCACATGTAATTCACATTACTTTGTGAGTTTGAGTTTGAACTAGAGGGCTTATTTTTGTCATGATTACCCAAAGGATCTTTGAAGATAGTGTCATCAAAGTTGGATTCTAGTAGTGATGGATCAACTATGATTATACCATCATCAATAAGGTCTTGTATTGCATGTTTCAATTGGAAGCACAATGAAGTCTTATGTCCTTTGGTGCAATGGTAATCACAATACTTTTTGTCATCCCACCAATCGGCTTTAGTCAACAGTTCATCTTTGATTGGGGGCAATTATAGGAAGTTATTACTTAGTAATTGTTGTAGCGCAGTCTCAAGAGGTATCCCTAATGGTGTGAATTTCCTATCCTTGGTTCTAGGGTGTCTTCAAGGTTTGTCTATTGTTGAAGTCTCGGTTTTCTGTTGTGGGGCTGATGTTTGATTGGGAGTTTGTGAATTTGTAGGATTTTCACCTTTCAAAGTCGGTTGAGGTTGTGTTGTGCTAATCATGCGGGCATCCACAATGCCATCATTAGTCACATTTATTTTTTTGGAGAAAATTTTTTCCTTTTCATTAGAAGAACTAGTGTTTGTGTTTTCCTTGTTTATCTTGAGGATTCCCTTATGGATAAGAGCATCTTCAATACTAGCCCCTTTTTTAATTAGTTTAGAAATGGTTCTTGGACTACTTATTTTGAGTTCATACATCAAGTCTGGGACTAAGTTTTCAATGCACAAGTTGACTTGTTGTTCTTTAGGAATGTCTAGTGAGCATTGACTAACTAAGCTTCTCCAACATAGTAAGAATATGATGAATGGTTCTCTCATCTTTTGTTTAGTTGAGAACAAATCAGAGAGTGTCACCTCATTTGTAATGTTGAAGGAAAAGTTGGATATGAACTTGTTTTCTAGTTCTAACCATGATTTGATAGTACCAGGAAGTTTGGAGTGCCATTCAAGTGCAGGCTTACCTAGAGAATGAGGGAACAATCTCATGAGGTAAGTGGGCTCATCACTAAGTTCGGTACATGAGGCACAAAATTCTATGATATGATCAATAGGGTTGCCCTTTCCTTAGCATTTTTTGAACCTTGGAGCCTCAAAGTGTTTTGGGAATGGAGGCATATATAGACTTTTGTCAAATGGATTAGGATGTAGGTCCCTTTCTATATATAGAGCCTATTTCTTTTGGACTCCCAATGCCTTGACTTGTTTGGAAAGTTCTTTGAATTTTTGCAATAGCTCTTCATTAGGGTTTTTCATTATAGCTTTCCCTTCAAATCTCTTATTCTTATGAGTAGACCATTTGTTGTGGCAGGAGCTATGTCTACTCAGTTCTAACATTTCTGTGTCTGATGAGTTTGATGATGTGTCACTAGGTGGTGGAGGTATGTTGGCACCTCAAAAAAAAAGGGGACCTATTGTGAGACATGTTGGGGTACTTGTTATGGTATTTGATGTGGCAATTGTTGTGGTATCAATTGTGGTTGATGTACCATGTGTTGTTGTTGTGCCATTTGTTGTGGTTGTTCTTGGGATACCTCTGTTGGTTGTATGTGAGATCATGTATGTGATTTTTGTTGTAGAGGTATCTATTGAGGATATTGTGGCACATGTTGTTGTTGTAACAAATGTTTCTAGTACACAATTTGTTGCTCAAGCCATTGTTGGTATTACAAATATTGTTTGAGTTGCTCTTGTTGTTTAGCAAACATGGCTTGTTGTTGTTGTTGGAATTTTTGTTGAAATTGTTGTTGATATATTGTGTGTAAGCCAAGTTGGTTCACATTGGGTTGTGTGTTAGGGACATTGGATCCTTGTATCACTTGAGTTTGTTGTTGTTGTGGTTGATGTTGTTGTTGATATGTGGAATGTGTGTTAAGTGGATGTAGACTTGGTTGTGGGTTGGAAGTTTTAAGTCCTTGTACCACTATAGGTTGATGTTTGTGTGGGAGTTGACTAAATCCTTGCAAATTGACCATCATGTTGGTATTGTTTCTTTGACACCTTTGTGTGTTAGACATTTCTCCTTGGGACATCATGTTGATTTGACAATGAGGTGCATTCCTTTTGGGAATAGGTGTACTGCCAATAATACTTTTCCTTTGTATGTGAATAAGTATTTTTGTAGTTGATGTTTCATATGGTGTACTTGTGGGAGACTCCATAACATTTGATGTCATGACACTTGGTAGAGTTAGGAGCAAAGGTGTGCTTTGTTGATTTGTCTACAAAGGAGGTATGGCTAGCATCCCTAGAGCAAAAGTCCCTTTAGGTGCATCTTGTTGTTGCATCATGTGACTAAAATCAAGCCTTAATGTCCTCTTGGGATATTTAGGGAGAGTCTTGTTTCCCTTCATTGGTTGTGGTTCATCAAATAAGGGATTAATGTTGATGTGTTCAAACATACTTTGGACGATTTCAATTGTTGGTTCTTGATGGGACCTTATAGGTGCCATTATTGTGTTTGAAAACTCCAAAGATTGTTTTCCCTTATCTAAGTCCAAATTGGTCATGGGTTGTATGTTTTCAATGGTTGTGTTGGTTTGATTTTTGGACACAGGTCCTTTCACATTTGGGTTGAATTTGACAATTTCTTGGGCTGCCAAAAGTTTGAAGTTCTTGCAAAAATTTTTGTCTTAACATGACCTAGCCATCTCTTCATTAGTGATGCCATAATCATTGTCAGAGTCATAATTAAGGTGGATATTACCTTGCTATATGTTTAATGTGTTAGGGTTGGAGGTACTTGCATTGGGTTTACTGAATTCAAAGGAGTGTGTTTGTTCATCTTCGGGTGTGGCTGGCACACTTCCTCCTCTAGGTGATATCAGCATAAATATAGGTTCAAAGTTAGGACTCCATTGAACCATCCCATGTGTAGGGTAAGTGTTTGAAGGAAACTTCATGGTAGGTGCATTGTTTAGGGTTTGTTGCATCATTTCTTGGTTATGGTGATCTTGTGGATACATGTTCAAGGGGTCTACAAGCAACGATTGTGATGCCTCAATTCGGTCTTCATCAAAATTTTGTTGGGTTTTCTTGCTCTTCTTCTATCTTGGACAAGGTTTTGGTTGTATTGGTTCCTCAAAAAACAACGGTTGATAAATTTCTTCAGGCCTCTAAGTTGATTGTGTCCTAATAAGTGCTGGCATGACACCTAAGGATGCAGATGAAGTGGAGGAAAGCCTAAATGGACTCTCTACCTCCCAAGTGCACACCTAAACTACCAACTACACCCAAATAGTACCAAGTGTGCCCTTGGTGCACTTGGGGGCCTAAAGATAATAAGGTCATAAATAAGAGGTATGCAATGGGTAAACAGAGGTGCTAGGGTGCTTTAAATGCAAATTTTGGATGTTTTGAGTGATTTAGAGTTATTTCTAAGATTTTGAGATGCAATGCAAGTTGTGGAAGTGTAGATTGGGGTTTTTGAAACTAGAATGAAGTCATTGATTACCAAGTGCACTCTAAAACTACCAACTATGCACCTGAACTATGTAGTTGGTAAAATAGGGTTGTAGTTGGTGAAATAGGTCAAAACTTGATAATCAAGATGTGGGTATGGAAGATATGAGTGTTTTTGGATTTTTAAGTGTTTAGGAATGTTATGTAGTGTGAGGAAATGCTAAATAAACTAAGGTTTTGATATGAAAGATGTAAATGTCCTAGGAAAATATGAAAATACAAATGCAAGGTGATGTTTTGAAGGTATGCAAAATGAAGATTATGGTATGCAAAATGATGGTTAGGGTTATGTTTTGGACTTGGTAAGGATGATAAAGGTTAATGTATACAAAGTGGACTATGAAAGGGATGGTGTTTTAAGGTTGATAATGATGTTTTGGATATGAAAAATGAGGATAAGTGATCAAGAAGGCAATTTGGTTGATGCACAATTTGGTAGGGTTTGATAGTGAAAATGATGCTAGGATTTGAACAATGCAAAATGAAAGGGATATGCCACCAGGGTGAATCAAAATGAAATTTAGGGAAACTAGGAATATGATTATGAAATGACAAGGGTAAATGGAAATTTTTGAACTTAGGTGAAACCTTTAGAAAGTATTTTGTCTAGGAGTTTAACCTTATGATAATGGACTTTGGATCTTGACCAAAAAGTGATAAAAGACAAAAAAGATCAAATTGATAAAAGATGATAAGGTAAAATCTATCAATACATAGATAGATTTTGACCAAATAAAATCATAAGAAAAGATAAAAATACTAGTCAAGATCCATCATCAATCAACACTAGGAGATACTCTAAGACTCATACTTTGTTTAGATTTTTAACTAAGTTGAAAGGTTTTGGGGTTGAAAATGATGTTTAGGTGACTTAAAATGGTGGTTATGCTGATTGGATATGAAATATTCAAAGGAAATAAGGTGAAAATGAGATTTTGGGTGCAAGATGTGGTTTTGGGTCAAGTGCAAAATGAGGAGGTACAGTGGCTCCTAAATGCAGTTTTAGGGTTCCAAAGTGTAGTTTGGAGGCCCAAAATGGTCATGTAGGTGCCCAACTATGAATTGATAGTACCAAGTGTGCTCTAATAGTACCAACTCCACCTATGGTGTAGTTGGGGCTAGTCTAGGCACAATTGGTAGTTTTTGGGCGCAGTTGGGAAGCTGGTTTAAAGGTTTGTTGATTCTAAGTAGTGTGGTTGCCAAATTGATATGCCAAGAATATAAGATGTTGTGGTTGATGTTATGATGGGTCATGAGGTATATAACATGGGTTATGAGCTAAGGAATGATGTCTTAGGTGAAGGCAATGAAGACTAGGAAATGCAGAATGCAAATCAGGGCATGCTAAGACAGGGGGACCTATCCAGGTACCTAAGGACATTGTTGAAGCCACAAAATGTTATCCAAAATCCCAAACTATGTCCTTAGACCACCAAGTGAACTAAAATAGTATAAAAAATGGGACAATTTTGGTGTAGTTGGTAAACTGGGCTAAAACTAAGGCAATTTTGGGTGCTATGATTTCCATATTGATGTCACAGAGAGCTAAACAATAGAGAACAATGCTTAGACAAAAATAGATGTTCAAAATGATGTTTATGAAACCTAGAATGATGGTTAAAGTGGACAAGATGAGGGTTGGGTATGCAAGGATGCAAGATGGACAATGCAAAATGAAAGTTTTGGGGTTGAAATGTAAAGAATGAAGGATGCAAACTACACCTTAATGAATGCAATGTGAAGGATGAGGGATGCACAATGAGTGCTAGAAGATGCAAGAGTAATCCTATATGATGCAAATATGAGGCCTAAACTATGGTGAATGCAAGTGGTTCCTATGTAAATATGCAAGCTAAGGTATGCCAAGCACTTTTAGGGATGTAGTGTTCCATGTTTCCCAAGTTTAAGTTTGAAAATTTTTGACCAAAGTTGTAACATTTTGATAATGTTTGATGTTTTGAGAAGGTGTAAACAATATCCAAGGCGTAAATTTGAGTGTTGGCTTTTATCTTGATTAATGTTTTACACACATGCAAGACACATTAAGACAAGAATAGTTGTTGTTAAAAGTGAACAAACACACCACAATCCAAGCTTAAAGACTATATCCACTGAATTCCTACTTGAACTGGAGTTTAGCCATGCTTATCCAGAGTGGATAAACTAGGATCTTGGCACCATAGGCTCCCCCTTATATCACACTCACTTCTTGGGGCTACCAAGATCCACTTCCTAATGGGCATGACTTTCCAAGGGACTGTTGCCTCTACTAAGGACCATGAGAATGTAGGATGTCTTCACGAGCATGGGTGACTTCTTAAGCTAGTGGATAGAAAGGATTTTGGCCAATAAAACATGATTTTTAGTACAATCATTCTATTTGGAAAGTGATAGATAAACTTCCACAGAAGGTCTCATAGTGTTGAGAACTGGGGTTTGATGCACCACAAGTGTATTGGAGGAGAGCTATCATGCAGCAATACCACTGACATGACTTTCACCGTAATCAAATTGTATATAGTAGCTAGAATGTTGACCTAGATTTTGGCCTATTACAGCTCTGAGGTTGTCCCCTAGCATACCCAATATTGAGTACCTTGGTCCAAGGTAGGCCTCATATAGAAGTTACACGGATTTCTTTTACACCCAAGATCCACAAATGGCAAGGGGAGAGGATACGTCCAATGTAACCCCTAGAGATTAAACACCATAGACACACCAGGTAGAAAAGAAAAATTTCATTTTAAGCACCAAATGAAGTGTTACTTAATCTAAGAAATCCACACACATGGTTTTGAGAAATGCACAATATCTTCAACAATGTCCTATAAAGTAAGCATTAGTAATTTTCAATGATTAGTCTTTATCCAATGATTACCACATGCTTCAAAAAAACCATTAGTAACACAAAATCATCTAACCTATGTCCTAGAGAGTGATACAAACCTTAGATGCATATTTTGTGTTATGTGTGTGTTTCATGTGAACTAGGTGTGCTCTGACAGAGTAGGCTGCACCTCAAAAGGCCAAAATGGCTTAGAACACCCCCAAGTGCACTTAGATAGTGTATATTTCACCCATGACATAGTTGGGGCCTAGTAGGGTGCACTTAGCAATTTTTGGGCACAGTTGGGAAGTCAAAGGCAAGTTGTGGGGAAATGGTGTCTAAATAAGACTTAGAAACTGCAAATTTTGAAACCTATACTCCCAAGTGCGCCTAGATAGTAAAAAAAATGCCCATGATGTATTTGGGGTTTAGAAGGGTGTAGTTGGTAAGTTCTATGCATAGTTGATAAACTTGGAACAACAAAAAGGGAGTTTGGTGGCTCTTAGGCCCTTAAAATTGCTCCTAGGGGTCCCAAGTGCACCTTGACAAAGTAGAGTACCTCCTAGGATAGAAAGCTAACAAAATGCATAAAATGAAGGCATACAACCATATTACTAGACTGACTAATTAATCTAGGTGTGATAAGGAAGTGTAGATAGTCATTATATCCTTTCAAGTGAGCTCATTCCTTGCACCTAAAAGCACAAAACAAGAAAACCCAAGTTAGATAAGCATGTTCACGTTGGGTTCACCAAAATGTAGGACCTAGAAAATGGGATAAATGCATAACATACTATGAGAAAATTAAAAAGTCAATCAACATATATTAGTACCCTTTAGTCTACCATGAAAGGCAAACTAATAAAGAAAGCAACACTAGGTTAGAAACCCCCTCTTTCATTTGTAGCTCCCATGTCCTTCCTTCTTCTCCAAATGATGTAGCTCCAAAATTGCCTATAGCGCATACAAAGTTGAATAAAAGTCTATGATAATGGTGATGCTGTAATGCCCCACCAAGGGATCCAAAGAATTTTGCTAAGTTTGCCAAACAATTTATTTATTTATTTATTTTTTTAAACATGAAAGACAGAACCATTCATAACATTTGAGGAAGCAATAGCAACAATTCAAATGAAAATAAACATAACATATATACATAACAAGCTACATTCTTTAAAGATCCCTTAACATTGTATTACACCTAAACTAACTAACATACATAAATCCATCTATTACAACATCCACATGAATAATAATGATAAGTCCAATGTTCCTACATTACATTTTTAAATGCTCAATCATCCACTATACATGTCATAGGGTATGAAGGCTTAAAATAATATACATATGTGAACTAAGGTACATCATCCTATTCCAATCCATGATATATCAGAGTAGAGATAATCACATGATACATTATCATAAAAGACATATACATCTATCATAAAGATCAAACAAAATAAACTAAGTGCACAGTTCCTCCCAACCATTAATAGCATCATTAGACCATCGTGGATCCTAGCCATCCCTCCGTGCGTAACATTCCAAAGCACCGAAGAGATCATAGGCTATTAACATAGTAGGAATGTCACTCCTACAACATCCTACTAACATACAAAGTAAAGCATAATAAATCATCAACTAACATATGCAAATCATCAATATAAGAAACATACCAGTAAATACATCCATCATAAGGTATATCATCTATCATAATGCTCCAAGGACATAATGAAGATAAATACCAACCAAGAATGCTCTGGCCATGGTGTCTCTGACGGATCTCAAATGATAAGAGTGGAAAAATACTACCACCCGACCGCGTGGAACCTAAGTGGTCCACTCCCACCGTGCTAAGGAGATAGTGTCAAGTCCCAAATAGGATATCAATTCACAAATCATAAATCTCTATAGTTCAGGAATCCTAAAAGTATACTAACTCAAGGTTCCAATCACAAAACAGACATCTACTTCCCAGAGGCACAACAATGACATGTAGGAAACCTACTCTGCAAGCGGGAAAGTATCATCGCATTTATCTCGTACAAGTTACCCTGGCAGTTAGCTAAACTCCACGGGTCCATACAGATCTCATGCGGCCACTAGTATCCTCTCATACTGACGAGGCATACTATGGAATGCAAGGTCGCAACCATGCGTTCTCACTACTCCCATCCTAGCCTGTACAAGCACTCAAGGCATGGGCGAGAACCAAAACAATTATCTTTTTAGGTTCATTTAATCTCCATTTAGTGTGTAAATGTTATCACTTATTAACCAAACTTACAATGAGTTACCCTAGCAGCCACTTAGGGCCCCGGCCCCCATTGCAAGCCACTTCCCGACACTACAAGTAGATTACCTACCCTAATGCTCATGGAATCATAAATCACCACAGTCCTGTACAAGCGACTATAAAGAAAATCCATAAAATGAATCATCAAAAATCCATGACAAAAGCATCAAATATCCATAATAAGAATCATCAAATCTCCAAGATAAGAATCATCAAATCTCCATGAGCATCCGAAAAGCATCCATAGAAAATCATGATCACAACAATTCTCTATTGGCAACTGAAGGCATCACTGATAATCATAAGTATCCATTGGTTCTCAATAACCAAAATATATCATCACATCCATTGGTTCTCAAAAAGCAAACAAGAATATCTCAAAATCATATTGATCGAAGACTCCAAAATGGTTGAGTCAAACATGTCACAATATGACATCATCAAGAAATAAATCAACACTTTAGTCCCATCATGGCGACTACAAAGCAATCCAAGGATAACTGATCGATGACTCAAAAATGATTAGCTCAAGTGTCTCATATACACACATCTCAGCTTTACACATAAAGACTGTTGAACAATAACAATCAGTAAATACAAACATTTCATAGAGCACACGATCACATTACTATGGTTGGGTTTATAAAGATCGAGACCAATAAAGATCAACATGTCATCACAATCTCATAACCTCCGAGCCTCTGGTAACAATTTAGGACTGGTCAACACTAGTCAACCCAAAACTCAAAACAAGAAGCATATAGAATACACGATGCAAACACATGTTTTGGTTTACTAAATTCACATAGTTGAATAATGTGTAGGGGTTTCTAGTTTTCTGTTTGCAAGTATATTTTCAAGTGTCTTAAGTTTCATCATTTGACTTACAAGTCAACCCATTTGTTCCCCGATAGCATTATCCTTCCATTATTAAGAATTACATTCTAAGAATAACTTAAAGATAAGTATTTACTTATTGGCCTTTAATTAAATTGTTCTCTTTATTTAACTATGATCCACATTCTAATTAATTAACCTTTCAACTTTTTTTAGGATCATTATTCGTTATATTATAAGAGGACCAATTATCATTCTTCGAATAAGAGATTATAATTTTATTTATCTCAATCCATTAACATAGGTACACCATCCATGACCTATTAACATCTTTTTTTAGTTTTCAATTAGAAACTTAATTAAGTATTACTAAATTTTGAGCTTTTTAAATTTAATCGTCATCATCGTTGACAACCATTTACTATCTGAAATCATAATTCAAGTCATAAGACTTACCAACTTTTGATACCAATATTTTAACAATCTTGTTTAAGAATTATATCAATTGAAAACTTTATTATATAACTTAATTATTAATTAAATTTAATTAACTCTAATTAATTGATTTAATTAATAATTACATAACCATATCAACGACCCAATGAATATCAGTTGACTGTTAACTAACAATAGTTTGTACGTAGAAAATCAACTTCAATCCATTACACAAGTATTAATATTTCAATAATAATAATAACAAGTTATAATAAATCTTCAATACCAAATATTATTATCTCAAATAAGTTTCCCCTATGTACGTTGATTCAGTTAACTGATAATCTTTCAAATTATTAACCAATTCAATTTGATTAATATCTTTTACAGTACTTCAATCATTAACTAATCTCCTTTAGAGTAACTCTGTTTGTATTAGTTGATAACTATTTAAACTATTTATACTATTATTTATTAATAGTTCGTTAAACCCAACAAACATTAATAAATAATAAACTTATCACAACTATAAATAATCAATCTAGAGAACTTTTACATACAACTTCATTAGCTAACTCTTAATACCATTAAGGTATTTAAATGTAGTAACCAATAACATAATAATTCAATCTTAATCCAATATCATTTAGAGTTTCTAAATTTAAATCAACATAATATAAATTATCATCTTACAATTATTTAATCAATATTAAAATCAACCATTAGACTCCATTTTCTGATTGTTCTAATAATGTTTTGTCTATATAAAAGTTGTTTTGAAAAAGATCCCTATCAAACCAATAAGACTCATTGTAGATTTTAACATGAATAATTTTCAAATTCTTAACATTATCATCTTCATTAAACAACTCTAAAATTGTTTAATAGTATTCAATATACATTATAAAAAGTCCACTATATAAACTATATTAAAATCTCTTTTCTTTTAATCCATTTACTTAGATTGACTAATAATTAATTACACTTCTTATTAACTAATCTTAATTAAATTTAATTTAATTAGATTAGATAATAGACCATATAAAACTAATGCATATTAATAAGATTCTAATAAAGAAAGATTGCAATAATATTTTTAATTCATTAAATAATCTCCACTAGATTATCTTTAATCAGATTTGTTGATAACTATTTAAACCATTATTTATTAATAGTTTGTTAGACCCAACAAACATTAATAAAGAATAAACTCATCAAACTATATTTTTATAAGTCCCATTAGTTATTATTTAACTAACCTATAAAGCATATCAATAATTTAAATCGTAGCTATGTTATAACAATGTTATAATGTAACTATGACTCCTTGTCAATATAATAATTCTTATTTAAATCTAATATCATTAAAATTTGAGTCTCTTAACAATCATCATTAAACACTTTTATAAATTACCACCTCTTAACTATATATATTAAATAGTATTTAATATTGAAAGTCATCTATTCTCTATTAATTCAATATCTCTATCCATCAGCTCCATCCACAACTTTCCATTAAAAAATTTCATCAATTCATTTAGAACATTCTTATTAGTCTTTAGACTAATTAAGTAATTATTAAATTCTGATTATATTACTTTAATATATTATTTTTGTGAAATTTAAGCATAAAGAACTCTTGGTTATGGAAGATGAAGAGACATCCGTTCTTGAATAAAACAGTCTCAGTACGATGGTCATATCTCCCTAATGAACTGTTGGATCGGGCTGAAATTTAAATATATTGGAGAGGGCCACGTTGCGCCAATTCTGACTGAAGCGATCGAATAAATTCGATCTCGATAGAAAGTTATGAATGACTGAATTCGGATCTATCCAAGGGGCAGCGACAGGACAATTTGTGATGAATTAAGAATTTCCTCTTAAAATAATTGATCTCTAAATTTAACCATAAAAGGGTTTGTTCATATGCATCTAAACATATAATTGATAAAAAGATTACATCTAATCATTCAAATTTTCACCATAAAATTTCTATTTTAATTCCAAATTTTGTCTATCTAATTTAATATAAATTCGAACCCAAACCCGATTAAGATCTAATTATTTTTTCTTAATTGGATCTAAGATTTTTTTATTGCTTTCTTCTCATTCAAATAAAATATCAAGATTCCAATTTCAAATAGTAGATTCAATCACAGAGAGTGTTCAAACACATAAAATAGATATGATGAAGATAGGAAGAGAAAGAGTGCAAAGGGAATATGAGAATATCACGAGTGCACCTAGACACTGATGCTAATTTGTCATGCTTCAAAAGTCCATAAAAAATCCCTTCTTTCTCTATCATTAGCAAATCTTCCAAGAATCCAAGCCGGTCGAATCCTCCAAGTGATTAAAAGTGCTAGAAAGAGCATAGAAGCAAGTAGAAAATATATGAGCATATGAATCTTCTCTCATGCATGTAAGCTTGAAGCTTCTCTCTTTTTTTTGCTTGTAGCTCGTGGCTTCCATTAAACCTGTAGCTTCCATTAAGCTTTTCTTTTAAGCTTTTATGAATGCTTGAATATCAAGAGTTCTCAAGAAATCTTTTGGAATGCTTCTTGAAACCGCTGAAAGGTGTCACCAACTAAGCATGAGTCTTTTCCAATTCTTTTTGATGAGTCATAGTATTGTAGACACCTTGTGCTTAATTGATGCACTAACCCCCGTATTGTTGACACATATCGATTCCCACGCAAACTTATAACTCCAATTTACTTTACTCTTTCCAAATTAATTTATTTATTAAGTCTCATGCACTAACTTTAATATCTCCTCTTTTCAATCTTAATATATTTATATTTTAATCATATGAGATTTAGAATCTTTTAATAATTTAAAATATATTTTCCACTTTTAAATTTTATTTTCCAAAATTTTATTGCTAAAATATTTATTAGCTTTAATAGTAATATTATTTAGTCATTTATTTAAAAATGAGCTCCAAATATATTATTATTAAAATACATATTGTCACATTCCAAATTTAATATTATAACTTTTATCTTCCAACTTTCAAATTTAATTATTTTATTTAATTAATTTTTCAATTAATTAAATAAAATAAATATTAAAATACCATATTAATTTTGCATTTAATTAAACCATTAATTAAATCTTTTAATTAGGCTTACTTAATAGAAAATACTCCAAAGACTCAAAAAGGTAAAAAAAATATGAAAAATCTATCATAGCCAAAATACATACAAAATCAAACCAAGGGTTAATATCATGAATTACGTTATCTAACGTATTCGGAAGGTACTCAACTCGGATACTTGTCCTAATTTTTCAATTAGAACAAATGACTTAAAGGGTTGGGATTTGGACTTGAGAATTTATCTCCCCTCTCTTATCATTGAGATAATGTGATAGGGTACGCTCATCCTGGCAATTTAGGGAAGTCGATACCCGGTACCTGCAACCTACATAAAAACCATGCATATACAAGCACAATATATACTAAACTAAACAGACAATGACAAGAAGTGGTGCATCGTGTAGATCTCAACTAGCAGGTGACTACGACTCCCTTATTTAACCACATCAGATATGCCATACAAAAGCAAACACACAAAGCAAACACGCACACCATACACATGCAAGTGTGGGGTAAGTATCCATAAGAAAACACATATGATAATAAATCATCTTATTAATCATTATTAATAACTGAAAGCAATGTAATAATCATCATCACTAATTGTGAATACTAAAAATCATCATCATACCTACATAAAATGTAGAGTCTAAGTAATCTCATCACATATCAACTGAATCCATAACACAATATCTGATAATCTCAAAACAATACTGCTAACCAACAACATAAAACTAGCTCTAAAAGAGTTCAGCAACGATAACAAAATGTGAACTAGGGGCAGGCACTACATCCACCCCCCCTACGATTAGGCTTACTCCTCGAAGCCTGCAAGAATGAAAAGCTAAGATACTCACTATGCGGATCCCATTGAACCCTTTTCCTTTGTAAGGAGGCATGATTCCACCGAAGATATTACAACACCTTTAGAGCAATATGATTCTGGTTTAATGGTAAACCGAAAACTATATCAATCCAATATCATTATTTTAACAACCACTGAAATATATCCCTTAATACATTCTAAACAAGAGCAACTTAATGCTTGCAAAGATAAACAAAGGTATACTACCTTGAAACTTAGATAAAAGATACATGTTTTGCAACTAGAATAAGTTTTCAATTTTCAGTTTTGCCTTCGTTTAAGTTTTCAGTAGAATTTTCAATTTTGAAAGCTAAGTGTTGAAGTATGAAAAATATGCAAGTAACAGTTTCAAGTTCTGTTTCAGTTCACCTAGTTTCAAGTTTTCAGTTTGAAAAAGATACACATGATAATTCAAAGTTTTTGTTTTGATCAACTAGTTAACAACTAGTGACATTCCAATATACCCAGAGCTCCCAATGTTGAAACTCGGGCTCTGATACCAAATGTAATGCCCCACCAAGGGATCCAAAGAATTTTGCTAAGTTTTCCAAACAATTTTTTTTTTTTTTAAACATGAAAAATAGAACCATTCATAACATTTGCGGAAGCAATAGCAACAATTCAAATGAAAATAAACATAATATATATACATAATAGGCTACATTCTTTAAAGATCCCTTAACATTGTATTACACCTAAACTAACTAACATACATAAATCCATCTAGTACAACATCCACATGAATAATAATGATAAGTCCAATGTTCCTACATTACATTTTTAAATGCTCAATCATCTACTGTACATGTCACAGGGTATGAAGGCTTAAAAGAATATACATATGTGAAATAAGGTACATCATCCTATTCCAATCCATGATACATCAGAGTAGAGATAATCACATGATACATTATCATAAAAGACATATACATCTATCATAAAGATCAAACAAAATAAATTAAGTGCACGGTTCTTCCCAACCGTTAATAACATCATTAGACCATCATGGATCCTAGCCATCCCTCCGTGCGTAACATTTCAAAACATCGAAGAGATCATTGGCTATTAACATAGTAGGAATGTCACTCCTACAACATCCTACTAACATGCAAAGTAAAACATAATAAATCATCAACTAACATATGCAAATCATCAATATAAGAAATATACCAGTAAATACATCCATCATAAGGTATATCATCTATCATAATGCTCCAAAGAAAATGAAGATAAATACCAACCAAGAATGCTCCAGCCACGGTGTCTCCGACGGATCTCAAATGATAAGAGTGGAAAAATACTACCACCCAACCGCGTGGAACCTAAGTGGTCCACTCCCACCGTGCTGAGGAGATAGTCTCAAGTCCCAAATAGGATATCAATTCACAAAGCATAAATCTATATAGTTTAGGAATCCTAAAAGTATACTAACTCAAGGTTCCAATCACAAAATATACATCTACTTCCCAGAGGCACAACAATGACATGTAGGAAACCTACTCTGCAAGCGGGAAAGTGTCATCGCATTTATCTCGTACAAGTTACCCTGGTAGTTAGCTAAACTCCATGGGTCCATACAGATCTCATGCGGCCACTAGTATCCTCTCATACTGACGAGGCATACTATGGAATGCAAGGTCGCAACCATGCATTCTCACTACTCCCATCCTAGCCTGTACAAGCACTCAAGGCATGGGTGAGAACCAAAACAATTATCTTTTTAGGTTTATTTAATCCTCATTTAGTGTGTAAATGTTATCACTTATTAACCAAACTTACAATGAGTTACCCTGGCAGCCACTTAGGGCCCCGGCCCCCATTGCAAGCCACTTCCCGACACTACAAGTAGATTACCTACCCTAATGCTCATAGAATCATAAATCACCACAGTCCTGTACAAGCGACTGTAAAGAAAATCCATAAAAAGAATCATCAAATATCTATGATAAAAGCATCAAATATCCATAATAAGAATCATCAAATCTCTAAGATAAGAATCATCAAATCTCTATGAGCATCCGAAAAGCATCCATAGAAAATCATGATCACAACAGTTCTCTATTGGCAACTGAAGGCATCGCTGATAATCATAAGTATCCATTGGTTCTCAATAACCAAAATATATCATCACATCCATTGGTTCTCAACAAGCAACTAAGAATATCTCAAAATCATATTGATCGAAGACTCTAAAATGGTTGAGTCAAACATGTCACAATATGACATCATCAAGAAATAAATCAACACTTTAGTCCCATCATGGCGACTACAAAGCAATCCAAGGATAACTGATCGATGACTCAAAAATGATTAGCTCAAGTGTCTCATACACATACATCTCAGCTTCACACATGAAGACTGATGAACAATAACAATCAGTAAATACAAACATTTCATAGAGCACACGATCACATTACCATGGTTGGGTTTATAAAGATCAAGACCAATAAACATCAACATGTCATCACAATCTCATAACCTCCGAGCCTCTGGTAACAATTTAGGACTGGTCAACACTAGTCAACCCAAAACCCAAAACAAGAAGCATATAGAATACACGATGCAAACACATGTTTTGGTTTACTAAATTCACATAGTTGAATAATGTGTAGGGGTTTCTAGTTTTCTGTTTGCAAGTATATTTTCAAGTGTCTTAAGTTTCATCATTTGACTTACAAGTCAACCCATTTGTTTCCCGATAGCATTATCCTTCCATTATTAAGAATTACATTCTAAGAATAACTTAAAGATAAGTATTTACTTATTGGCCTTTAATTAAATTGTTCTCTTTATTTAACTATGATCCACATTCTAATTAATTAACCTTTCAACTTTTTTTAGGATCATTATTCATTATATTATAAGAGGACCAATTATCATTCTTCGAATAAGAGATTATAACTTTATTTATCTCAATCCATTAACATAGGTACACCATCCATGACCTATTAACATCTTTTTTTAGTTTTCAATTAGAAACTTAATTAAGTATTACTAAAGTTTGAGCTTTTTAAATTTAATCGTCATCATCGTTGACAACCATTTACTATCTGAAATCATAATTCAAGTCATAAGACTTACCAACTTTTGATACCAATATTTTAACAATCCTGTTTAAGAATTATATCAATTGAAAATTTTATTATATAACTTAATTATTAATTAAATTTAATTAACTCTAATTAATTGATTTAATTAATAATTACATAACCATATCAATGACCCAATGAATATCAGTTGACTGTTAACTAACAATAGTTTGTACGTAGAAAGTCAACTTCAATCCATTACACAAGTATTAATATTTCAGTAATAATAATAACAAGTTATAATAAATCTTCAATACCAAATATTATTATCTCAAATAAGTTTCCCCTATGTACGTTGATTCAGTTAACTGATAATCCTTCAAATTATTAACCAATTCAATTTGATTAATATCTTTTACAGTACTTCAATCATTAACTAATCTCCTTTAGAGTAATTCTGTTTGTATTAGTTGATAACTATTTAAACTATTTATACTATTATTTATTAATAGTTTGTTAGACCCAACAAACATTAATAAATAATAAACTTATCACAACTATAAATAATCAATCTAGAGAACTTTTACATAGAACTTCATTAGCTAACTCTTAATACCATTAAAGTATTCAAACGTATTAACCAATAACATAATAATTCAATCTTAATCCAATATCATTTAGAGTTTCTAAATTTAAATCAACATAATATAAATTATCATCTTACAATTATTTAATCAATATTAAAATCAACCATTAGACTCCATTTTCTGATTGTTCTAATAATGTTTTGTCTATATAAAAGTTGTTTTGAAAAAGATCCCTATCAAACTAATAAGACTCATTGTAAATTTTAACATGAATAATTTTTAAATTCTTAACATTATCATCTTCATTAAACAACTCTAAAATTGTTTAATAGTATTCAATATACATTATAAAAAGTCCACTATATAAACTATATTAAAATCTCTTTTCTTTTAATCCATTTACTTAGATTGACTAATAATTAATTACACTTCTTATTAACTAATCTTAATTAAATTAAATTAAATTAGATTAGATAATAGACCATATAAAACTAATGCATATTAATAAGATTCTAATAAGGGAAGATTGCAATAATATCTTTAATTCATTAAATAATCTCTATTAGATTATCTTTAATCAGATTTGTTGATAACTATTTAAATCATTATTTATTAATAGTTTGTTAGACCCAACAAACATTAATAAATAATAAACTCATCAAACTATATTTTTATAAGTCTCATTAGTTATTATTTAACTAACCTATAAAGCATATCAATAATTCAAATCGTAGCTATGTTATAACAATGTTATAATGTAACTATGACTCTTTGTCAATATAATAATTCTTATTTAAATCTAATATCATTAAAATTTGAGTCTCTTAATAATCATCACTAAACACTTTTATAAATTACCACCTCTTAACTATATATATTAAATAATATTTAATATTGAAAGTCATCTATTCTCTATTAATTCAATATCTCTATCCATCAGCTCCATCCACAACTTTCCATTAAAAATCTCCATTAATTCATTTAGAACATTCTTATTAGTCTTTAGACTAATTAAATAATTATTAAATTCTGGTTATATTACTTTAATATATTATTTTTGTGAAATTTAAGCATAAAGAACTCTTGGTTATGGAAGATGAAAAGACATCCATTCTTGAATAAAACAGTCCCAGTACGACGGCCATATCTCCCTAATGAACTGTTGGATCGGGCTGAAATTTAAATATGTTGGAGAGGGTCAAATTGCGTCAATTTTGACTGAAGCGATCGAATAAATTCAAAAGTTATGAATAACTGAATTCGAGTCTATCCAAGGGGCAGCGACAGGACAATTTTTGGTGAATTAAGAATTTTCTCTTAAAATAATTGATCTCTAAATTTAACCATAAAAGGGTTTGTTCATATGCATCTAAAAATATAATTGATAGAAAGATTACATCTAATCATTCAAATTTTCACCATAAAATTTTTATTTTAATTCCAAATCTTGTCTATCTAATTTAATATAAATTCGAACCCAAACCTGATTAAGATCTAATTATTTCTTCTTAATTGGATCTAAAAAATTTCTATTACTTTCTTCTCATCCAAATAAAATATCAAGATTCCAATTTCAAATAGTAGATTCAATCACAGAGAGTGTTCAGACACATAAAATAGATATGATGAAGATAGGAAGAGAAAGAGTGCAAAGAGAATATGAGAATATCACGAGTGCACCTGGACACTGATGCTAATTTTCCATGCTTCAGAAGTTTATAGAAAATCCCTTCATTCTCTATCATTCACAAATCTTCCAAGAATCCAAGCCGATCGAATCCTCCAAGTGATTAAAAGTGCTAGAAAGAGCATAGAAGCAAGTAGAAAATATATGAGCATATGAATCTTCTCTCATGAATGTAAGCTTGAAGCTTCTCTATTTTTTTTGCTTGTAGCTCGTGGTTTCCATTAAACCTGTAGCTTCCATTAAGCTTTTCTTTTAAGCTTTTATGAATGCTTGAATATCAAGAGCTCTCAAGAAACCTTTTGGAATGCTTCTTGAAACTGCTGAAAGGTGTCACCAACTAAGCATGAGTCTTTTCCAATTATTTTTGATGAGTCATAGAATTGTAGACACCTTGTGGTTAATTGATGCACTAACCCCCGTGTTGTTGACACATGTCAATTCCCACGCAAGCTTATAACTCCAATTTACTTTACTCTTTCCAAATTAATTTATTTATTAAGTCTCGTGCACTAACTTTAATATCTCCTCTTTTCAATCTTAATATATTTATATTTTAATCATATGAGATTTAGAATCTTTTAATAATTTAAAATATATTTTTCACTTTTAAATTTCATTTTTCAAAATTTTATTGCTAAAATATTTATTAGCTTTAATAGTAATATTATTTAGTCATTTATTTAAAAATGAGCTCCAAATATATTATTATTAAAATACATATTGTCACATTCCAAATTTAATATTATAACTTTTATCTTTCAATTTTCAAATTTAATTATTTTATTTAATTAATTTCTCAATTAATTAAATAAAATAAATATTAAAATACCATATTAATTTTGCATTTAATTAAACCATTAATTAAATCTTTTAATTAGGCTTAATTAATAGAAAATACTCCAAAGACTCACAAAGGTAAAAAAAAATATGAAAAATCTATCATAGCCAAAATATATACAAAATCAAACCAAGGGTTAATATCACGAATTACGTTATCCAACGTATTCGAAAGGTACTCAACTCAGATACTTGCCCTAATTTTTCAATTAGAACAAATGGCTTAAAAGGTTGGGATTTGGACTTGAGAATTTATCTCCCCTCTCTTATCATTGAGATAATGTGATAGGGTACGCTCATCTTGGCAATTCAAGAAAGTCGATACCCGGTACCTGCAACCTACATAAAAACCATGCATGTACAAGCACAATATATACTAAACTAAACAGACAATGGCAGGAAGTGGTGCATCGTGTAGATCCCGACTAGCAGGTGACTACGACTCCCTTCCTTAACCACATCAGACACGCCATACAAAAGCAAACACGCACACCATACACATGCAAGTATGGAGTAAGTATCCATAAGAAAACACATATGATAATAAATCATCTTATTAATCATTATTAATAACTGAAAGCAATGTAATAATCATCATCACTAATTGCGAATACTAAAAATCATCATCATACCTACATAAAATGTAGAGTCTAAGTAATCTCATCACATATCAACTGAATCTATAGCACAATATCTGATAATCTCAAAACAATACTACTAACCAACAACATAAAACTAGCTCTAAAAGAGTTCAGCAACGATAACAAAATGTGAACTAGGGGCAGGCACTACAGACGCTATGAGAATACTTGAAGTTGTGATTTTAGTGTGAGAGATGAATCAAAAAGACTCAAAAGACTAGGGACCCAAGAACTCAAGAATTAGGACTTCAAGGGATTAAGAATTAGGACCGAAAATGTGAGAAAGAGTGCACATTTTATAATCAACACTCAAGGTGAGGACATTGGATTTTTCACCCTTAGATATGCTACTTGGCAAGAGATTCCTTTGAGAATCCATGATGCATATGACAAAAGATGCCAAATGTAGGATTCTATGATGCATGGAAGTCAAACTTAGCTAAATGTTGGAGAGAATCTATTACACATCATATGACCCCTCAAGCCTACTTAAAGCCAAGAATATATGATGAATAAAGCCAAATATGGACATGTGTAAGGGAATAAGAATATATGGAATATGAAATATCTTAGCAAAGTGTCAAAGGAGAATCCACAAGGTGTCACACCCATGTGTCATGATGATGTCAATATTGTATGGAATATTTTAATCAAAAATCCTTTATTCCACAAATAGAAATTAGTGAAATGGAATTAATGGTGGAAAATGAGACTTAGGAAATTAAGAATTTCCATGATTTGTGAATGTTTAACCAATTAATTAATAAAATATCAATTGATTGAGGAGGTTAGTTGAAGAATAATTAGTAAGAATGATAGGATTAAATTATGGGTTATTTAATCCTATATAGAAAATTAGTAAATAATTGGCCAGTTTGATTTAATGAGTGTGATAGTATCCTTTGATGAAATGTGATGATGATAGGTAGACCAAAGCCATGGTCAAATTGATTGATTGATTGAAATTGATAACATGTGAAGGACACATGATATGAACTAAAGATATGTAACATTTAACTAACATTGTAAACACTACTAGATCAAGATTGATTGATAAGGTGTATTATAATAATATCGATGGACATAGTCAATATTATTAAAATGGTTTGATAATATCATGATCTAACACTGAGAGCCTCGACAATGTCAAAGATTGGATGACATGAATGATAGTTTGACCTAAGACTAAGAGCCATCACAATACTAAGACTAGATTGATAAGATTTGATAGATTGATAGATTTCCAAGACATTGAAGGCCATAAAAATACCTAGGAGTGGACAAATGATGACTGATTTGGGATGTTTGATATGTCTTGTGATGATTTAGACCAATTCTGGGTGATTTCAAGTTGATTTGGGGTAATTTTGGGCTGATTTGATATGCTTGCCAATTAATTTGATATGATTTATGATGATGTTGAAATGGTTCCAAAATGATGTGAAAGAGGATATGAATGATGAAAAACACTATTTAGATAAAATCAAGTTGTTCAAAAGATCAAAGTTATTGGAATGAGAAAAAGGGATGAATTAGTATGAAAAGTGATGTGGATTCAGGGGCTCGAGAGTATTTTCAAGGGTTACCACTCAATATAGTGACTAAATAATGAAAATTATAGATCAATTTGTTCACAATGAATATAAAAATTCAACACAACTAACGGTTCAAAAATCAAAGTTGAAATGCAAAAGTTATGGCCTCCGGAGTGCAACATGGGTGTTCCAGAAGTAGTTTTTGGCATACTACTACCACAAGTGCACCCAGTGCACACTTGGTAAGCCCAAGTGTGCCAGGAAAGTACAAAGTACACCCATGATGCACTTGGGAAGCTCAAGTGTGCTCAATAGGTGTAGAATTTTCCTTAGAATGCTCCGGTGGCCAAAAACAACCTGACTGGACTCAAAATTATCTAAAACTTTATGTGAGTGCCCAAAATGCTAGAAAGAGGTTAGAACATGATTGAAATCAGTAAAAAATGGTCACATTTGGTCAAAATTGGTCAAATAAGGGTCAGACTAAAGCTAGAATAGGTTGAAAGCCCTAGAAGGTTGACAAATAGTGTAGGGTGATATTGGAATGTAGGAATGCAAGATGAAGATGATTTGGTGTATTAGAATACATGATCATGGTGGTGAATGAAGATATGAATGAAAGAATATTGAAGAGATGAGATGAGGACTAGTTAGAATGGAGAGAATAATTTTTCTTTCAAAAGGAGTGCTATATGTAAAATGGAGCTTTGTTTTAATGAAACCATAGATACAAACCATTTTTGAGCATCTATAGAAATATAATCCAACATTCTCTCTTTGACTCCAAACTTTTCATCCACTTTCACATCTACACACTCAAAAATTGTCTTAGTTCTCTAACTAAAACATCTATAAGATTTTATTTTCAATGAATAACCAAGGAACATACCTTCCTCACTTCTTGCATCAAACTTAAATCACCACCTCTCTTTATGTAGTACTTACTTCGAAAAATTCAAAAATATTTCACTAAAGGTGCATGTCCAAACCATAATTCATAGGAATTCTTGTTTGTACCTTTCGTGATCTGCACTCTAATTCATGGTGTATACCATTGTATTGACTGCTTTTCTCCAAAATGTGTTGGATACATCATTCTCAAACATCATTTCTCTTGCTACTTTAGTTACAAACCTATTCCTTCTTTTAGCAATGCCATTGGTCTTAGGAGTCTTAGGTGCTAATAGTTGTCTCTTAGTACAATTTTTCTTAACAAAACATGTTAAATTCTCTAGAAGTAAACTCTCTTGGACTCTATTTGATCTCAAACATTTTATCTTTACACTAGATTCATTCTTAACTCTATTCATAAAAAAATTGAACTTTTCAAATGCTTCATAGTTTTTTTATTGAAATGTTTGTTCAAAATAATTATTCAATTGTATCTTTTCATCCATGTTACACTCTAGAATTAAGCATTGCTAGTAGTAACTATGCTCAGAAGAATCCAATAATAAATGAGTAGATGTTCAAAAGAAGCTAGGTTCAGTGATCAATTGTTAACTAAGCTAGGTTGGTCATTGAAGGATTCACATGTTAACCAAGTCAAGTTAGTTACCAAAGGGTTTCATTGTAAACCAAGCCAAGTTAAGGAACTTAATAGTAACTAAGTGACCCAGTTTTAGTATTAGTTGACCTACAACACAATAGTTTTTTTTATTTTTATTTTTGTAAGCCTACTTAGTAGATGCTAATTATGTATTTGTAAATAAATTCTATTTGAATTGACATTGAGTTTCATATAAATGAAAGGACAAGTTGTGGATTAAAATAAGGAAGTTGTGAATAAAGAAGGACATCTAATTAAGAGCAAGACATCCAAAGAGCTACAAAGAATATTCTGATTAGGGAGGATCTGGAGGATAACTAGAATAATGATTTGAATCTTTAAATCATTTGATTCATTAATCATGTCAATCATTGTTACTCTCTACAAATTGTAGCTATGAAGAAATCTCTTAACAGAGTTGGATTAATAGTCATTTTGTAAATCCTCTAACAATGTGGCATTTCTATATTGAGGTGTCTTAATACCTCTAACTAGGCCACTGCTAATAGGGTGATTCAAATCCTTTAACAATGCCACACCTAATAATTTTTTTTGTAACCTTTAAGAGGGTTGGCTTCACTTTAGAAGCGTGAAAAGTTGTAACTAGTTACATTTGAGGTTTTCCCAAATTGGGTTTCTATGTTAAATCTTGGCATCTCATGTGTTCATGTTTTCTTATTAGTTTATCTTTCTGAAAATTTGTTACTAAAGGTTAACAAACATTTATTTTTTAAAATTTATTTGTTAACCAAGTTATATTGAATATCTACCTCTAACCAAGTTGTTCCAAGATTCGATTTATTAAGATGTTTTTGTTGACAACTATGGGATTTGGAATTATTTTAGTGGTAACTAATTTACTCCTCCCCTCTTAGTTACTCCTCTTATATTTCCAAAAATTGGTATTAGAGTTGTTGGTGCTTGCATAAAAGGTTTCAAGGACCTAAGCTAAAGATCAAGATGTTTTTCAAAAGAGAGATTCCTAAGTTTAACATAGACAACTTCAAAGCATGGTAGGAACTCATCATGAAGTTGCATTTGGGAACCATTGGAGATATAGACCAAAGATTCTTGGAGAACCTATATGTGACACCTCCTTGTTGGAAATATGGTTAGTAAGATGTCTTGAGTGTTGTCATTTATGGCAACATATAGTCAACAGAGTTAGAAAATTTTGTTAGTTTTAGACAGCTTGTAGCAACAAAGAGACATATATGATGTGTACAGACAAAACACTTTGAATTAGCTTATGTGCAGTTAAGGATAGCTTTATGAAAATATCATCATGATGTGGTTAAGTGTGTAGATGTGTAAGGATAGTACGATGTAAGTTAAAGTTGAAATACCATTACGAGTATTTGATAGACCATAGCAAAGAATTGAGTTGTACGACTTAAGGAATTATTTTGGTAAAAAAATAATTACCAAGTCTTGATGAGCTAACTTTGTGGATATTAATCCATAAGTTATTTTATATTATATCAAGTGTGTGAAAAAATGAAGGATGAGTGAATATAGAATTACTAATCTGTGAAGTATAAGTAAAGATCTTATCTTGCATATATAAGTGTGCTAGATGTGGAAGTCACATGATATGCAAACTCTTATACAAAAAGCTTGGAAGATATATGAGCCTTATGTGATGTATGACCAAAGAAAGTGCAAATTACAATAGTAAGGAAGTATTGTATGTATATATATTCCTATAAAGAACTTTATTGTATAAATACATGTTATGGTAGTGGGCTCTTCTTGCATACATTGTATTTTATCTACCAAATCCTAAAAGGGTTGAAGCAACTCCTAACAGGTTTTAGGATTCAAAAAAGGCCTAGTCCTCTAAAAATTACTCGCGACACTATATGTACTTCATAGACTCCTAACAAGGTCAATATCCTTGACAAGATCCTTTTGTTTAGTGAACCATATTGTGGGTATCATCCCCATTGGGGTTTTCCCTTGGATAGGGTTTCCCTAATTAAAAAATAATGGTGTTATGAATTCTCTATGTGCATGGTTATATGTATTGTTCAAAATTGTTGTTTTACTTTCATATGCAAGTTATAATGTAATTAACAATATGTAGTTGTGGATAAAAGTTTGTAAAATACTGATTCACACACCCCCCGCTCTTAGTATTATCTATTTCAAACAATTCATACCAGAGGCTAGTTACTTTGAAGAAGCTTAACAACTTGAGTAAGATCCCTATGGTCATGGAACAGTTAAATAGAAACATTGAAGAATCACTTGAATAGATTTATCTTCATAATTTTATGTTAATTAAATTTAACATCAATTTTTGTTTATTTATTTGTTTTTTATCAACAAATGGCTGAGGCCTTTTTATTATATAGAAAAATGAAATAACATTACATTAGTTCTCCATTCAAATGGGCACTGGTAGGAAATATTGAAGAAGAAAGTCTCCAATCTCACTCGGGACTTTCATCTTATACAAATTGCACTATAAAAGGGGCCTACCCTAGTTCATTTACAAAATTATTGATACATTACAATTTAGTAATTACAAATTTTTGATATTTTTAAGAGAACTCTTTCATCCCTTAGGAGAAAAGTTGAGATGATCAATTTTGACTTCCTTTACCTGCTAATCTATTTCTAAAACTTAAATGATATATTATTAATATAAGAAAATAACAAAATTTAATTTCTTAGTTCCATTGATATTTGGATTTCTAATCCTAATTTAATGACTATAGTTTTACTTTATTTTAGGTTTTAATGTTTGATTTGAATATGTTTTTAGATTAAGGTAAAAATAGGTTTTGAGGGGAACCGAAATCCCTTTACATCATAGACCCAAAAGATATTCAAAGAAAGCCCGAAAATCCCAAAGGGATCCAAAGTAGAAGCATGCTACAATAGAAAAACATTATATGTATAGCAGCACCAACAAAAAAACTAGAAAAGAAACCAATAGGAACTTCTTAACCAACCAAGGGGACTAAGAATTCCATTTCACTCCCTTTTTTTGGGAGCATAAATTCATTTCAAATTGAGGAAAGGCCTTTTTATATCCTTTCCTAGTCACAGGTCTCCACCCTCCTCAACTATCACAACCTTAGACTACCAATTTTGAGAATCCAAAATAGAGGGAAACTCATCCAGATTTTGACAAGGACCATCTGTAATCACTTCTTCCATCAGACTGGAACTAATACCAATAGTTTGATTACCAATTCTAGCAGTAGCAATAGAGAGAAACTCATCTTTTTGACAAGGACTATCTATCATCACTTCTTCCATCATATTGGAACTAATACCAATAGTCTGATTACCAATTCCACTAGTAGCAAGAGCAGAACTAGAAGAATAAATATTACCAAAGCTAGTAGATATACAATGACCAGATCCAATACTCATAGCACAATGTAACTTACCTTTTCTAGAATTAGTAGTCTCAACACCAAAACCACTAGAATTAACTCAACTAGATTCTACACCAAGAACACGACATTTAACACCTTGACCAAAAATGACTACCAGTAGACAAAGGACCAACCCCATAAAAAACTTGGGCATCTATCTTGGAATTAGAAGCATTCACCAAGAGGAGGGTTGTTTATTTCTAGATTTTCCAATCTCATACTTATCAGCTATATGTCCAGTATTGAAACATTTTTTACACCTAAAAGGGAGGCCCTCATAATCAAGCGACTGAGTCCAAGAGCCCTTTGAATAACTTAAAATAATATTAGTTGGGAGACCCTTTGAAGCATCAATATCCACTATAATCCTAGCATAAGTAAAATGGAAATGCTCAAAAAATTGAGAATCAACCATATAAAAATCATCTAAAGCCTTGCCAATGTCCATAAAAACAAAATTCACCCAAAAATGAAGAGGAAGATTAGGAAGCCTTATCTAAGTTGGGATTTTGAAAAACTCTATTTAAGGGTTAAAATTTGGATGCCATGGTTTAACCATTAAAGGAAAGTGGTTCTCCTAATAAAAGACCTAATCACAAAGAATAACTTTCCTATCATTAGAATTGACAAAAGTAACAATGAAGAAACCTTTCACCAAAGGGAAAATATCAACATTAGGCATAATATATGGATCCCAATGATTTAAAATCCATGCATGGAGCTCTAAGAGAGTAGGCCAAAAACCTTTAGAGTGATAAATAATAGAATCCTTAGACAAATCCCTAGAACTTTCCTCAATTTCTAAAAGTGACTCATCCCCCAGATTAAGTGAAATCAGCTTATAGGTGGGGATTGAAGGAGATACAAAAGATTTAGTAGCCTTTTCCAAACCCCCACCCTTGCAGAGGGACTTAGCATATGAAAACCCATTCTTAACATTTACTGCATGGGTAGCCACCATATCATTCCCAAAAACCTTAGCATCAACACCAACACCCTTGCCAGATTTAGAAGCCACATAACCAAAACTAGCACCCAACACACCCTTACAAGAAACCTTGGCACTAGCACCAACACTACCAAAACTAGCAATTGTCACACCAATGCCTGAAATCCTAGCTCCAACACAAGTATCCTTGCTAGATTCTAAACCAAAATTGACAATCACCACACTAGAATTAGTATTGAAATCCACCTTACCAATACCAAAAACTATGGCACCAATAGAACTAATTATGACCACACCATTGGTAGATCCAAAAACCACCACACTATTGCTAGAAGCCCTGGCACCATTTTTACTACTTCCATAGCTAGTGCCCTTGCCAGATTCAGAAGCCATCACACCACTAGAACTCATTATGACCATACCATTGCTAGATCTAACAACCACTGCACCATTGCCAGAAGCCCTAACACCATTTTTACCACTTCCATAGCTAGCAATCTGAAGCTATCACACCACTAGAACCAGTTATGACCATGTACCATTTCTAGATCTAGCAACCACTACACCATTGCCAGAAGCCCTAGCACCATTTTTACCACTTTCACAGCTAGTGCCCTTGCCAGATTTAGAAGCCATCACAACACCAGAACCAATTATGACCATACCATCGCTAGATCCAGCAACCACCACACCATACTACCTATTTAAGATCAAGATCTAAAAGAAAAGCTTAGAGATCAAAATCCTTCAAACAATAAAATTGGGGGTATATATTTTAAATAGCTTATAATATTGTTAACACAAAAAAGTGAAAAGTATCCAATATGAGATACATGGGCCCACTAAGATAATCCTACCTTTAATTCGAAGAATTTAACATCTTAAATTACAATTGGTGTAACCTTTATGTGAATTTTTTTGAGTATACAAAACATCATGGTGAAAAAGTCAACCATGATGTTAGTGTTGAGCATGTTGAGGTTAGGGATGAAAAAAAATGTGATAGTAGATGATGTGGCACTATTATATAAAGAAAAATTCATGTTATATTCTTTAGATTAATGAAACACTTACAACATTTTTAAAAAATATTTAGAATTAAACCCATTTATTTGTTATTGTAGGGGTGCATTAGCCTTGTGTTCAAAAAAAGAAGAGGAAGCATCATGTCATAACATCAAACCATAAGAGCTAGCAGAGAATGCTAAAGATAGCCATGATGTGCCTATTAGCCTTATCTTCAACAAACATCAAAGAAAAACCAAAATAAGAAATGATTGAACTATAAACCTTGTTTGATGATGAATGTGTTGATAAATTTTTGGTGAATTTTGCTTATTAATAAATTGTGTCATGCTATTGAATATTTCTATGTGATTATAATGATCAATGTGTTCACAAATTATTGACGAATGTTTATACATGTTAATCAATTATGTGCCATGTTAATAAGTGGTATGTGATTATAATTGTTCAATCTTATAGTTCTTAAATGAATGAATGAAATATTTACTTAGATGTTAATGGAGAATTTGGAGTGATTATAGGGGTGGGGGGGAGAGGAAAAATGAGCTTCCATCTTCATATGGTTGGCCTTGTTAAGTAGAGAATATTAAAGGATTCTTGAAACAAAGTGAAGCTCAAAATAAACCTATCAAAACTAAATACCAATAGATGGTCCCATAATCGAGTAGCTAGAGAACTTCACCATAGCCACTAATGAATATCATTTATTCCCTATTGATTTAGACATGTCTATGATGTTCATTTCTATAGACTCCATATCAATTGCTGCTACAGTTTCATCACATGTCTACACTAATAATTATTATCACTACATTTTGATAATCAATCATAGTCATTTCTTGTGTGATAAATATTATCTATTGGTAAATAGATTTGTCACTTTGAAACTCTTTACAAAGTTCCCAATAGAAGTGTGAATAAATAAATACAACTATAGGATAAACCACTTCATAGTGTGGAATTCCTCTATATTTAGGAGGGAAATCTCCCTTGTATATATTTTAAGAATGGAACTTTCAACTAAAATAAAGGATTTTTTACTACTTGAGATCCCTTATAATAAATTTACAAATAGTTATCAATGTTTTATTAAAAACACTCTATTAGATTCACTAGTGAAAACCCAAGACTATGCATAAGCATGCACAATGGTGAAAATTTGACTTATAAACAACATATATACATTCTACAAATACCAAATAAGAGAATATGGGAAGAAAATTCAATAGAAATGACTATTTCCTTTATGAGCTAGAGTAGAAATAAAAAAAATTTAATCATGTTCTCATCTGATGAATATGAGACAAGAACAAAGAAACACATTACACACTTGGTAATACTCTCAAAATCTTCTTTCTATACTAATTTTTTGTCTTTTATTTCTATGAACTCTTGTTGATAAAGATGGTATGTCATAGGTATCTAAAGTAATTAAAGTGACACTTAAAAGATTCATTGCATCTGTATGAGACACTTTATTTTCTATCTATGAGTTCATCCTATCAGTGAACATATTTAGGAGAAATTGACAATTAATATTTTGGATATCCTTTACTATTTATGTTTCAAAGAAAAATTAAAATATTATGCCTGAGTTGACCAAAATAATGGAGATAGATTTAGATGTTAATTATCTTAATCTCTTGGTTTCAAACAATCCAAAAGGTTTCCCTAGCTCAATATGCAATCTCAATTGATATTCTTAGGACATCAAGTGGAGCTAAAAAATGCAACATATTTTCTTTTTTGTTATAGGTCATAATTAGTTATTTTAAGATATAGACCATCACAAACATTGTAATTTTGACTCTTATAAGTGAGGGTAATGTCCTTAGCATGAAAGAAAGTCAAGACTTTTTATTTGATGCCTTGTTGAGGAGATTCTCTTGGCCATAGTAGCAAGAGTTATAACATTCATGATGGTCTAGAAATTAAACAAAAAGCATAGAACTATTAAAACAATGTAAACGTGGTGCATTTTTTTAGGTCCACATGTTCTCCATGCATATGCAATGTAGTTTCATGTGCATTCTCAATTCAAAGTGGATGAATCTTATTTTTTATGGGAGAGAGAAGCCAAAAACATAAAGGACATGCACCCAGATATGGGAAAATAATGTCACTTTGCAGGTTTGGAACCTTTTTTTAATATTTTGTCCCATGTATCTATATGTTGCAAATTTCCTTAAAAATAATATTTGAAGTATTAAACTTTTTTTTGTGGGTATATGAAAGTAAGATGGATTAGTATAATTATTGGCAAAAAAGTTGGGAATTTTTTTAAAACATGATCTCACACTATATGAGATATAAATCATGAAGTCAAAGTTTGTCATCTTATAAGTAATTTTAAGTTCTTACCTATTCAAATTTTGATTCATCCACATTGGGGCATTTGGGAGAAAAGGATTGTAACTCAAAATGTTGAAACTATTGATAGGCTTCTAGATCATCTTGGTTATTTCAATTCATAGTGTCAAAATGGGTCTTAAGGGAAAATTGTATTTTGAAAATATTTATCAAACAATCCAAATAAATTTTCTTTATTCAGTCAACATATGGATGCTTTAGAGGCTAAAGACAATGATTCTTCACTATTTACATTGTATTTCTATCGTTGCATTCCTTATTTTGACTATTGGTATATTCTATATTTTAATGTTATTAAAAGTAATGTTTTATTTCCTTTGTTTAAATGTGTCATGCCTTCAATCACTAAAATTGATCTCTACTAATTGCAACCATATTGGTTACATGTTGATATTACTCTTCTTAGAGTTGTTATTATAACACTATAGATCCTAATATGCATATAGCACACTAACCAATGTAAAAACAACTTTAGCATATCTTGAAACTTTTCAACATTTTTTGTAATGATAATTGACCATGATTTCATTGTATTTGGTTGCAAGGTACCGAGCAGTAGAACTGATTGAGAAATTAAGGCTATACGACTAAGAAAGCATCACTCCATCATTTGAGGGTAATTCTAGGTAAGGACTAAATCTATTTATGATTTGAATCTAGTAGGAAAGTATTGATGACAATTCTTTTTTAAGGTTCCTACATAATGTTGCTTTGTTACATGTTTGGTGTTGAATGATAGATGTTATGTATCTATACATCTCTTTCTGATGAATTTTTATTTTTGTAATCTTTTCTATTTCTAAACCATATCTCAACCATTTCTCTTTTCTACTATGAGCTATGTTCAACTTCTTAATGTTGGTCTAGATATATCCTCCCTATGGAAATAGTTCCTCTTATAAAAAATTAATGTCAATTTTCTTTTGAAGAATCCAGCATATATAAAGAAAAAAACATCAAAAGAATCCATCAAAACTTTATAAATATGAATAGTGGGGCATATTCTAGATGAAAACTACTATACCAAACTTTTTATTTTCTTCTGCATTGGCTCTATGCAACATGGTGAGGAATATCATACACGTGAAGATAAAAATTATTAGAATATGTGTTCACTGTAGCATTTCCAATTTAGATCCACCAAACTTTATGAATATGAATAGTCGAGCATATTCTAGATGAAAAACTACTATACCAATTTTTTTATTTTCTTATACGTTGGCTCTAAGAAACATGGTGAGGAATAACCTACATATAAAAATAAACATTATCAAAATATGTGTCCACTATGGTATTTCTAATTTAGTTAATTAGAAAATATGGTTGAGTACCATTTTGTAGTAGCCATTATTATTGTATTACCATCAACTCTTTTATATCACAACTAAACCTTCCTAATAATGAAGTTTCAACATTAAATCTGATGGAAGATGGTTTTCTTACTAGTCCTTACCTTCTCTAAGGACTCACCTAGGCTCTCTCCTAGCCTTAAGAAAATATATATCCTACCCTCTACACTTCACCATCTAGCTACACCAATAATTTTACAACTTGCACTCATCCTAAGGACATTCCCACATGTTCTTCAAGATCACAAGTATACAAAAAAATGGACATTCTACCTTCAACATGGAGTGAGGAATGTAACTTGATAGTTTTTGGTCCTCCCCTAGCCTCTTGGACTAGAAATCCATAGGTTTTCCTATCAATTCGTTCAAACTTAGAAAAACTTTCCTAATTAGGCCTAGTAGAATTAGGCCTCCACAGTTGGTTTTTGGGCTACAACTCCAAATTTCTCTTAGCAAGGTGACAAACTAACCTCCACCCTTTTGGGAAAGATTCAATATTTTGGGGGTCTTAGGTCCTCAACCTATTTGTACACCCCTTTACTATTTTTATGCTTAAAACTAAGGGTTTCAAGCATTTCCAACCAACATTCACTAGGGTCTAGGGAAATTTTTTTTTTTTAATCTTGGAATTTTATCCTTTGGCACATGGAATTTTCACACATTTCTCCTCCTTCTATAGCTCCCAGATTGAAGTATCTAATAGATTCAATCCACCAAATTGCACTTGCTAGCACTATGATCCCCCTAGCCATGGAATGAAAGCTTGCCTAAGGCATCACTTCAAATATGGAAAACTAGTTTTTCTAGGTCTCTCCTTTTGTATATACACTATAAAGAGGCTCCACCTCCATTTCCCTCAAATCTATTATGATTCCATAGCGAGGATTCATGGAGTATTCATTTTACACAAAACTACCAAAATAGAACAACAAACAAACTAGTCACAAATGGTTTTCAAAATACAACCAAACTACTTCCTATAAACTTGCACTCTGAATAAAAATGCACTATATGGGCATGAAATACAACAAGAAAATCAATACAAATTTTTTTTGATTCATTAAAACATCTTGCAATGAAAAACCTCAAAATTGTCGAAAGTGCGACAACAATTCATACTTTTCCATTTTCAAAACTTACTTCTTACAACTTCCAACCCTTGTAATGGTTTTCTCTAATGGTCTTATAGGTTAATCAAAATATTTTAGATGGTTATATTATCTATCAACTTCTTTCTTGTGCTATGCAACTTTCTTGTGAAAAAATTGTCAAGCAACTTTTCAAAGTTGCTAACAACTTTTGAATTTCTTAAAAACTTTGACTTCCATCATTTGGAAACTTCAAAATTGGTCCACTATGATCCATTTATGATGTCTAGGAATTATTTATCCCTAGAGCATCAATTTACATGATCTTTACCATTTTGACCTATTTGACAACTTTTACAACAATTTACATCTTTTTGACATCTTTTCCAACTTTTAAATTGGTCCACTATGATCCATTTATGATGTCTAGGAATTATTTATCCCTAGAGCATCAATTTACATGATCTTTACCATTTTGACCTATTTGACAACTTTTGCAACAATTTACATCTTTTTGACATCTTTTCCAACTTTTTTCCAAATGGAAATGTATAACCTCCAACCTATGAAAAATGATGTAAAAACATCATAGAGGAAAAAAAAATTAAAAATCCATGCCTTCCTCATGTTTCTAGGGTGTAATACCCATAACCCTATTTTTTCTTCATAACAACTTAAAAACAAGGAAAACCAAAGTAACTAGAATGAATTGACCCTAGTCAAATCCACCTAGGAGAAAACACACATGACCTTATAAGGTCAACACACAAAAAAAAGACTTGGATAAGTTTAGTACAATCCAAAACATCCAAAAGGTAGAGTTAGGACTAGTAGTTATCCTAGGTTCTCCTGCACCATACTCCCCTAAAAATAAAAAGTTTAGTCTATACTTGGATTAAGAAAGTTTGACTCTATGCCCAACATCTTTAAGTATGCTTCCTTGATTTAAGTAGCCTTGGAATCTTCATTTCTATGATACTTGATTAGATTTTCCCAATCAGTTTTAGTCCTATTTTTCTTGTAGATCCTTGAGTCAAGCACCTTTTTAGCTACCTTGGGTGGAGGAGGAGTGGTGCAGGAGCACCTACGTAGGCTATCGGACATACCTAGGGCTTCTTAGGTGTTGTGGTTTTTAGTGATGCTAGCCACATCACTAGATCAATAAGAGGAGTAACTTGGTCCTAAGGTGTGGATAGGTAGTTTGGAAGGGCCAAAAATGGTAATATTGTTCTTAGTTGCCCAAAAATTGTTCATTTGGCTCTATAGAGCATTTTTAGCTTTTGAAAGACAAATAGGGAAAGTAAGTGTTTTAAGGAAATTATTAGGTGTTAATTGACCATTTAGGTCCTTTTACATAGTTTGGAATCAATTAGAACAAATTTGGGAAGCAAATGTTAAAAATTGCAAAATTGCTCAAACTTGCAAAGGTTGTGATTGACAACGTTTTGCAGTTTTCTTGTAAACAAAGAAATTTTTTAGCTAGAACCTTCCAACTATTTGAAATAGTTGGGAGAGATCTTGGAAAGCCTTTATAAGGCCATTCTCAACTTGCCCAAGGGTTTGGAGAAATTGGATTTGTTTTTGTACAGACTAAGCAAGAAAGATTTTAATAATAATTTAGTGTTTTCTATGTTCTTTGCATGTGTATGAATCAGTTTCAGTATCTTTTACTTTGAAATTATTAGTAGTAATTTTTTTAGTTCCATATATAGTTTTTTTGTTATTTTATAGACTTTAGAGTGCTTAGGATAATTATCTTGGTGTTCACCAATTTGTCGATTTGAATAGAGGTTTGAGTACAAGATGGAGTCAAAGGGCTACTTCCCACCATTGGCATGGCACAATTTCCTAGGATTTGGAACTAGAACCCATGAATAGTAGACATGGGCCCATGGAAATCACATCATTGTTTTTTCAGGTGATTCCCTAGGCAAGTCAATCCAACTTGGATAGGGATCACAGAGCAAAGAAAGAGCTATGGAGAGGATTGAATGTGGTGATACTTTAATCCAACAATGGAGAGAGTTAGAAGATGTTGTGTACTTGAGGAGAAGCTTTGGTGTGTACCCAAAGGATTTCAAAAAAAAAAATTGCATTAGAAAACATGTAACCCTTGAAACCCTAATTTCTAATCTAGAATTATACCTATATAGTATAAACAAGTTGGGAACCCAAAACCTTCAAAATCTTCAAGATCACTGAAAAGGGTATTGGGAATGGTAATTTTTTTGGGTAATTGTTAAGGTTTTTTGCAAGATATCCTAGTCTTTGTGCATTTGGAGGGCTAATCCTTATAGCCTTTTTCCAAGCATTTGAGTGCATTTATATTAGTGCTTTGTAATTTGATTAGGATTGTGGTGTTGTTTTGGAATTGGAATCTTAGAGAGAGACCTAAGATATTCCTAGGTGCCCATTTTACCATATGGGAAGCTCCTATGAGAATTTGGGGCTATGTGTGTTGATGGGAGTTAAGGAGGAAGCTTGTACTATCTAATTGATGTGTACCAGTTGAAGGAGTAGGATCTATTGGATAGAATCCTTAGAGGCATAGGGTGTGTAGAATTTCTATTTGATCAAGTGAATGACCCAATGAAGACCTTAAAGAGCTTGGAGATTTAGAGAAAGATTAGTTGTCTCATCAAGAAGTTAATTTCAGGTCTTCTACATTTGAATGATCTCCTTAAGTATCTAATAAACATGTGGAGTAGGGCCTTTTTACCTAACCAAATCAGCAACATTAAAAATTGGTGACAACCTATTGTCTTCAAGAAGTTCCACCTTATAGGCATTGTTACCATACTTGTCTTCAATTATGAAGCTTATGATGAACTCCCTTCTATAACCTTGCTTTGTCTAGATGGACCATCCCTATTAATGTCATCCACCTTTTGTTTGAGTTTCTCAGCATTGTCAGTTAAGGTTTTCCTTACTGATTCATGAACTTCACTCATGGAGTGGGCAAAGTCCTTAGCATAGCCACTTCCTTTGACACCATCCTTCAAATCTCTTAGTTCAAACACCCTCTAGGATGTAACTCATAAACAATTTTGAAAGGGCTCTTACTAGTTGATTTGTTGACTATATCATTATATATATGCTTAGCCTGCCCAATTTGTTGATCCCAAACCTATCCATATTCCTTAGTAAGACACCTCAACAAATTGTCAAGACTCCTATTAATGACCTCAATTTGACCATCTTTCTGAGGAAGATAGTGGTCAACAAGTAAATATAGTTGTGAGGTGGAGAATAAAAGAAATCATAGCATCACATGTATATCATCACAATTTAGTTTCAAGGTTGCAACATTGTGAGAAGGTGACAAGGTGACAAGTCTAGCCTATCCAAAGGTGATGCATTACTCTCACTAGGAAGTGAGCTAGATATTTGACTAAGATGGTAGAAAAAACTAGTTTTATTTAATTAGACTACAAAGTTGGAGTAGGAGCAAAATAGGGCACAAGTTAGCGATAAACATTGATGCTTAATCTACACAATAATGATGGTGACCTGATTTTTAGGTAGAGTAAGGCAGAGTTTCATAATTCTGTATTTTATTGCTGATGAGCAATTTTTTATCATTTGCAACCACTTCTTGGTGTTTCCCATGCCTGATAAATAAAAAATATGTCCTTTTATGGCCATGGCCATTCATCAACTCTCTAAAGCATTCATATCTACTTCCTTATGTCACTTCTAGGGTGAATTCTCATTCAACAAATCTGATTTTTTCTAAGAAGGTTTTCCATTATTCTGATTAGATATTTTTACAAGTTTGTTATGCCATAATATGAGATTTGATTTTCAATTGAGAGTAGAGATAAGTTCTACAACGATAGGTGAAAGAGTTTCAAGTGGACACACGGCCCCATTATATCTAATTCAAAAATTCTTCCTATCTATTTATTCTCTTTTTCTCCCCTTTGGTAGGGGTTCTTGTTTAACTACAATGATACCATTAGGTTGGGTCCAGCTTTTGTTGAAAATATTTTCCACTATTGTGATACCGCAAGGCTGGTTCTAGTTTGGAAGGTTTTCCATTGTTTTGATGCCACCATCCTTAGAATTTTCTCTATTATGAACAACATTGTAATTTCTTATAAGAATTCAGATAATATAGTCATTTGTTGTGTATTTTTTGAGTTTTTCCATACATTTGATGTATTGGTTTCAAGGAAATGAATACAAAATTTTGTTGAAAGTTTCAATCTGAATCCTATCTCCTCTTTATGGGTATGTATTTTTTTGTGATATATGTACAAGGTGCATATTGTCCAATTCTAGCTTGTCTTTGAACTTGTTTTTCATTATGTATTTTAATTTTAGGTCAAGGACTTGATTAAATTTCTTGATATGCATTGATAGAATTGCAGGGATCATGGGACAATTTGATAAGTATGATTTATGTTTTTAAGATAGATGTTTGTTGGCAAGGTGAATGGATAGATCTAATATCTAGGTATATGAGTATATCTTGGTTATCCTTGTGTACATTCTAACTTATTTAATACCCAATGGATAAGGGACTAGTCAACTTGGAGATTGCATATTTATTGTTGTTCATGCTTTGTTGATGTTGAAAATCAATATTATAATTACAATCCTTTTCCCTTTATGTTGAAGAGCTAAAAGAAGTTATGCTCACTTAGTTTGTCAAGTTCATGAGTCATGTTATTGGCTATTTCATGTCATGATTGTTTGCATAAGCAATAGAAGATTAAGGGTATTATCTACTTTATGAGATTCAGTTGTATACTTTTATACTATTACCATATGAAAGAATTTATTGGCTCACCCACATAGGTCTTGCAGAGCCTAAAGTAGAAGGAGTATAGCCTTATAGTTTGCCCTAGTGTTTGAATGGGTATGTTGAACATGGGAATTAGTTGCCCCTAGATATACCTATTCCTATCACTGTGTTATTAAAAGGTTGTTAACTAAGGAGCCAACAAAATGGTGACTCCTCTGGGGAGTCTATGAGGACATATAAAAAATTTGTTATAGGGTATGTGCAAGATCACGGTGTGCCAAAAAGTGGCGATCTAAAAAATATGTAGTTTTGAAATGCCTCAAAGCATTTCAAAATCTATTCTAAATTTTTCCCTCCCAATCTTGATACCAAACCAAAATATTAATACCTTTATAAGGCCTAGTATTGCTTTGGATACCAACCCTACATGGTCAACTTAAAAAATATCCTTAAATATGTTTTTGGCCTATTCTTGTTTTTTTACTTCAAACATGCATTGTAGTGCCTCTCCCATTTGACTTATATAAGTCATCATAATGGATGCAACCTTGTTGATCTTTTGTGGTGATGGGATCATGATTGTTACCCTGAGTAGTCTACACTATCGAGGTGTTTGGATTTATGTTTTTGTATCAGTTGCTTTGGTTATCCTTTTGACTGATCTTTGAGATTATGTTGTGATTTTTGTTTCACTGAGGTTGTTCCATGATTACCTTGAGATGTGTGTAGAGATTGCACTATGTTCTATTACCATGCTACACTGGACTAGGTTCCTGTAGTAGTCGTTAGTTTGTTTATGACTATGTTTGCTTATGTGTTTTAAGTGCCTCTTTATTGATTCTTTCAACAATCATTATTAAATGCTTAAGTAATTTTAATGGATTGTTCATGTGGGATTATTTGGTTATTTGCTATGGTCATTTACCTTGTTTTATTTTGATCTAAGAGATATTTGTTCTTATGTGATGCTTTATATTTGAGAGGAACTAAGGGTCAGATGTTCACTTTGATTCCAGTATCATAGATTTTAGATTAATATGATGTTCAGTTAATCATATTGCATGACGATGCCATTTTGAGATGACAGTGTGTTTTATGATGATTTTGGTCATCTGGTTTTTTAGACATACCTCTGATTATGTTATGTGATGGATTTAATGCTATGGTTATTTACTTCATTCTTGCGTTGTTATGCTTTATGTGAACGTGAGTGATGTAAATAGATTATTTTAATATAATTAATTAAATGGTTAAATTAGGTGATTTAATACATCTATTGCTTTGGCTATGTTATTATATGCAATTGCTCTTGATCATGTTGTTTAGTGTGCAGGATTTATATCCCTGGCAGTGGCACATGGAGTTAGTGATTCAACCTTTCATATTCTACCAATGTCGTCCTTATATGGTCGACGTATCCTTTATTAAATGTTTAATTAAACCCTTAGGCGATTATTAAATCCGAACTCATTTGCATTATGTGATTAGACCAGTAAGCGTGTCTGTGCATTTAGAGGTTCGCATTGTCGCGAAATTTATTAAGGAGATTTATGTGTTTTTTGGTTTTCAGGCTTTTAATTGATTTATTTTAATTTCTGGCAGCTTTTCCATAGATGAATTCCTATTTATAGGAATAGCCTATTTTCATTTGGGTCGATTCAGAGTTTAACTAGGTTGGCTGGTTAAATGCCCTAATCGATTATTCACCCAAAAAGTGAATAAGTATCCAAAAAGGAATTTAATTCCTCACTTCTCACTTTTAAATTGGAAAGTTGGAGAGTAAAACCCAAAATCCTCTTCATGAGGAGTTATTTTTTTGTTTTTTGTGGGAGCTACGGGCGTGGGATCGTCGCAAGGTTGGGCTTGTTGGATCCAGCTCGGGGAAACCTTGGATTGCCACAATTTTCAACTACTTCTGATGGATATTTATTTTATGGTTCAGATTCTAGTTTTGCCCTTTTGGCTGTGAGGTAGGGCTTTCCTGTTTTATTTTTTATGCTCTGTTTCTGCTTCTATTTTTGGTAGCCATTTGTTTGGAGGCTAAGAACTAATGTTCCCCTCCATTTTTGTATGCTAGTTCTACCCAGTTGGGTGAGTACAAACTTTTTCTTATTTTTTGAAATGAGGGTTTAGATTTTTGGGCCGTTATGCTGGCCATTTTTGCATACAGTGTTCGATTCCTTTTATTTTTGGATTTTTTGGGTTTTTGAACCCAAAGGCCAAATGGGTTTTAATTTTGAGGTTTTTACCTTGTTTTGTGTGTCGCCCTATTTTCTCTAGTTTTCTTGGCACAATATGGGTCATGGACCTGGATGATCAATTTGGATATCAGTCAAACCACTATTGCACCTTTTGTTGCATTGGGATGTGTGTTGCATCTGTACTCTTGATGTTGTGTTTGGTTGAGTGATTTTATACTTGTTGTTATGGTTTCTTTTGGACCTTTGTTTTGATTCATGGACACTAGAATTCGTGTGGAATCCATACTCTCATATTGAGGCCGGTTGAGTAAGTTCATGAATTTTGGTCTTGTTACATCATTGGGATTTGTGTAGAATCCATACTCTCAGATTGAGGCTGGTGGAGTGGTTTCGTGATGTGTGGTTTCTTTGGCTTTGGGATTCGTGTAAAATCTATCCTCTTGAGTTGCTTTCAGTTGGGTGTTTTGTTTTGCATTGTGTTCTCATTCCTATCCTTGTGTTATGATCTTCATGATGGTGGTGCGCCACACATGAGTACATGCACGTACATTTGTTGGGTGACTTGCAAGGCTCGATCTTCCGTGGTACTTTCGGTAGTTATGATCATTGGGGTTGGGATGGGAGTATGCATGCCCATAGGCACTTGTCGTAGGATGAGCATGGGTAGGGTAGGGTAGCATATGGAGGGGGCTTCTACCTCGCACCCTAGTGACCTTAGTCCCATAGGGTTGGCGGAGGATAGGAAGTTTTAAATAAGTGATAACTAAATAAAATGTGTGATTGGTAATAAAACTTAAGATAATAAAATGTGTGTGTGAGGCCCTCTGTTGAGGAGTTGAAATGCATGATCCGAGCTTGGGCTTGTCAATGCTAAGTGACTCTCCATGATGTCAGCCCCTACTTAGTAGCCTTTTGAGTGTCTGACCAGGACTTGTACTCCTTGCATTGTCTTAGGTTCTTTGTTGCAGCTATCATACTATCTGGCGTGAGTGTTAGCCATGGATGTTGTGATTTTTTGTGTGTTTGTGGTTGGATCTTTATCTCCATCAGCACAACAGGTGTGGACCTATAGGTACCATGTGGTTGAGAGGTGTAGCTACCTTCACCACTACTAGGGATCAGTGTACAAAGACAATCTTTGTCCTAGTACGACAGTTGCTGGATGTTTTCACTTGGTACTTCAGGTTTCAAAGTATGCTTCCTTGTGATTTATGTTTTCAATGGAATGCTTGTATATCATGTTTAGATGATGTTAGTTTATTTCGCACATTCCCATATTATGATGTTTAGCATATGATTAGATGATGTGAATTATTGTAGTAGCGTATCTGTTGCTTACTATTGTTTAGCATGTGATAGGTGATGTTATCTAGTGTAGGATTGTCTTATGCTTTTCTACTAGCATGTTAGATTTCCTTATGCTTATATTGTTGCATGTTTTAGTAGTGATGTCCCTATTACGATAGTACTGACGATTTGGTTGGTGGCTTGGGATGTTATGCGTGGGGGATGGCTAGGACCCACAATGGTCTTATGATGCTATTGACGTTTGGGAGGAACCGCGTGCTTAATTTGGTTGTTTTGTAATTGTGATATTATTTATGTTTACTACGATGTTGTTTTCAGTTTGTTCCTAGCTATTATGGTTTAGATGGATCGATGTTCCTCTTTCCTTGCTGTTAGTACTTTCTAGTGTTCATTCCTCGATTTACGTGGATCTGGTACTCCCCGATGTGGAGGATTTTCTCTTTGTTTTTCCCTTTTTTTGAGTTTCTTTGTGTGTTTTCATGTTTCTATGGGTGACATTTTGTCAGCATTGTGCAACATAATAATGTATCGCATGCCCATACAAAATGTGTTGTACGGTACTGTAAAGTATCTCACGCCTTCTTGAGAAATGTCGTATGACACTAGAAGAGTGTCACACACCTTCTTGAGAAATGTCATACGAGACTGTAAAGTGTCGCACACCTTCTTGAGTTATGTCGTACGAAACTGGAAGAGTGTCGCACACCTTAAGGAGAAGTGTCGCCCTCCCTTAGTAAGAAGTGTCGCATGGTTTTTGTAAAAACTTGTGTGGGTGGATAGCGGGCACTTTTCGTTGCATTCCAAACTTTTTGAGGGTTGATTTGGCTACCCTTTTGGGTGTTCTTCAACCCTATGCTGTTGCATTTTGAATTTTGTTGGTTTCTCTTGAAATCCAATTTTCATGTTTCTGTTTTAGTCTCTTAGGGTTTAAAATATATCATTTAAGTATAAGTTGAAACTTATACTTAAGATATATTTTAATATATGCGACAAATCATTTAAGATAGGTTTCAAACCTCTTGGAGATAAGTTATGGATTCTAGGAAATTTCAAGGCTTCAGAAATCCAAACTTAGCCAATTTTCAGGGGTTCAGGATTTCAGGCTTAGCCAGATTTCAGGATTCTGCATTTTACCCCAGCTTGGTGTTTTATTGATGAGTGGTCATTTATTGAGCCCTCATCTTGTTTGTGGTGGTTGTTGGCTTTTTTTCGTGTGTGTCAGTTGGTAGTGGCATTCATAGATCTGTTGGTTGCCAGGATTGTGGTGAAGTCTTCCGTTGCGATCTTTGTGATCCCTGTATGATGTTTTCTTGTGCATTCATACTTGAAAAAAAAAAAAAAAAAAGAATTATGTCTTGTATTTCATCCTTGTTTCCAAGGATCTCCAGGCGAGGCATTACATGCATCTAGTGAATTTTTTCACCCAAATTTGATGAAATGAAAAGGGTTTCTAAAGCATGTTATTATCTTTCCATAAACGAAATGTCTGTCAAATTATGAATTCAATAAATTATTATTATTTATTTTCTAATAGAGTTATAAATAAATTGTTGATTAACACATTGATTAAAAAACAAATATAAATTTCAAACAATACAACATTTTTGAAATCCAAAAGATGTTTCATAGTGTATACTTCTTCTACTATAAGAAAAATAAAATAAAAATAAAATTATGTAAAGTTTTGAATTAGTTAAGGTGGT